>SSNS01000156.1:113202-390702 GCA_006937985.1 Aphyosemion australe | reverse complement strand
AAACAACAGTTGCTGCTTGTGAACGTTCCTTTTCATTTGTTTTTGTTAAACACCACCGTGACACAACGAGGATCTCTGAACCACAGCTGGAGATGGTCTGATGGTGTTTATAAAGGATGTTTGGGACTTCAGAGGTGCGGTTCTGACGGGTTTCTAAAACACACAGCGACATGACACAATCAGCAAATAGAAGAGAGCAGAGTTTATTTATATCTTTGTTTGACCTCAAGTAACCCAAAGTGTTCAGAATCAGCTCCAGAAAGTGAAGGTTATGGATTTTAAACTGGATGGAGAGAGGCTGCAGAGTGCAGTACGGCAGCAGATGGAAGAGGAGAAATGACGAAGGCTTCACAGACCAACCTGCAGGCATGAAGGGATGAATCTGCACTGGTGTTGTTGCAGAAACATTCTGTAAAACACCGCTGTGGGACAGATTCCCTCCCACTCAACAGTAAACCCATGAATAGCTGTCGTCTGCTGCGTCTCCCTGGACTCCCTCTGTGCATCATTCATTATTTGTTGGGGGGAGTATCGTGGTTGTGTGTGATCTCAGATCTGTTAGCAGATCTGAGCTGAACAGCTTTACTCAATCTAGCAAGCACAGATCTATCTGAGATAACCTGAAACTGACCATAACGATGATTTTAACCACTGACTCTGGTCAGAATTTCTCATAATTAAACAGATGAAACCTGGACAGAAAGGTGGTTTTAATGTAATATTTGCAGCAACCACTGCCAGTAAGTGATTTCTGGATTCACCAGCGGTTAGTGGTCCGCTCTACCAGAGCTAACGGCTCCAGATGTCTCAGGTCTGATGGGAGGCGTCTAGAATCTAGACAGATCTAGAATATTCTGTTCTATAGTTTTGTTTGTAGCCATGCTTGAGCGTTTCAGCCTCATGGTCCTAGCAGATGACCTCTGACCTGTGGCTGAGCTTCCTGACACCAGGCAGTGTCGGTGATCCGGAGACTTGATTGGACCTGGTACAGACTTGAGGCTCCCTGGTCCAGATGCAACAAGCAGACCCAAACAAACCCCGCCTCCTCCGTGTTTCTCACGTTCTTTTATTTCATTCTTCTGTCTATAAACATGGTGATGTACCTTGACCTTGGAGTCCAGTTTGGTTTTGGGTGTTTTTTTCTACCATTTATCCATCTGATCAACCCCTGGGCTGCAGCTCCTCATGCATCCACATCCTGGGGGTTGATCAGACTCCAGTGGACCAGAAGCTCCTTGGAGATGGTCTAGGAACCTTCAGCATAGATCTATAACCTTCTGTCTGTGTCCTCTGGTCCAGGTTCAGTGTGGTCCACACCAGAGTATCCATGAAGGCTCCTGTGATGCCAGATAAGGTTAAGCTGTTTAAAACATGAAGATAAAACAGGATTTAGCAGGGACACCTATTCCTGATGTGGCTGCTGGTCTTCCCAGGATTTGATTTGCTTTTCCTGGTTCAGTGACCAGACTCCACTGAGACTGTGTCCAAGTCCCTCTGCTTCGTCTCTGATGGTGTGATCTGAGATGAGGCCTGTCTGAGCTGTAAACCTCCTCTGATCGGCTGGTTCTGCTCTCCTAGCGGACATTACTGGTTTGGCTTTGATCATGGAGACGTATTGGAGGAGAACTGCACGCTGACCTGTGATGAGTCCATGGCTGCGTTAAATCCACACCAGTAACAACCACTCACCTACTGGGTTGCTCCATTATGGAGGAAAACATAATCACCAGTTTGCTAATTGCCGTCAGTCGGGGAACGCTGCAGCGGTTCAACAAAATAAAAGCATTAAGTGATGCCTCAGGTGCTACAGAATAAGAGCAGATGCAGAACACAACAAAATAATTTTGTCCAGTCAGAATCAGAACTAAAACCCAAATGAGATAAAGGACTCAGCCACCTGATGTGGACGTCTGGAAAAGCTGTGGGCTTTGCTCTGAGCTGTTTGTAGCAGAGCGTCTAATTCTTGGAAGTTACAAGGTGGCGTCTGCTTGGATGAGGTATGTTAACATCCCACAGAGGCTCCTTTAGATGAAGATCTGGAATTTTTGGAGACCAGTTCAGAATCTTCAGAACATTGTTGGAGTATTTTTCCGTGCTGCAGGTGTGTTATCCTGCTGAACTCAATGATTCCTAGTGGCACATCGTAGGTCTTTTCCTCTATTTCTGCTTCAAGAGTCTGCCCTGAACGTTGTGACATCCAGTGGTGTAGTGATGGTCCTAAAACAGCAGACCGTCTGCAGCATGTAGTCCCTCAGCACTGACAAGGACCTATTTGTGTCTTCTGCACGTCAGAGGAACGCTTTATCTGTGTTCTCTGACAGAGACGCTCTTGTTTTGTGGAGGACTTTGAAATGCCGTTGGCTGGATTCAGAGAATACTTCCTTTTTACTTCAATTGTTCATGAAATCAAAGTCCAGCGTCTTTTGGAGTCGGTGGAGGCTTTAGACATCGGCAGCCACTCACGTCTTCTGCTGTTGTGGAGTAAACGGGCTTGTAACTTAGTCAACATCAGTGTTACTCTGAAATTGAGTTTGTCAGATTTTCCATCAGCGTTTGGTGCAGTAGCATGTTAGTGGTGTTCATTTATCGCCTCACATGGAACATCTCCTCACCTGTCCTGGCCGCTCTTCTCCAGCTCATGGCTGAAGACCTCCATCCTTGGTGTTTATGATGTGTGACGGTTCTGAGCTCAACCCCCCCCCCCCCCCCCCCCCCCCCCCCCCGCTCCTGCTCTCTGGTTTCAGCTCTTTGTCTCCCTCGAATAGCTGAACAGCTCATCACCCATTATAACGGTGCGTGTGGTTGCGTGTGTGCATGTGTGTGTATGTGTGTGTGAGTGTGTGCATGTGTGTGTATGTGTGTGTGACTATGTGCATGTGTGTGTGTGTGTGTGTGTATGTGAGTGTGAGTGTGTGCATATATGTGTATGTGTGCGTGTGTATATGTGTGTGTGTGTGAGAGTGTGTGAATGCTACAGTGGTGACATAATGATCACCCTGGAAACCTGGCAGTCCCAAACAGCTGCTTGTTTCCGACTGGATACTGAAGGAGCGGAGAAGCCGGCAGCAGCACAGAGCTGGATCTCCTTCCTGTCATCCTTCATTGATTTGGCAATCTAGCAGCGTCCAAGCTGAACCGTACAAGCCGTACACCTCAGACTGCTCCTGATAGCCAATCTCTATTACCCACCTAGCTCAAGGCCCCGGCTCGATGGGGCTTACCCTCTCTGGGGAAGCGGGAGCTGCGACTGGTGGATCAGAGCAATGATGGATTTATGAGCAGCTCCGAGTTAGGATAATCTTCTCTCCCCCACTTTTATTATCCCATCAGATCGGACATGGGAGCAATAATACATGACGGCCTGTCCCATTTTGAAGATCTAGCTGTGAACATGAGTGATGATTTCAAATTCTCATGTCTAATCAGCGTGAAATTGCTTCAGTAAATATGTTTGAGGGACCAGCTCCCGGTCTTCCTCCTGCCGCTCACTTGGATCAGAGCTGGGAGTAATAGGCTTGTGGTCGTCACAGGTTTTAAGACCCGTGTTGGCTTCACGGTGCATAATTAGCTCTTAATGCAAAGAGGCAGCTTGAGGGGAGGGAAACTGAAGGAAACGTGGAATGAAAGGAGCCTTACTGTGTGGCCGGAGTAATTCATGCTTTTGTTCTCTAATTAAATGACCTCAGAAGGGAACCCGCAGCTCTGCTTTTATGTATGTGTGTGTGTGTGTGTGGTGCCCTTTGATACAGCAGTCTGTGCCAAGTGTGTTCAGTCTCACAATGAATAGGGCGCTTACTACAAAGCTCACTCACACACACACACACTCACTCACACACAAACACTCACTCACTCACACACACGCACTCACACACAAACACTCACTCACTCACACACACACTCACTCACAAACACACTCACTCACACACTCACTCACACACACACTTACACACAAACACTCACACACACACACAAACACTAACTCACTCACACACACTCACTCACACACTCACACACACACTCACTCACACACACACACTCACTCACACACACACACACTCACTCACACACACTCACTCACACACACACAAACACGCACACACACACTCACTCACACACACACTCACTCACTCCCACACACACACACTCACACACACACTCACTCACACACACACTCACTCACACACACACACACACACACACACACACACACACACACACACACACACACAAACACTCACTCACACACACACACACACACTCACACACTCACACACACACACACACACACACACACACACACACTCACTCACTCACACACACTCACTCACACACACACAAACACGCACACACACACTCACTCACAAACACACTCACTCACACACTCACTCACACACACACTTACACCAAACACTCACACACACACACAAACACTCACTCACACACACACACACTCACTCACTCACTCACACACACACTCACTCACACACACACACACACACTAACTCACTCACACACACTCACTCACACACTCACACACACACTCACTCACAAACACACTCACTCACACACTCACTCACACACACACTTACACACAAACACTCACACACACACACAAACCTCACTCACACACACACACACTCACTCACTCACTCACACACACACTCACTCACACACACACACACACACTAACTCACTCACACACACTCACTCACACACACACAAACACGCACACACACACTCACTCACACACACACTCACTCACACACACACACTCACTCACACACACACTCAAACACAAACACTCACTCACTCACACACACACTAACTCACTCACACACACACACGATGTTAAAATACCCCCCCCACACACACACACATGCGCAGACACACATATACACATGCGCAGACACACATATACACACATGCGCAGACACACATATACACACATGCGCAGACACACATATACACACATGCGCAGACACACGCACATGCATGCACACAGATTTTTTTGTTTTGTCTCTTCAGATCCGTAAATGGGTTTCAGTAGCAAACAAAGATCAGTTTAAGGTCAAAGGGCAGACGTTCTACTTCAGGAGTTTCTGGTAGAGAACAGAATTCATGGTTCCATCAGTTGTGGCCAGTGATGGGAATAACGGTGTTTAAAACAACGACTTTACTAACGGGAGACTCGCAGATTCACTGCTGCAGCTGTGAGTCTGCGGGTCTGCAGCCATACCCCTCTTGACCTGACAGCCTTATGAGGTTCCAAATGTGCCAAAAATGTGTTGTTGTCACTTTGTTTGGACAGCAAGTTTTAAGTGACAACAACATATTTTTGGCACATTCGGAACCTCATAAACATCAGGTAACAACATCACGTAACAACACAGCCTGACAACATGCTATAACGACAGAACAACGTCACGTGACAACAGCTGTACAACAAATAAAGACTACTTCACATGTCGACAGACTCATACAGCCTCACCTGTTCACCGCTCAGACGTCACATCATTAATCCGTCCTCACGGTCTTCTATCGTCCTAGATCATCCTCCAGTCATCCAACTGGAACCAGTTAGTGTTCCTAATCATTTCCTTAGTCCCGCTGTAACACTGATCATATCAGTCTCAGGCGGCGTGGGTGCTCAGGTGTTACTAGAACTGTACCTCTTTACCACCCAGCTTCAGCACTTTTGGGTCTGACACAAGTTAGTAGATTTAAGTCCTCCATCAGATTTGTGCCTGTTCTAGTGTCATTTATTTATAGATATGCTTTACTAGATCATGAGGAATAGAAATGATAATAAAACACCACATTATACAAACAAGTGAAACTGGAAAAATTAGAATATGGTGCAAAAGTCCATTTATGTCAGTAACTAGACAGAAAGACCATATAAAGGCTCAGGAACCCTGTGCAGGTGTTTTCTATTTGCAAGTTTTCATTTTAGTTGATTGGGGTCTTGTTTCACATCACACAGTGAGATTTGAATAGTTTAGATTAGTGTCATGTTTCCTGTTTGTAGTTCCTTCTGTTAGGGGCCCATTTATTTCTATTATTCAGTTTCATAATAAACAATAGGACATATATTTTATTATTTTCCAGTCTATTTAGTCATTTAGATTTTAGTATTGTTGTCATTATTAGTAAATAAACTAAGTTCTGTTAAGAGGGGATCCGATTTATCTTGCATATTTTTATGAAAAAAATTAACAAAAAAGTTATTTTTTCTAGTAATTAGTTACTTTTATAATCTTGTAACTCAATAACTAACTCAGGTACTTTTTTGTAGTAACTATAACTAATTACTTTTTTTAGTTACTATTTACTTGAACACTGGTTGTGGTACAGTTCCTGAAGCAGCAGAGCAGCTCCAGACCAAGGTTGTCCAAATACAAAGCTCCTCCAAATGTGTCCTCCATTAACTTCATGGACAGGTCTGGTGTATCGTTACTGTCCAGGAGCTGGTGGATGCTTTAGTCTGGGAGGAGATCCCTCAGGAGACCATCCACCACCTCATCAGGAGCATGCTTGGACCATCTGGTTGTCGGTCTCACCGAACCGCCGCTCTTCCCTGGGTCCTCCACTCATTCCACACTCACGTATTTAGCAGCAGAACACCACTGGTGTGAGAGGTTCTCCACTCAATAATATCAGAGTAGGAGAAACAGCCGGCTGCTACCACTTCAGCTGTAGGACAAACTACCAGAGTCCCAGAAAGAAAAACTCCATTTGAAGTCACGGACAACAAAAGACGTTTGGACCTAGAGAACGGTGACTGGTGTTTAGCGCGGTATAGTTTCCTCTGGGTTCCTGATTCCAGTGCGTGTAGATCCAGGGATGATACCCAACGGGAGGGGTCCGTGACCGTGTTTGTGTTTAAAAGCTAGCTTTTAAACTCTTTATTGGTAAACTGTTTAAAATATCAGGACTCATCTTTGTTTCTGTAGCCAGCATGAGTCCATGTGATGTGAGCAGAGGAAATCAACTAAAGCGCTGCTTGGAAACGACCAAATTCAAAGATCTTTAGAGACGCTAAATATTTAGCAGAAAATAATCAATAAAACTAAAATATAGAAAAATGAAATCTGCTTCAGCTGCTACATAAATGACTGCTGACACCGGGAGTCGAACCGGCGTCAGGACCTGGCAAAACAAGATGAAAGGATGATGCTTTAACCACTAGACCACCAAACCCAATACACTGATTGAATTCCCCAAGACGCTGCTGTTGTACACGCGTTCTGTTGGAGCGGGCGTGGGCGGAGCTCCAGCGCTGTTTCCAAGGATGCTTTCTTCTCATTCGTTGCTTCGTGGTGGCCCATGATGCTTTGTGGGTTACGTAAAGCATCTGAGGTCCAGTGATGGGTGGAGCTCAGACCGCTGGAGGCGGGGTTGACTGAAACAGACCGTTTCATTTGCGGGTACAAAGACAGGCTGATGAAAATGACTCATATTTAAGATAAAAGGACAGTTCAATAGTGCCAACGGTAAGATTTTATCATACACAGAGGTTTAAAGTAGCATGATCTGGCTCCTTTAAGTCATTTTTCCATGTATGATTCCATGGTTCATTCAGAGAGAATGTGTTTGAAGAACCAGACTCTACATTCTTCTGACACCTGCCACTTTATATCACTCTGAAGGCACCCAGTATTTATGAGCTGTATTGTCAGGAGGTGCAGTGCAGCTCTATTTCTGCTCCTGTCTCCGTCTGTTCTCTTCATCAGAATAACCCTGAAGTGACATCTGAGCCTGGGTGATAAAGTTCCAGCATAGCTGCATTTACTGCAGTTGTTGTTGGCCAAGCCGAGTTTCAGATCCACACGTGGGTAAATGTCTCCGCTCCAGTTGTTCTGCGTGTTGGCAGCCGCTGACCCATTAGAACCAGCTGGTCCAGCTCCGGACCCCTCTGTCTACAGCACCAGATGCAAATGTGTGGAAGTGGCACGGCTCCGTCCGTAAACTGATCCCGCTTTGATGAGTGAGGCAGCAACAGCTGCATGGGAGGGGGAGCAGGGCGGGAACTCACGGGGTTACACTGATGCGATCTTTATCAGGTTCCACCGTGTTGTTGTTTACCAAACCAGAATGTTCAGTCTGCCTGTGAAGCAGGCCAACTCATGATGGGCTGCCACAGAACATTACTCTGATTATTGGGGAGCAACAAATGCTTCTCCAAGATCATTGCTGATGGGTTTCCTCTTTGTGTTAACACACGCCTGTATGCTCCAGAGCAACAAATAGACTCAACTCCTGCTATTCTAGAAGGGCAGATGATAAGTTAATCTGCACAGCTGATAAGCACCTTTGAACTCCTAACAGAGAGGGTGGACGTTAGTTTTTCCACTTTTAATGACATGGTGAATCTGTTTTTGCTCACTTGATGTCAGATTAGAATAATTTTGGACCTGGTTAAGATCAGATCAGTTTGATATGCAGAACTCTAAAACTAAAAGAGGGTGGAACTTTTTTTTATCAAGACTAAATGAGAAATGAATGAGATCCTGATTATTGTTTGATGCTGGATGGCAGCCTGTAAAAACCAGCTCGTCCATTCCAGGCTGTCCCAGTTTCAGGTACGGCTTTAAACCGATCTCCAGGAGCGCCCTGGCTCCGCTGAGGGCTCCCACGGGTATTAGGTTGTTGCCTTCCCTCTTCACTTACTCACACACGCACACATACACACTAACGCACAGTCACACTAACACACACTCACATACACACACTGACATACACACACACACACACGCGCGCGCACACACACACACACACACACACACAGGTTGCTTTTCTTCCATTGAACTTCAGCTGATTAAAGTCGGGCGTAAGGACCTGTTCCACTGTGCTGTGGTTTATTGTCCACCTGGTCCAAACAGTTCTTTCCTTCAGGAGTTTAGTGACTCTTAATCCTCCACTGTGAAGCTGTCCAGACTGGTGTGAATGTTGGTGATTTCAACATTCACATTGATGATGACTCTGACCACTTTGCCAGGAGCTTTTCCAGCCTCATGGACTCTTTCACTCAGCATGTTTCTGGCCAGTTGCATATGTGACAGTGTGATCATGCACCCTGGCTGCTTGGCCACAGGGATATCCCTTTGGCTGACTGCCACACATATTTCTCCAACCTGCTGTCCCAGAGCAAAGGGAATCCCAAAGTGTTGTTTAACACCATCAGCAGCATCGTCTCTCCTGCTCCTGTGCTAGGCTGCTGACCAAGTCCTCCAAACACACCCACGTCACCCCGCTCCTCTTCCAGCTTCACTGGCTGCTGGTTAACTTCAGGGTTCATTTCAAGATCCTGGTTCTGGTTTTTAGGGCCTCACATGGACAAGCACCATCATACATTGGTGATCTTCTCAGTCCCTACACCCCCAGCAGGTCGCTGAGGTCCAGTGATCAAAGCCTACTGGTTGTGCAGCACCAGGCTAAAGACCAAAGGTGACAGATCATTTGCTGCTGTGGCCCCCAGACTCTGGAGCTCTCTCCCCCTGAGCCTGAGATCAGTGGACTAGTGGTCTCCTTTAGAAACTCACCTGTTCAGGTGGCTTTGGTGGGACCTGCTGCTGGTTCTTCATCACTACCTTCTCTTCATGCTGCTCTTTCTATTATATCTGCCTTTCTCCAGATCATGTATTACATTTTCTCATTCATTTTCTTTCCTTCTTCTCGGTTTTTAATTAAAATCTTTCCATTTTCCCCATTTTTTATTATGATATTTTTTTTAAATAATTTTTTGTTTTTTGTTCTTCTGAAGCGCCTCGTGATTTTTATCTTGAGAGGCGCTTTATAAAAAATCGTTTCTTCTTCACACACACACACACACACACACACACAGCCTTCTCCCTACATCCTTCCTTTCGAGGCTCAAAGCTTTGTCAGCAGCCGTCAGTCTGAGGAGAATTCTGATAAAGAAAAGCCGGAGGGCGTCGGAGGCCAGGCCTCCTTTTGTGCTGGACCTATTCACTCTGAGGGGCTGAAGTCTGGCTCCTCTGGAGTCACACAGTGTTTAGGGCGCAGTACGCCCCCGTTAAAACCCCACCCTCCTTATTTAAATCTCATTGATGTCCAGTTTGCATTCAGATCTTAATAACTTTGGTATTAACCTCTCAACTCGTGCTTCACCTCTGTAGTCTTTTTTATGTCATCTGATGAGGAAAACCCAGTTAGTGAAATCATTTTACATCATCTTGGTGTTTTTTCCATTTGATAACAGGTTTATATGATCTGAATCAGAGCTTAGATACCTTTCTGTGTGATTAAAGGTGTGCAACACTGAAAACCTGTTTTTTTAATGATTATTTCTGATTATAATCAGTCACTCTGAGTTTGTCATGCAGGCTGAACATAAACTAGTCTCCTCCACCTATCTCCTGCATTAGCTTCTGATAGAAAATAGACTCTAGGTGAAACTCTAGGATTAGAAAATCCTGACAGATCTACGTCACACTGTCACTGAACATTCATGGACTCACCCATCTTGACTCACGACGGGGAAGGCTGTTGTTGGTTTAGCGTCCAGGAAACAGCAGAGAACGTCTGGGCTAGTAGAAGCTAACCGTTAGCATTAGCAACTCCACCACACAGCAGAACTCCTCCAGGCTTGTGTTATTGGTGGAGATAAAACATCAACGTTGCAGAGCAAACAGAGTCAGTGGTAGAGTCGTGTTGCTGTTAGCCAATCAGAGGAGAGATGTCCACGTATCAGGAAGTACGACTCCAGATCCTGCCGTCTGACGCTCAACTGTGATATGGCTCATTTCTAGTTCCTGGAAATGGTGCACAGGTGTTTTTTCGCCCTGAGTATGACTTACAAGGCATTCATCCCTACTAGAGACCCCTGCAAATGTATTGATTAAAGGAGTGTTCCACACATTTAAACAGCAAAAGTACATTTACAGGGCTGTTAGGAGGAAAAAGCCGATACAAGAAGCGGTGAAATGAAATTGGCCGCTGAAGAAAATGATGAAGTCATATTTCTGGCTGACATTATTCTTTCTTCTTGTTGTGAAGCGGGAAGAGTTTTAGCTTTCTGCTCGGCGACTCAGACGATGGGCAAATGAAATGAAAATCCATTTTTAATGAGGTTTCACTTTCAGAGTCTGGCAGGACGGGTGATGGATGAGCCGCTGGATCAGATTTAAGTCAGAGATCCCATTTCTTTATGATGTCATTTAAAAAATACACCCTTGTTCAATTCTGTGGCTTCCTATTAGTGCTGATCACTTATGGTTGTTTAGTTAAAAACAACCTAAAGACAAGTCGGTGTCAATTTTAATTTGTTAAAATCTACTATGTGATCATTTCTAAACACCTGATTTTACTCATAAACAATAATGAGTTCTGTTTGTAAAGATCTTGTAAAAGCACTCGGTGTTCTGCAGTTAGTTAAATAACAGCCATTCATTACACTTTGAATTCTGTGGCTGCTGAGCTGTTGAATTATTATTCATTCACTTTATAATGAAGCACTTTGAAGGTTAATAAACATGCTTAGATTGGAGATGTGGAAATCAGGAAAATAAAAACACAAAAAGCAGCAAATTAAATGTATTTCATTTGCCCTGCAATAAACGAGGTTGTCTCAGGGCAGCTGTGGCTACATTGTAGCTCATCACCACCAGTGTGTGAATGGGTGGGTGACTATTTGTGTTGTAAAGTGCCTTGGGGGGTTCTAGGGCTGGGCGATAAATCAAAAATGTATTGTTATCAAAATTTCTGACTAACCGATATCGTTTTCCCATGTCAATAAAAAAAATGAAAAGATGTGTGTAGGTTGGTGACGTTCATGTCCCTTTAAGAAGCTGTAGCACCTAGAGTCACATGACTCATACGTGATACAGCCCCATCTAGTGGACAACTTTTGTTCATGCTCATACATGTAGTTATCGTCCATTTATCGTTATCGATTTACTGTGATTGATTTTAGGCCGTCTTTGAGACTCCAGAACCCAGGCCATTTACAATAAGGAATGAGAAAAACTCAATCAAATTGTGAAGAAAAACCATGGTGAGTTTTAACCTTTGACATCGTTTCTGAGCTAACCAGCTGCTTCTATGAGCCTTTTAACACATGGTCATGTGTTCTACGTCACGTCTCTGATTGGTTGTTGTCATGAACTCTCTGGTCTACTTTGTGGGCCGGCCGGATTGAGCTGGATTTGGCCCAGGGGCCAGCAGCTGACTACCTCTAGTGTACAGCAACACTTAGCAGCACTAACTTAGCATAAACGCCACCTGACAGACCCAATCTGTGTGACGATGGACTCTGACCTTTCACCCTTCCTTGATCTCCCCTGCAGAGCGAGCCATTGCCAGACACGAGGTCAGGGAGGTGGAGCAGCGGCACATGCATGACGGCCTGCGGGAGCGAGAATCAGCGGCCGCTCAGGCAGACGGCGAGGACGACCTGGTGATCATCTACAACCGGGTGCCCAAGACGGCCAGCACCTCCTTCACCAACATCGCCTACGACCTGTGTGGGCGGAACCACTACCATGTCCTCCACATCAACACCACTAAAAACAACCCAGTGATGTCCATCCAGGACCAGGTCAGAACCCCGAGGCCCGCTCTCCAGCCCGAGGTCAGTACTTCTCTCTGCTGCTGGAATAATCAGAAGTCTGTTTGGTCCAGGTCCGCTTTGTGAAGAACGTGACTGAATGGAGGGACATGAAGCCAGCTTTCTACCACGGACACGTCTCCTTCCTGGATTTCACCAAGTAAAGAAAACAGCGGTTAGTCACCCTGATGGGGGTTAAACTGCTGCTCTGACCCATTTCATCCTCTCCAGGTTTGGACTGAAGAGGAAGCCCATCTACATAAACGTGATCCGGGACCCGATTGAGAGGCTGGTGTCCTATTATTACTTTTTACGCTTTGGGGATGACTACAGGCCCGGCCTGAGACGCAGGAAACAAGGAGATAAGAAGGTAACGGGAAACCGAGTTAAATGACCTGGACTAAAGAAACCTTCAGGAAGAGCAGATTTGAAGCATTGCTTCAGTAGACGTCTCTCTAGTGCAACGTGCTGAGGGGTTCCTCAGGGTTCTAAAGCTGTTGTCTGTATGACGAAGCTAAAGTCGGTTCCCGTTTCTGGGTCCCGTTTATGAGAGGGCAATTCCACCTAAAATGTTCTGCTTTAATCTGCTCCTACTATAAAACTACAACACCTAGCCTCTTCAAACCCGGACTAGATGACTCTAGACAATAGCACTGTAGCAATATCCAGCTACTGGGGTTCACACACAACCAGCTTGCTCGTGCACAAACGTTTATTAGCTCAGTAATCACCAGCTCCTCAATCACGGGGCAGTTTCAGGTCAACATCTCACCCCCGTTCTTTCTCCGTCGCCTGTATACGAGCACACCAGAGCTGATTAGTGATGCACTCCAGTGCTGCTCCTTAAAACTTAGTTCATGATTTTCTAACCCTAAAAGAAAAAGACTGAGTTCTGCATGTTTTTGCATCTGGACTACATTGGAACTGGTCTAGCCCTGAAACTACAACACCCAGACTATCCAAGTCAGGTCTTGGACACCGCTCCTCTCCTGGGACATCTAGTGTCCCTTTTCCAACAGCCCTAGTCAGTGGGACTCTAATCGATTCTGTGAGGTTGGACGGCCTTTCCGTCAGTAACGGGTCCCTGTTTGCTGTCGACGTTTTAGTACCGGATTCAACGTGGTTCAGAGCTACCGAGCAAGGCAGCAAACACGACCTCAGCGACTGCTGGGCACTGATTGGCTAGGGAGTGGAATCATTGGTTGCTCCAGGGTTTTCCGCCTGCTGCATTGCTGCCCACAGGGTTTAACAAAAAGTCAGCGCCTGAGCAAAATGTTCACCACCACCAGCGTAGTTCAGTGTTGTGTTTTATGTGACATATAGATCACCTCGTACTGTGCATAGGTGACTTTTGTGTCAGGTACATCACCTAGTGGGTGGCCCCCCACCCCTAATCGAGTCAAGTTGAGCTGCATTCAGGAAGAAAAATGAGAAAGCAGCAGCAGCAGCTCAGGAGGTAGAGCGGGTTGTCCAGTAATCTGAAAATTGTGTGTTCAATCCCGGCTCCTGCCAGAGAATGCTGCTGTTGTGTCCTTGGGCAAGACACTTGACCCACCTTGCCTGCTGGTGGTGGTCGGAGGGACTGATGGAGCCAGTGCTCGGCAGCCTCGCCTCTGTCAGTGCGCCCCAGGGCAGCTGTGGCTACATTGTAGCTCATCATCACCAGTGTGTGAATGGGTGGATGACTGATTGTGTTGTGAAGCGCCTTGGGGGGTTGTAGAACCCTAAGAAGGCGCTATACAGATACAGGCCATTACCATAAAATGTTGGTGTTTTGGTTCTGTGTTTTTCTCTCTGTCAGCATGTCTAGAAGGAAAATATGATCAAAATTCACAATTAAAAAATAAAGTGGCTTTCTTCTAACTTTCACAAATCAAATAAAGGTTTCATAAATCACAAACTATGTTTTAATGAATCTGCTATGAGTCTACGATGATCTAGTCCAGGTTTGAAGAGTCCAGGTTCTGTAGTATTCTAATGGGAGCAGATTAAACATGCTCGGGGAGTGGAACATTTAAACCGGACCCAGAAATAGGAACCACTTCAGCTTGGTGTCTGGACGCTGATCTGGTTCTGTGTTTCAGACCTTTGATGAATGTGTATCAGCTGGTGGTTCCGACTGTGCTCCTGAGAAGCTCTGGCTCCAGATCCCCTTCTTCTGTGGTCACTACTCTGAGTGTTGGTAAGTGCTGCTCAGCATCACTAAAGCAAACATAAACTGGATGGATTAAGACAGATCCAGCAGCGGCTGTGAATAACCTGGAAGTTGTTCTGCCATCATAAGACTCAGATGATTTTAGATTAGTAATCCTCCTGCTGCTGCAGGTCTGCATAGAGAAGATGGTTTGTGTCTGGTCTTTTGTTCCAGAAGGTGTTTTTATTCTTCAGCCTCTGCTGGTGTTAGTGGAGTGAAACCTCAGACGAGGTCTGCTCGGGTTTAAGACAGCAGCTGTGTGCGTCTGCTGAGCAGACTCTGGTTCTGGGTTTGTGTCACAGTCAGAGCAGAAGAAATATTTAGAAACATGATTTAGGTTTTCCTTCATCCTCCATCCTGATGCTCAGTTTAAACTTCAGCAGGCCGTTTAGATGAATAAACGCTGCATTCTGATTGGCTAAGAAGATATTTGTTAGAGATGCATGCTACATCAGCACCAGCGTCAGTACCGGCCCTGCCCCTAACCCCGCATATCAGTCTGATAAGTAAAGCTACATGCTTGCTTAGTATGGGGTTTGCTGTAAAGTCTCTGACACAACAAGTCAGTGACTCGATGAATCTGCATAGGAAACTTTTAACTAACCGACATGATGAACTGAACTCTGAATGTTTACTTTGTGAAGTGCCTTGAGACGACTCTTGTTGTGATTTGGCGCTACCTTCCTGTAGCTGGTGATGATTGTGGTACCCTATGGGTGCATCCCTGGTATTTTATTGTTTATTCCTGTCTCTGTGTCCGTTCCTATCCCGCTGTCAGTTGTCTCATCCCTGTCGTTCGTTTGGACCTGACGTCCTTCTTCACCTTCTTTCCCAAATGCTTGTTTCCTTCTCCAAACTCCAAAGCAGCAACCTGGAATAAAAGAATCAGAGAAGGTAAAGCTGATGTTTCTGTGCAGGAATGTGGGCAGCCAGTGGGCTCTGGAGCAGGCCAAATACAACCTGGTGAACGAGTACCTGCTGGTCGGAGTAACGGAGGAGCTGGAAGACTTCATCATGATGCTGGAGGCCGCGCTGCCACGCTTCTTCAGAGGAGCCACTGAGCTGTATAAAACAGGTACCACACTTGTGTCTCATCCACAGCAAATGTCTTAAACCACACCTACTTCCACGCTCCAAACCTTCATGTGGACAAAAGCAGTCTTCATCAGGTCTCCTGCCTTTCTGGGGACTGGACTGAAAATGAGTGAATGTCCACAAACAACTCTGCTAAAGAGTCTGGAGGAATTCTGATCAGGATTATTTCAGACTGCTCTGTAAGACGGATTCATACAGGATTATTTTAGGATTCTAATGCTGTAATAAGCTATAGAAGGAACGTTCTACAGAAGCTTCTACATGCTCAAAAATGCATTAGCAGCGATGTAGCTGTGTCTGTCAGGCAGTGTGACACATTCTACTTTACTAGTTACAGCTTGTCTGTATTACATATTACTGTCCCATACTAAGTTACATGTCTGTTTGAGTTACTTGTGGCTGAATGTCTCAAGTCTGTGACGCAATTCTGACACGGCTCAACTCTAACGCTTGTTTTATCAGCTCTGCTGCTTGGGAATGATTCGATGCTAAATTGTGCGGGTTAAAGACCTGTAACATTCTCTGGTTCACGCCAGTCGTAGCTCCGCCCACAGTGATCTCATTGGTTAAAATGTGGGTTGATGCTCCTCCCAGCCAACAGGGATGTTCCTCACCCTGCTGTGACCCGGGGGTCATCTGGGTGTTCAGAGCCAGCGACAAACAGACTTTAAAACAAAAATAATAAAAATGTGTTGAAGGAAGATAAAGTGATGAACTACACTCACCGGCCACTTTATTGGGTACGCATTTCCAACTGCTCATTGAATCAAATGACGAATCAGCACATGGTGGCAGCTCAATGCATGTAGGCATGTTGACATGGTCAAGACGATCCGCTGCAGTTCAAACCGAGCTTCAGAACGGGGAAGAAAGGTGATTTAAGTGACTTTGAACGTAGCATGGTTGTTGGTGCCAGACGGGCTGGCCTGAGTATTTCAGAAGCAGCTGATCTTCTGGGATTGTCACACACAACCATCTCTAGGGTTTACAGAGAACGGTCCCAAAAAGGGAAAACATCCAGTGAGCGGCAGTTCTGTGGGTGAAAATGCCTTGTTGATGCCAGAGGTCAGAGGAGAATGGCCAGACTGGTTGGAGCTGATAGAAAGGCAACAGTAACTCAAATAACCACTCGTTACAACCAAGGTCTGCAGAAGAGCATCTCTGAACGCACAACACGTGGAACCTTGAGGCAGATGGGCTCCAGCAGCAGAAGACCACACCAGGTGCCACTCCTGTCAGCTAAGAACAGGAAACTGAGGCTACAATTCACACAGGCTCACCAACACTGGACAATAGAAGATTGGAAAAATGTTGCCTGGTCTGATGAGTCTCGATTTCTGCTGCGACATTCAGATGGTAGGGTCAGAATTTGGCGTCAACAACATGAAAGCATGGATCCATCCTGCCTTGCATCAGCGGTTCAGGCTGGTGGTGGTGGTGTACTGGTGTGGGGGACATTTTCTTGGCTCACTTTGGGCCCCTTAGTACTAATTGATCATCGTTGCAACGCCACAGCCTACCTGAGTATTGTTGCTGACCATGTCCATCCCTTTATGACCACATGGACCCATCTTCTGATGCTACTTCCAGCAGGATAATGCTCCATGTCATAAAGCTGGAATCATCTCAGACTGGTTTCTTGAACATGACAATGAGTTCACTGTACTCAAACGGCCTCCACAGTCACCAGATCTCAATCCAATAGAGCACCTTTGGGATGTGGTGGAACGGGAGATTCATCATGGATGTGCAGCCGACAAATCTGCAGCAACTGTGTGATGCTATCATGTCAATATGGACCAACATCTCTGAGGAATGTTTCCAGTACCTTGTTGAATCTATGCCACGAAGGATTAAGGCCGTTCTGAAGGCAAAAGGGGGTCCAACCCGGTACTAGCAAGGTGCACCTAATAAAGTGGCCAGTGAGTGTATAATGTAAACGTTTTCAGCTTATTGTGATTATATGAAAATCTTTCAGATGACCTCTTAAAGCTGTAGAAAAAATACTTTGACATAAAATATAAGTGATTAAACTGAAAACAAGGTCCATCAACACAAAATCGTTTTATTGACCATCTCTAGGGAATAATGATGACGTCAGCTTTGATCAGGAGAAGGTCGTGTTAGAGCGGGGACATGATCTGATGATGTTAAAGCGTTACAGTTTTTGTTCACAATCAGTGCTTTTCATATGTGTAGTTCCAGGTAGGTAGAAGTATACACCACTCCCTTTTCCTTACAGGCTAGTATTCATAACAGAACAGCGGTCCCCACAATAAGGACAGGACAGAACCTCTGGTGTTAATGAACATGCTCCTCTTTAACATCAGTATTTGGAGCGTGGGCTTCATGTGTTCTCGTGAACTGGCCCGTGTTTTTACTCTGTTTTCATTCTTCTAAATCAAATGAAACTACTGTGTTGTTTTACTGGAGCCGCCTGCTGACCTAATGGAGACTGAACCAACATATTAAACATAAAACATTGAATTCTATTTTTTTAGTTTTTAGAAGCAGCAGGAACATCTCCGTCTGCATGTTACACAGAAAACCAACGTTTATCCTCTTTCAGGCAAGAAATCCCACCTACGGAAGACCAGTGAAAAGAAGCCGCCCACAAAGGAGTCCATCACCAAGCTGCAGCAGTCGGCCATCTGGAAGATGGAGAACGAGTTCTATGAGTTTGCTCTGGAGCAGTTCCAGTTCGTCAGGGCGCATGCGGTCAGAGAAAAGGACGGGGAGCTCTACCTGCTGGCACAAAACTTCTTCTACGAGAAAATCTACCCCAAAAACTAAAGAGGCTGGTTTCTGGGGGTTAGTTTCAGAGGAACACGGGGATTTTGGTACGTGTGAAGCAGCTGTGCAGTCTGAGGGAAGGGTGGAGACTTCCTGCTGACCACTGATGGAGAACAGAGCAGCAGCAGAACTGGACTCAACACCATCAGTCAGCTGGTTGGTCCTAGCAGCTTCCTGAGCGAGGCGCCCTGCAGGCATGACGGAGACAGCCAGCTGCTGATCAGCTGTGACAAAACTAAAGTCCGTCGGCTTTGTACTGTTGGATTGTGTTTGGTTGTATTTGATCTCTTTAATATGATTGTTGTTCATATGTACAAACTAACCTTTTTTATGGTGAACGCCACCCTCATGCCTCACTCCTGCTACTAACTCACACACTGAAGTGTAAAAAGCTGGACTTGAATAAAACCTTGGACTCTTTTCTGACCCTAGCTTGTGTGAGTCTTGTATCGGGGCAGGTGGGAAGGTTTCCTACTGTATTCATCGTGTGGCTCTTGTAAAGGAGGAATGCTTTTCATGTGATTAAAGTGTGAAGGAGGAACACTAGAACCATGCTGCTTTAGTTTCTGGGTTATGATGCACAAGACTTTATAGGGGGGCTGATATTAGACTTGGTTAAAAATACTCTACAACAAAATGACTCACGTTCTGTTTTCATTTAAAATCATCAAGTATAACACATCTTCTGCTGGTGTTCCAGACTTCATCCAAAAATAATCAGCTTAGCAACAACTATCTTCTGTTCCTCCAAGAGGTTTTGGTTTTATTTGTTAAAACTGCATTTTACTGGATGCTTTAAACAGGGTTCCTACAGGGTCTTAAAAAGTCTTAAAAGTCTGGAATTTTGATATCTGGGTCTTGAAAGTTGTGCTGTACTTTAGAGCTAAAACAAATACTAATGGTTTGAATAAATTCCTCAAATCATTTTACTCATTCATGTCGCGCACCACAACCTGAACACCTTCTACTGGTGAACATGGTCATCTAGGTGTTATGGAGGAAAATAAAGAAACTAGCAAAGACAAAAAACACTAAAAGACAAAAACGCTCTAAAGTTTGGGATCAACCATCAATCCACGAGCAGGTTTGCTAAAGCTAATGCTAGCAGCTAGCACGTTCACAATCAAGCTGATCGTGAAACTTATTGAACTCTTCAAGAGGACGAGAAATCCCCAGATGTTATTAGCATTTCCAGTAGCTACTACTGAACATGTTAATGATGAAATAGGTATTACATTTTTATGTCTTAAAAAGACTTGAATTTAACTTGAAGAAACTTGTAGGAACCCTGATTAAAGTTTTGCACCCATGTGACTGAAACGGTCTCAGATCTGGACTCCTGTAGAAGCCAGAAAAACAGATAGATACTCATTTCCCTTTGATGGCATCCTGTAATTTACAGTTTTTTACAGACGCTAGGACCCATTTCTCAATACTTAGGTCACGTTTGCAAAACTCTACATACAGTGAGCACAACATAAGTCTATGTGGGCTAAACTGAGGATCAATTATCATTGTTTTGGCACAAAATGCATTCAATGACTACATCTCTCAAATGTCATGAATTCTTTTCTCACTCAGACACAACAACTGCCAAAACTCTTTGTACTAACAGGCCATTTTACACGTGCTTACATACTGTTTACAAAACTGTTAAACTTATGTTCAAAACAATAACATGATGCAAAACTGAATAAGAGCAAAATTCAACAGCAATATTTTATTGTAACATATTTTAAATCTAAAAATGCAGTTTAACCAGCCACAGCTGATTCTCATAGATGAACATCTGCAGGTGTTACTCTTTCTATTTCATTACAAAAGGAGAAAACTGCTGAATATGTTTGTATTGTGATGTAAACATGGACCCAGCCAGAAACAGAGAAGTGGCTGAAAGAGGAAGAACAGAGTCTGGAGAGGGCGAGGAATACGTATGCGTGGTGGAAGAAGAATACGAGGAAGATCAAGAGCTGTAGTCTCAGATGAGATCAGAGCTACTGTAAGTGATCATGTAGTACAGGGGTTCCCATTTTTCTTTTTCTTTACTGTAAGGACCCCCTTGCCCATGTCCAAGACAAGCCAGGACCCCCAAACCCAACTCCTTCACACATAAACACATTACTGTAAATGTGATCATTTACTAACTTTCTACAGATGTGACAGGGTGAGCATGCCGTCACTGTATCCCGATTGATCATGCGCCTGGGCTGCTTGGCCACAGGGATATCCCTTTGGCTGACTGGTTAACGCGCATGACACTCACCCAGAGGTCTTTGGTTCAAATCCTGCCCAGGACCTTGTTTTGCCACACAGACATACAGAGTTCTAACTTTTATATGGAGTTCTGATTATACTGTAGGGTGTGTTATTGGGATTTTATAAATGTAATTTTTACAAATAAAATCTAGCTAACCTCACAACCTCAGCAAAGACAAAATTGTGGGGACCCCCTGTAATCTTGTGGGGACCCCCAATTTGGGAACCCCTGATGTGGTACATCATGGTCTCTCAATGAGAGAGGCTGGTCAGAGAGTGCAGCCAAATCTGCAACGCTCTGCAGTGGCATCTATAGTTAGAGTTGTCCAGCAAACCAACAGGTAACTTGTGTTCTTGTATTTTGGAATTACTTAGTGCAAAAAATAAATAAATAAATAAACAACATAAAACATTGACAAATTCTGCATCATGTCTGATTCATTCCAGTAACATATATTGCAGTTATAAACAGAGATGTGTCCTTGTTCAGAAAATGTAAAGCTACATGTTGTTAGTGTTTTTTAGCTCATTGTTTTGTGGGTGACAGAGTGTGTTTGTCTGCTGTCAACCTTTGCTAGTGTTCTGGAAGAATGAGTTGATTTGAGACCTGAATGAAGTGTTTTGGTAGTTGTAGTGCATTTTGAATGTGAAATGAACTGCTTTGCCAAGCTGAAAGTCAGTTAGGAGAACTGTGTGAAGAGTTTTGCAAACGTGACCTAAGTATTGAGAAATGTGTCCTAGCGTCTGTAAAAAACTGTAATTCCAGTAACATAGATTGCAGCTATAAACAGAGATGTGTCTTTGTTTTACACAAGAAAACACTGTAATGCTACATGTTGTTAGTGTTTTTTAGGTCATTGTTTTGTGGGTGACAGAGTGTGTTTGTCAACCTTTGCTAGTGTTCTGGAAGAATGAGTTGATTTGAGACCTGAATGAAGTGTTTTGGTAGTTGTAGTGCATTTTGAATGTGAAATGAACTGCTTTGCCAAGCTGAAAGTCAGTTAGGAGAACTGTGTGAAGAGTTTTGCAAACGTGACCTAAGTATTGAGAAATGGGTCCTAGCGTCTGGAAAAAACTGTAACACTTGGTTTTGTGTTCCTTCTCTTCAGCTCTTTGTGTTGCAGCTTGTCCAGAGGAACATGAAGACCCGGCTGTCATGTCTTCTCTCACCTTTAAACTGACCAACGATATACAAATGATTTAAACACTCTTCAGACACGTCTTTGTGTTCTCTTATTTATTTGAAACATGGCCAAAGGTTTCTCCAAGAAGAAACCATGGAAGCTCCAGCAGAGGATCTGTGTCCTCAAGAGGGAGATAAAGAGCTGAGACCTTGTGTGTGTGTGTGTGTGCTGAGACCTTGTGTGTGTGTGTGTGTGTGTGTGTGTGTGTGTGTGTGTGTGTGTGTGTGTGTGTGTGTGTGTGTGTGTGTGTGTGTGTGTGTGTGAGAGAGAGAGAGAGAGCTTATAATGTGCACATATTTATCTGGTGGGAGTAATTTCTGCAGGCTCTGTTGCTCAGTTATTCAGATTTTATTCAGCTAACGGTTTGATGTTATATAAATGTTTGTATTTGTTTACTGTTTGGTTTCCAACATCTGATGATGAGTTCAGGGTGAACACTCAGCACCTAGCTGGCCGGGGAAGGCCGGGTCAGGCAGAATAACTGATAACCCCAGGCCCGGCATCACCAGCTACTGGACTCATCCTCCATGAGCTCAGATCGCTTTCAAATAGCAGCTTCCTGGTTTTGGACCTTTTTTTGGAGCGAAGGATGAAAACAGACACATTTCTGTTTTTTCTCTCAGAGAAAGAAACAAATCCTGAATTTGTGAGATGCTGAATATTAGAGTCTACAAAAGTCAGAAAGGTGTTTAACAATAACGTGTTTGAATACAAACACAACAACACCTGAGGTTCCTAGTCAGACTCCCACACCTGAAGATGACCATGAAGACTGAAAACCAGATTAATTTGACTCTCCTGCAGCATTTCAGTTTCAGGCCGATGGAAGATGAGAGTTAGATGAGAATGTTGAGAAATGTTCCCACCAAAACGACAAGCATCAAAGCTTTAGCTGTGATGCTAAATTAGCTTAGCATAAATCTACTCCATTTATTCTATTCTAATCTGACCATTTGTTCACCAGTGATGTAAGAGTAGGATCAATCTTTGTCAGCTAGAAACACAGAGAGATGTTGGTTATCCCAGAACGGGATTCCAGAACCAGAAAACAGCTGGTGGATAAAGAAGCAACTGCAGTTAGAGATGCTATCGTTGAGGAGTCATGGATGTCACAGCCTACGCACTCCTACTGAGCTCCAGACCCAGAGCAGAAATCCCTATAGAGCCACAAGGCAGCGATGCGTTTACATCCAGTCACATGACCCCACATCCTAACCTCTTCCTAGTGGCCCGCCGCACTACCTGCTCAGTGTGCTTCACTAGAACACAGGATGTGGAAGCAAACATTAAACTGTAGACAGAACCTGAAATAAATCATTTAAAATTTACACCAAACCTCAAAGGAAACATGTCTACATCATAGATTAAAAAAGTTCATTTTTGTCTTTGTTGTCAATCAAAAATACCCAATTTTCTTTTTTGTAAAACAAACGTTTGCGGGTTAAAGCAGCAGGTATGAGATGAACATCTTTCAAAAAGGAAAATTGAGTAATTATGTTATGTCTACACCCATAATAGATAAAAATACCAGAAATCAAGGAATAATTTATGAATGATCAAAAATGAATCTGAGTTTGGCCCAAGAGAGAGACATGGTTGTCTAAAAGTGATTTTTTGTTAGATTTAAACTGAGGTCTGAGTCTAAGCAGGTTCTTGAGTTAGAGGCTGAGCCTCTAAACTCTAAAATGACTTGAAACAAAAACATGGACTGCTGCTCTGGTGGGCTGCACCAAAAATGGGAGGGTAGTTAAAAATACACAAGAATAAATTCAAACAATCAGTGAGATGGTTTTAGAACCAGAAGTAGACTCATTTAAAGCTGCTATAGAAAATCTACAGAACAAGCTAGGTTTTGAACGCAAACACGGTCACAGAACACTCACCCCTCCCCTCGGGTTTCTTCCCTGAGACGCTTCTGCCAGAACCGGAGACCCGTGATGCCAGAGGAAACGAGATAGCGCTAAACACCAGTCTCCGTTTTCTAGGTCCAAACATCTTTTGTTGTCCGTGACTTCAAATGGTGTTTTTCTTTCTGGGACTCTGGTAGTTTGTCCTAAAGTTGAAGTGGTAGCAGCCGGCTGTTTCTCCAGCGGTTTTGACCATAAACATGATGAACTCATACAGAAAACTAATGTATAGACCAGTCAGTGGACACACTGCCATTATAATAAATCATTATTAGTATTTTTCTTGGCACTGTGACAAGAGAGGCAGTGCCTCCCCTGCCTCCTCTGACTGCATGTCACTGCCCTGAAGAACAGAGAATTTCTTTTCAGTAGCCCGAATCCTTGTCTGTGGATATAATAACAGTGTTATAATTGTATAAATTATAAATATGAATATTTCCTTTTAATATGATAGTCTTTTCTCTGAAGGTCCTGTATCAGTGGTGGCCCTATAGTTTTAAGGTGGACTGAGGGAAACATGGCTCACTGTTGCAGAATGGTGTAGAAGTTCTGCTGTATGAGAAAAACAGCCCCTTCCAGAGGTGGGACCAATTCATTGTTTTGCAGTAAATGCAGGCAAGTTTGAGTCATTCTCAAGTCTGAAACTTCAAATTTCAAGTCATTTTGAGTCTTTTTAAAACAACATTGCAGTTACACACTGCATGGCCAGTCAAAAAGTCACCAACTGGTCTTAACTAAGCGGACAGATAGGAGCCTCCTGTTGGATAATTACTGCATGGGTGATTATCTTTCAGCTGCAACAAGTCATTTACTATGAGCTGCTTCTCATTTCTTCAACAACCATGAGGAAAGACACATCTGGTGGTGGTGGAACAGATGTTAGTCTGTGTGAGAAGGGTCACATCACTGGCATGCATCAAGCAGAAAAAACATCTAAGGAGGTTGCAGAAACGACTAAAACTGGGTTCAGAACTGTCCAACGCATTATTAACAACTGGTGTGATGAGTCTAGATGGACCCTGTTCCAGAGTGATGGGTGCATCAGGGTAAGAAGAGAGGCAGATGAAGTGATGCACCCATCATGCCTAGTGCCTACTGTACAAGCCTGTGGGGGCGGGGCTATGATCTGGGGTTGCTGCAGGCGGTCAGGTCTAGGTTCAGCAACAGGATGTGCTCCAAGAATGAGGTCAGCTGACTACCTGAATCTACTGAATGACCAGGTTATTCCATCTTCCCTGATGGCACGGCCATATTCCAAGATGACAATGCCAGGATTCATGGGGCTCAAATAGTGAAAGAGTGGTTCAGGGAGCATGAGACATCATTTCCACACATGGATTGGTCACCACAGTCCAGACCTGAACCCCATTGAGAATCTTTGGGATGTGCTGGAGAAGGCTTTGTGCAGCGGTCAGACTCTACCATCATCAATGCAAGATCTTGGTGACACATTAATGCAACACTGGATGGAGATAAACCTGGTGACATTGCAGAAGCTTATCAAAACAATGCTGTGGTGACGCATCGGGCACGAACTTGTAATAAACATGCATGCCTTGCCGTTTTCCATCATTTTCTCCCTCCAGCTGGTGAGACTACAGCCAATATGATTCATGTATCACGCTCGATCAGCACATACTGTGCATCCCTGAAAAAACTTTAACCCTCCCCTCCGTGTTCTCAACAAGTAAACAGTACACGGCAAATTTAAAAGTGTTCATTTTTGGGTGTTGGTCCAATTTAACACTAAGAATAGTTAATTTAACACTAAAAGAGTTACATAGTTGATTTGTAGCACTGACATGAGAATGAGTGTTAAAAAGGAGTGTTTCCTAATCAGCTCTCTAGGAGTCATTTTGGACAAAATAACTCCTGAAAGCTAACTCTGAACTCCCACAGCGGCTATAACACCTGCAGAGTTAATTCACAGACTCCACCCCTTTATTCTAAAGTTGGACTGGTAGTGTACAGATTGGCTGCAGAGAGCTGCAGTGGGCAAGGTGCATTGTGGGTAGCCATGTTTTTAGTTGGTCTATTTTAGGGTGTTTATGCATGTTTATTTTGGGGGGTTGTGTTGTTCTTAGTTACTACTTTGTTCACTGTTGCAAATGTGGTGTTACTTGTTGTGTCATGTTGGCACCATAAGTGAGGAGGCTGGTCACAGGAATGGCACTGCTGTGCCGTTCCACTGTCACAATAAAGAAGTGGAGCATGGTTCACACTAAATGCTCAGGACTCTGCTCCTTGTGTTCCTCTCTCACTGGCTGTCCACAGTCATGAGGGGTACAGAGCAAGAGTTAGCTGGTGTTTTACAGTGTGGCTGTTACACAACAACATGCTCAAATTAACACTGTCAGAGTTGATTTCAACACTTTTAAAGTGTCTATATGGGTCCACACCAGTAGGAGTTGATTTAACTCTTTTTGTAGAGTTGGTACTTTAACTCTGATTTAGTGTTAAAAACCAACTCTTGAGGAGTTGAAAATGTAACTCCAGTGTTAAGAGTTACTATATTAACTCCAACACCGGAGTTAAATCATCAACTCCACAAGAGTTGGTTTTTGACACTAAATCAGATTTAAAGTACCAACTCTCCAAAAAGAGTTAAATTAACTCCTACTGGTGTGGACCCATATAGACACTTTAAAAGTGTTGAAATCAACTCTGATGGTGTTAATTTGAGCATGCTGAATTTGCTGTGTACCAAGTTAATTTCTAGATCACCTATAATTATATTTTTGTCAACTAATCCATAGCTTATTTACCTGAAAGACGTTACTCTTGGCCTGGGAGTTGTTAGTTGCAGCGCTGTTTACAGAGACAAAGGGTTGGGATGGCTTTTTAAAAAATCTGGTTAATTGATTGGCTGTGCTGCAGCTCTCAGCCTACAGAGAGACATCTCTGTTAATACAGGATGCATGAATGACTTAAAAGTGAGCAATTTGGAAATAATTGATGTTTAAAACTAAATACTGGGTAAAATATCAAGTCTTTTCAAGTAAACAAGTTAAGTCTAAGTCAAGTTCAAGCCTTTCATTTCAATTCAGTTTATTTATATAGTGCCAAATCATGACAACTCAAGGCACTTCACAAAGTAAAACATTTCAATTGTGTTCAGTTCATTAAGCCAATTAGTCTTACGTTTCCTACTGACAGTGTGAGCGTCCTGTCACTGTATCCCAATTGATCATGTGCTCTGGCTGCTTGGCCACAGGGATATCCCTTTGGCTGACTGGTTAGCGTGCGTGACTCTCACCCGGGAGTCTGGGGCTCAAGTCCCGCCTGGGCCCTCGGTTTGTCCACCTTGCCACACTACATAAGTTAACCCAGCAGAATGCATCGAGTCACTGACTTGTTGAGTCAGAGAATTTTCAGCAATCCTCATACTAAGCAAGCATGTAGTGACAGTGGAGCGGAAAACTCCCTTTTAACAGGAACATCCAACAGAACCTGGATCGGTAAGAGCAGCCATCTGTCACGACTCACTGGGAGTTTGAGAAGAAAGAGCAGTCTTTGAATGTTTTTTTAAGTCAAGTCTAAAATCATCAAATTAATGACTCAAGTCTAACTCGAGTCAAAGTTATGTGACTCAAATTTACACCTCTGGTACCTTCCATTGAAAAAAATTCTTCTTTGCAGTTAATTCAGTAAAAACCCACCCAGATAACATCGGTTTATATTAGAGTTTAAAAAGTGTAAACAAAACAAAAACACCTGTAGAAACAACATGACCCCCCAGCGGGCGCATCATACCACCTGAACAACAAGCCTTTAGGTGCGCCACTGTCGCCCTGATGAGCGTTCTCTTGGTCTCGGGTGTTCGGAGCGTGCGCGTGCGTGTGCGCGTGTCCGGGCCAGAGCGGGCCAGCAGCGGGAGTCTCCGCAGAGCTACAGCTCCTCTGGGCGGACGCTTCCACTCCAAACCACCGCCTCTTTCTCCAACTACTGCGGGACAGACTGACGCTATCGCCCCTTCATGTGAGCGCGAGCCCGGCCTCCAGGACCCCGGCAGGACGGTGAGACTGAAAACGGGATGAGACGTCCGGCGTGTCCCAGATGAGCGATGGTTCCACCCAAATAATCCCGTTGTTCCGCGGCCAAAGAGGGAACCTTAACACCCCACCCCACCCCCCCTCCGTAGGATCTGATTCAAAGGAGAAAACCAAGATGGCCGCAGACTCCGTGCAGGTAGGAAAAGTTGACAACTGTTGCAAAAAGTGCGCAAACTCCCCCTAGAAGCGCATAAATGAGTTATGAGAGGGTGAGGTTACACTAAAGTTGTGTTTGTGTGTGTCGGGAATGTTGTGTGGAGGTGAAAGGCTGGAGTTAGATCCCAGAGGAGGATCTGGGAGCTTCTCCTGGATCGAGGCCTGGGAAACAGCTCCTCCATACTAACTTATCCTGGAATATCAGAGTGAAAACCTGAGCTTTCCGGTAGAAACGGCTGTACTGGTTAATGTGTGAGGCATTACCGGTAACTTCACATTAATTTAGCGTGGCTTTAGTTTGTGGTAAACTCAGATTATTGAATGTTGAACTTGTTAACCCACAAGACTGGTAAAAGTTAACAGCGCCCGGCTGCTGTGTGGCTCTGCTAAAGCACAGCAAACAGATTCATATAAATCTCATATATGTTAAAGTTTTAAATCATAACAGTAATAAGTTACGTTAGGAAGCGTCCCGTTTTACAGCAGAGGAGCTCAGGTATGATAAACCCAGTATTTATAACTAATGTCTTCTTATTTTAAAATCATCAGGATTATTATTATTAATAATAATAATAATAATAACAGGGATAAAACCGTTGGGAAATATAACATGAACTTTTTAGTTTTTATATTTTGTGCAGACTGAAGCCTTGCTAGCACACAGGATTTTTATATTTAACTAATTTATTTATTATTTAAAAAAAGTTTTTTCTCAGTAAATAAAAATAAACTCTTATTTCTGTTGGTTGTATTTTAACATGCAGCTTTGGGATTTATTGCCTACAACAAAATAAAACATTTAATTTAAGTATTAAAGAAAACGCCTGAAATATTCAGTATGTTGTGAATACATAAATGTTTGAAGAAGAAACGATCTTTTATATAGCGCTCTCGAGATAAAAATCAAGAGGCGCTTCACAAAAACAAAATAAAACTTAAAAAATGATTAAAAAATATCAAAAAAGGGAAAAGTAAAAATAGTGATTAATAAAAGGACGTGAGAAAAAAAGCAAAAGGAAAATGAATAAGAAAAGGGTAATCAGTGGATCATGGGAAAGGCAGAAATGGTAGAGCAGAATGAAGAGAAGGTAGTAATGAAGAATCAACCAAAGGTCACTCAAAAGCCACCTGAACAGGTGAGCTTCTAAAGGAGACCACTAGTCCACTGATCTCAGGCTCAGGGGGAGAGAGCTCCAGAGTCTGGGGGCCACAGCAGCAAAGGATCTGTCACCTTTGGTCTTTAGCCTGGTGCGCTGCACAACCAGTAGGCTTTGATCACTGGACCTCAGGGACCTGCTGGGGGTGTAGGGACTGAGAAGATCACCAATGTATGATGGTGCTTGTCCATGTAAGGCCCTAAAAACCAGAACCAGGATCTTGAAATGAACCCTGAAGTTAACCAGCAGCCAGTGAAGCTGGAAGAGGAGCGGGGTGACGTGGGTGTGTTTGGAGGACTTGGTCAGCAGCCTAGCACAGGCATTCTGGACCACCTGTAGACGGTTCAGGGAGGTTCTGCTCAGACAAGTGAAAAGCCAGTTGCAGTAGTCTAAGCGTGAGGAGATGAAGGTGTGGAGAACAATCTCATAGTTCAGAGCGGGACAGAATGGGACTCAGCAATCTTCCTGAGATGGAAGAAGGAAGAGCCAACAAGAGAACTGACATGAGAATCCAGGGTGAGAGCTGGGTCAAAGGTCACATCAAGATTCCTGACAGAGGGTTTGGTGTGAGAAGCAAGCTGACCAAGAGAGTCTCTGACTTTGGGAACCGGCTTGTCTGGGGCACAGATGAGGCTCTTCTGTTAGAAGGGAATCAATGATTCTGGTTCTGATGGCTGATACCGACCTCCTGTGATTGTAGAACTGACCAGTTTTGGCTGATTCAGCCCAAAGAACTATAATTATCAGAATATCCATCCACTTTCCTCCGCTTATCTGGGGTCGGGTCGCGGGGGAAGCAGCCTAACCAGAGAGGCCCAGACTTCCCTCTCACCATCCACTTGGGCCAGCTCCTCCGAGGGAATCCCAAGGCGTTCCCAGGCCAGCTGAGAAACATAGTGAGAGAAATATTATTTATATCAGAATGTAAATAATAAAAATCATGTCTGATCTACTTGAAAATTATGATTCTTAAAGTAAAAACTTCCACATAGAAAATCTGTTATCACTAGCATGGCAATGGTAAGTTCATGGACCCCCCCCCCAAAAAAAATACTTCAAGCATTAGAGAGCAGAATGAAAATGGAAATGTTTTTCTGTTGATGTCAAATGAATAAAACAATCATTTAAATATAAGTTCTAAAAAAGCTTTTAAATATAGTTTATTTAAAGTAACAACAGTTTTTTAAACTTTAAGCTAGAGCTTTAACATTGATCTCAGTGATTGTTGGGTTAGAAACTTGACCAGTTTCGTATTTGACACCCCTCTGCAGCCCAGATACAGCACTTAACAGTTTTGTGGAGCGGGTAGGTGTTCTAGGGGGCGCTCTTTACCTGGTTAAAAGCTGTTAGCTACTGTTTGTGCCAGTGGCTAATAAAAAGCTGGCAATTAGCTTCTTCAGTTCGCCAACCGTCACTAAAAACACAAGAAGAAGAAAAAGAAGATTGCTTTTTTGTTGGCATCATGATGGAGCCTGGAAGTAAAAGTCAGAGTAATGTCTTTGGAGGAGAAGCAAAGCGTTAAAACTGCAGCCTACACTAGTTAGAGGGAGTTGAAATCACGGACTGATGGTGACCTGGCTTTGTTGCTACTAGACTTGTAAGTGATATTTTTGCCAACAGTGTGGATCTTTTTACTTTGTGGTTTATTTTAGTAAGTTTAGTAACTAGCTAAAATACGTCCACACGACCTAAGTGTTTGGTCCCTTATTGTTACGATGTCATTCTCTGTCTCCGTCTTTCCTTTTCAGGGCGCTCATTTTTCTCTATTATACCAGCCATATGCTACCTGTTACCTGCAGCAAGATGCTACAGCTCCACAAACATTAGCCGTTAGCAGTGCATCTGCTGTTGTGTGGCTCTATTCCAGCCACTGATTGGTCCAGCGTGGAGCAACACTTAATATGATTGGCTGTTCATCTGTTCTTATATCAGAGTTTCTATCAAACCATCATGTATATTGGCCCCGTGCTGTCTGTGTGTGTGTGTGTGTGGGGGGGGGCATTTTTTAGCCGTGGCGCAGTGCCACGGTAAAGCCTATGGTAGGGAAACACTTAACGTTTTATTGCCCAGCCCTAAGTGTGCCATTGCTATGCAGTAATAAAACCCTACACCCCCAGAACATGAACTCACCATTGCTAATCCATGCTAGCAGATATTCCATTTTCATTTAAAGCTTCACTTTAGAATCCTAATGTTCAAGTTAATTAGAAAAACAAAGTTGTATTCTGGGATTAAATTCCTTTGAGATAAGTTGGTATCGGCTGACCAGAGCCGTCGGTATCGGCCCACAACACCAGAATTGGTGCATCTCCAATCTCTGTCTACTAGACACAGGACTGAACTGGAAACAATAACAGGTCTCGTTTTAGTCAACGGTGGCTCTGAATTATTCTGTCCAGCTATTAACATCATCTACAAATTAAGGAATAAAATTGATGGAGGCTAAATAATGTGGGTCCAGATTCTGGTCTAAAATTCTCCTCAGACATCCTTTTAGCAGCTTGATCAGCTGGTGTGTCTCCTGCTCAGGTGTTCATCCAGTTTGTGCAGCTGTGGTGAGTAGAAGCCTCGCAGATCAAATCTAAACTACCATCTGCTGTTTACTAAGGGCTTTGGACCCCATTGGCCTTTTAAAACTTTTATAATTGATCTTATTGAGACTGACCCCTTCTTTCCACTGGACGTAAAAGTAGCATTTTACCCGTGAGCTCATTCCCAACCGGGATCGTTTCAGAAGTGAAACAGGAGCAAAAGTGTTCCACGCCACTGGTCTCGCAAAGTCACAAAATCACGGGAGAATTGCAACACCACGCTGATTTCAGAAGTCCACACAATAACAAGCAAGGAGAAAGACAGCTGCATGTATCTAAAAAGGTCTGTGGCTTATTTTCTGTTCTGTTTACATTGGCTACGGGGGTTTCACAGGAAATGACGTAATGCACGTGACTTTTTTTGATCTGAACGACAGAGTTTGATGTGTTTTTGAAGCGTAGTGCGGAAAAAATAGACTCAAAACATAATATGATAGCGGCCAGTTGCTTCTGGGACGCATCCAAAACGTTAGCCTTTGCTGCCGGTGGAAAGGAACTCGTCACTATAATGGCAGCTATTTGCCGTGTAGTACGTTTTGCGTCGCTTTCACGTTTGGTGGAAAAAAGGGGTGAAGCTCAAGTTTAGTCTTACCTTCTCTCAGCACAGACAGGTGGTTGTTGTTACATGTGTCCATGATATAGGTGTTACTCTTCACTAGCCTCACGATTAGAATCTATTACAATTATCATGTCATCAATTCGATATTGACACATCATAATTATTTCATATGGGTTCATTTTCATCAATAAATAGAAGATATCAGATCTTTGCTTTTGATCAAAAACGTGTCAGACACAACATGCCATCCTCCACAAAGCTCTTCAGTCACAACAGTCCTTAGGACAATGTAAAAGTGCAAAACATTTTAAACCTTTCAGAAGATTTAACAAAGTAAAACAAACTGTTTCTTCATTCAACAGTCAGGCTGTGGGAGAAACATGCTCTGCAGATGCTAACAAAGCTTAAAAATACTGAAAACCTATAGGACATGTCCAATTCTTGCCTTTAATTTAGATGATAAAGTCCATAATAGGTCCATATATTAGCTTTAATGTCTCTGGAGCAGCTTTAGAATCACACATTTATGCCGCGGTTAAAAAAAAACAAGTCGCGTTACATAATTATCGATTTAATTCAAAATCATTTATATCCGCATGTCAATGCTTCGATTATTAGATTAATTTCCTCAGCTCTAGTCCTTGATGATCCACATCTATAGTAATAATAATAATAATTAATTTAATTTATGATGCCCTTAATATCAAAAAATCTCAAAGGGCTGCAGGTAAGCAAAAAACTTTAGTTTAAAACGAGTAGTTCAGAGATAAAAAGTAAAAGGTTAAAACCATAGCTAAGTGCCAGCTGGGATTTAAAAGCTTTGCTAAAAAGAAATGTCTTAAGATCTCTTTTGAAACAGGCAGTGGGTTGAGGAGCCCTCAGGGTGTCGGGTAGGGATTTCTACAGTCGAGTGGCAGCGACACTGAAGGCACGATCTCCCATGGTCTTGAGGTTGGATCTGGGAATGTTCAGAAGGTTAGAGTGTGCTGAGCGGAGGGTATGGGTAGTGTGATGTGGATGGAGAAGTTCCTCCCATCTGTCTGATCCCATCGTTGCTTTAGCATTTAGAAACACCCTGGAAGAACCTATTTGGACCATTTTAAAATGTAAAGTTTACACCGATAATGTTAAACAATGTCTTCTTATTAATTTCAGATAAACTAAACCAGACATCTAAGCGTTGGATCTACTGAAGGTCATGTGTCAGGCTTTTGTGTAGAAGCTCTAAATAAAGTTGATTGTAAAGTATTAAATTTGGTTACTCTTTTTAAAATAAATGCATCTAAAATAGACACACATACAATGATAGAATAGAACCAATTCTCCTCCTTTCATTCTGGCTGTTAGCCTGGGGTTTCGTACCACGTGATCAGCAAAAATGGGGAAAGGTGAATTTGTGTAAATTTGCAGATTCTTGGCAGAAAGAAAATGTCCAAGAGTTCAAGCAAACGGGAGAGTAGACATATTAAATTAAATTGGTTTTTGGTTCATGTTTATTTATGTTTCTGCTCATAAGTAAGGACTGCTCAATAAGCTAATCATTGAAATGTTGACTTGTCGTAAATGATGCCATAATATCCCATAGTAGTTTTTAATCTACTTTGGTGCAATCTTAATAAACTGTCTTTGGTTAAAGTTTTAATTGCAAAATGATTTCTTTCTATTTGAATAACATAGTAGGAAGACGGGTAGGACTGTTTATTAGTCAAATGTGTGATAGTCTTAATTTTGTAATGTTTTAAAAAGGCTTGAGAAGGTATTGACATGCCTTTGAGATCACTGCATTAATGCATTTTGTGTCATGAGGCCTAAACTAGATCATGAGAATGAACCTGACAGTTTCTGTGCTTCGGTCGTTGTGGGTTTGACAGAAAATCAAACGTCAAGTCAAGACTTGTCCAGTCAGACGGCGCACAGCAACAGAAGCTCCGGAGTCGTTTACAGTCTTTCTCTGACGCTGTTGTTTCGGGTATGTTTGAGAGTGACCTTCAACTCGCTGCTGGAACTGTCCAGAGAAATGTGTCGGGCTCGTGTTTGGGGTTAGGCTCTATTTATTACCTTGTGTTGCTATTTATACCACAGCAGAGTGCCGGGCCCTGGCCGTTTCTCTGAAGATAGGCTCGGATCCTGACATGGTGGGGACCTAGCTTTAGAGGAATGAACTTAGACAGTGGACTCAACTTTTTAACTTGATTTTGAACTACGGAGCTAAAGTGTATCAAAGCCACACCGACAGGTTCAGTCTATTAATCATAAACTGTGTTCTGTGGTATGAGGAGGAAGTGTTTGCTTACAGTTCTGCTAAACTCCTGTTTGAAACAGTGAAGTCCTGAGTTGTTGGTGGGATATTTTCCCCCTCATGAATCCGTGCATTCAGACAGCAGCGATGATGAAACCTGGACAGGTAAACGAGCAGCCCTGGTGTTGAAGCTGGGATGGAAACAACTCTAGAGCAGCAGCTTGTTGTGTGAATGTCCACGGCTTGTTTCTGTTGTTTAAACTCACGGGAGTCCAGTCTGATTAATGTTCACCTTATCTGATTGGCCTTGTGGGTTTCCTTGCATTGTTGCTCAGTAAGACTGGATGATTTGGGTGTCCACGTGCTGTCCTTGTACCACGCTGGGTAAACGGCTACTGCACCAGCACATTTTTCATGGAAACCACCACCTCCCCCGGTCTCTCTAGTCACAGCCGCAGCTTTACCCACGAGTCATCAGGGAGCCTCTGGGCCAGGGTATGTGCTGGAGTGAACACCTGTAGTAGAAAGTGGACGTGTTTCAACGGCTTGGGGAGGGAAAGACTGAAGCAAACAGATTTACTACAGCTTGTTGACTAGATTAGTAACTGCCTGTATTTATTAAACAGGCTCAGGGCTAAACGTGAACACGGACAGACGATGTTCCTGTTCAGCTCTGTTGTCTGTGTGTTTACGGGGATTTCCCTTTCCTAGTGCAGCATGTAGGGAGGAGGTTATTCAAATGAACAAGTGTAAATTCCAGCCTTTTTTAGTGCATTTTGCAAAGAAGCATTCCACAGTTAACATGGGAATATCGTGTAGAGGACAGGAATACTGTGTGAGTTTAAAAACCAGAAAAGAGTTAATTTTTTCATTTTTTATTCACTGAACATTTTAAACAGTGATCATTTCTGATAAACATACTTCAAATTAATAAAATAAAATAAAAACAATAATTTCACAGAACATGTTCAAAGCAAGTAGAAAGAAGCTCTCACTTATAACGTCCCCCTCCTCCTCTTACGCCACTTACGCAATAGCCTCTAATCAGAATTTATGCTGATTCATTATAAACTTTACATCAAATACTAATATATCTATATCTATAGATATATCTATATATAGATATATCTATAGATATATCTATATATAGATATATCTATAGATATAGATATCTATATCTACACTGCTCACAAAAATTAAAGGAACACTTTAAAGAAACACATTAGATACATCAGATCTCAGTATGTAGTTGGATATCTATACAAATAACGACAGGGCAATGTCTTAGGAACAAAAGGATGCCAAGTCTTTTAATGGAAATAAAAGTGTTCAGCCTACAGAGGGCTCAATTGTGTAGACACCCTAAAATCAGAGTGAAATGAAGATGTGGCAGGCTAGTCCATTATTTCAAAAACTTCATTTCTGCAACTCAAAATGCTTTTCAGTATCTTGTGTGGCCCCCACGAGCTTGTGTGCATGCTTGACAACGTCGGGGCATGCTCCTAATGAGACAACGGATGGTGTCTTGTGGCATTTCCTCCCAGATCTGTGTGAGGGCATCCCTGAGCTCTTGTACAGTCTGAGGAGCAACCTGGCGCCGCCTAATGGACCCAAACATAATGTCCCACAGATGTTCTATTGGGTTTAAGTCAGGGGCTCGTGAAGGCCATTCAATAGGGTATTCTACAGTTGACGTCACCACGCAAAAGCTGCTGGGAAGGGTCATACTGATAAGCCGCATTAACAATAGAAAATATACAGTTTCAGATCATTTTGACATCGATATGAAGGCATAAAATGGAGGAAGTTGTTTTGACAAAAAAAAAACATACCAGAGGGCTTTTCTTGATGGTGACTGTAGAAAAGGGATTGATTGTAAAGTTAAAGACGTTTACCTGTTGGAGAAAGTTTAAGAATGTTTGCAGTTTCTTTGTCATAGTATGTTGGCCAAACATGGCACCGTAGTTCTTGCGGCAGAGAAGCTGTGACGTCACTCGCTAATTTTACCTCTGGCGGTAGTTTCACCGTAGCAGTAGAACTCAGGGGAGATTGAAGTTCGGTTCCGTCTTAAAGAAGCCCGGGAGCTGCTACAGAGACATTGCAGGAGTATCTGTGCGTCTATAAAGAGTGAGTAGTGGCGCTTATAAGGGGCAAATGTTTAGTTACAATGTACGGCCGGAGGTTAGCGGGTTAGCCGCTAATGCTAACTGCAAACTAGCTTGTGATGAATGTGCAGGCTACAACCTACCTTTTTGTGTGAGAAATGTTCCGGTCATAGAAGTATGATTAAGGGCTGTTTCTTTCTGTTCATGTAGATTGTACTTAATGGTTAAGTTGGTCAGTTCTGGCAGAATGCATTAGTAATGAATGAGGCCTTATTTGACCTGGTTGTAGAAGGTTTAGTATTATTATTATTATTTCTGTACAGCACAGGTTGTAAATATGTTGCAAAGATTATATTATTTAGTTTGGTATGTTTATTTACAGGAAACCACGTATACTCCTACATCCATACCCTGTACTGCCTCAGTCCCACAAGTCTGCCTCATTATTGTATGTGTGATCCACTGCTCGTTATATAAAAGACAGAAGTTCCACTCAATGGGTCCAGCCTGGTTTCTCAACTCTCCCAGTTCCTAAAGTCTATTAGATTGGTGCCTATCATCCAGACCTTAAGGAGTGTTCTGGTCGACACTCAGGGTTGAAAGTAGATAACCCCTTGAAATCAGCGCCTTCTGCACCTATAACCACTTTTCTACCCTACAGTGACCCTACTAATTATCGATCACCAGAACTGAAGCGCTAGCTCAAATGAAAGTGAAAGTAAAAACTAACCCTCGCTAGCAGCGCTGTTGTTTTAAACGCCATTATTCCCATCACGGCTCCTTCTTGAGTAATATAAAAATAGGTTCATTACTCACAGTGCTCAAGTAACATTTTTTCAAGGAATTTTTTTAACTGTCAGGTTATCATTTGTGTCCCTACTTTTTATATTCCACTCACCTCTGGTCAAAAGCCTTTTTCGTGGACGTTTGGGTGGACATGCTGTTTGGCCCAGACGTTCAGCTGGACTGCTGCCTCCTTGTTAACTCTCCTCCGTTAACAACGCTGCCTCTAACTCTCCGTTAACAACGCTGCGTCCTGCATTAATTCTCCTCCGCTGCTCCTCCTGGATAACCCCACGACTGAGAGCGCCGTTATGACCGGCGGCTGGTCATTCTCGGATGTAGGACTTTCCCCTCCAGGAAGATGTAAGTAACAAATATACGTGCTTTTCTTGATCTGCTCCACACAGTTAAAATCCGCTCGTCCAACTTAAAAACTACCACCGCTTTGCTTCTTCTGTCTTTAGCTTAGCCCGTGTAGCTTTCCAGCTGTTTCACGTGGTGTCGACCTGAAACTGGCGTCTCCGGGTCTGCAGCGTTATACTATTGACTTTACCGGCTTTGGAAAAAGGATAAAAAGTCCTCTCCAACATCCGATCTGGGCGTCTAGAGTCCGATTAGCACCTCCCCCAGCAGCAGCGTTAAGTTCCTTGCTGTTTGAAAATCTTTAGGAAACGAAAAATAACTTTAGTCAGATCGGAGCGACTCAGACCCATAGGAATCCATACTAAAATGTAGATTGTTTGTATGACCGTATTTCCCAGAGTGCTTTGCGGCAATCTATTTTTTAGCTACTGTAGAAAGCTCTATTGTTTCAATTCCTTTATCCTCCAGGTACTGCCTGCATACTCTTGCCACATGAGGCCGGGCATTGTCGTGCATTAGGAGAAAACCAGGACCTACTGCATCAGCGTAGGGTCTGACAAAGGGTTCAAGGATTTCATCTGGATACCTTATGGCAGTCAGAGCACCATTTCCTAGGCAGTAGAGGTCTGTGCGTCCCTCCATGGATATGCCTCCCCAGACCATCACTGACCCACCACCAAACCTGTCATGTTGAACGACGTTGCAGGCAGCATAACGTTCTCCTTGTCTTCTCCAGACTCTTTCACGTCTATCACAAGTGCTCAGGGTGAACCTGCTCTCGTCTGTAAAAAGTACAGGGCGCCAGTGGCGGACTTGCCAATTCTGGTGTTCTTGAGCAAATGCCAGTGGAGCTCTACGGTGCTGGGCAGTGAGCACAGGGCCCACTACAGGACGTCGGGCCCTCAGGCCATCTTCATGAAGTCTGTTCCTGATTGTTTGGGTAGAGACATTCACACCAGTGGCCCTCTGGAGGTCATTCTGTAGGGCACGAGCAGTGCTCAGCCTGTTCCGCCTTGCACAAAGGAGCAGGTATCGGTCCTGCTGATGGGTTGTGGACCTTCTACGGCCCTGTCCAGCTCTCCGAGAATAACCGCCAGTCTCCTGAAATCTCCTCCATGTTCTGGAGATTGTGCTGGGAGACACATTAAACCTTCTTGCTGCAGCACGTGTGGATGTGCCATCCTGGAGAAGTTGGACAACCTGTGCAACTTCTGTAGGGTTAAGGAATCGCCTCATGCTGCCAGTAGAGATAATTACTCAAGCCAAAACTAGCACGAGTGGAAAACCAGCCAAAAAAGATCAAGAGGGAGAAACTTGAAATGACCTCCACATGTTAAACCAGTCCTGTTTTGAGGGTTTTGTAATTGTTGCCACTTTAGTGCACCTGTCGTTAAGTCCATGAACACCAATACAGCTGAAAGTGATTAACAATGCCCTCAGCTGCTTAATCAACCAGAAAATTATCAGACAGGTTTCATTGATTTCATGCCAGGCCCAATAAAAAAAGTGTTCCTTTAATTGTTGTGAGCAGTGTATATATATATATATATATATATATATATATATATATATATATATATATATATATATATATATATATATAGGGTGCAACAATACACAAAACTGATGGTTCGGTTCAATACTTTGGTGTCACGGTTTGATATTTTTTCGATTAAAAAAAATAGTGTTCATACTTTTTTTTAATTTGTAATTTGTTGAAATTAACTCATTCACTGCCAGCCATTTTCTAATCAGAAAGCCCCTGACTGCCAGCGTTTTTGAGTGTTTTTTACTGTTTTTTGAAGAGTCACAGAACATTGTGCTCTATGATCATGTAAACGCCAAACTACCAAAAGAAAGAGAAGACTCACTTCTTACATCAGGAAGAATCACCATATTTCTAGCGTTATCCGTCCTTTCACAATCTGTTGTCGAAGCGTGAGCTGCGGTTGGATTTAAAATGACGACTTTTGTCGTCAATGGCAGTGAATGAGTTAATTACAAATATTTCTTTTAACTCATAAGTACAGTTTTTAAATTAAATGTTGCTGAAACAGCAAAATGATATAAATAAAAAAAATAATCTGTAAAAAACCAAGTATATTACAAAGAAGTAGCTCTTTCCAAAAATAAAAGCGATACTATACCCATCTTCTGGGGTATATTCTCAGCAGAATAATAAACAGATCAGGTCCTAATAAAATGAACAACTCTCTGATGGAGCTACTCCTCACACTCATCTTCTGGAGTGCTAGCACTTAGCTGCATATACGACAAAAACAACAAATATAGGCCCACTTAAATACAAACCAACACCGAGTTTACTCAATTTCCATGTTTTTCTTCAGAAATATGAGGATGTCAACATGTTCTGCTGACAGTACAGATGTGCTTGCTGTGACAATGTCACCTGCGGTGGAAAACACCCTCTCACTTGGGACAGAGGTTCCAGGTAGGGGTGGGCCATATGGAAAAAAAATGATATCACGATTTATTTAAAATTTGAATAAAAATTGGCTCAACTTTCACAAGGTATAAAAATCAACATATTACAAAAGGGTGAATAAAAATGTAAACATATTTGACAACTTGGAACATTCAAAGTGCAACGTAATGGAGAGGATTCAGAACTCAGTGCAAAATATGTTTGGTTACTGTGAATAGGATAACAGCACTATAGCAGCATTTTTTTTTCAACTCACAGATTTTTTGCCAAGAATACCAGTTTATCAACTTTGTCTGGCTTGAGGGTTGCCCTTTGGCAGGTAACTATTTTGCCACCAATGCTGAAAACTCGCTCTGAGGGAGCACTTGTTGCTGGGATGCACGAATACGTACAAGCTAGCTGGCTAACCCTGGGAAAGTTGCCCTCATGGAGTCTCCACCATACAAGTGGATCCATGTCACTGTCAGCATTTGGTATGGACAGGTAGGAATGTAGCTCACCGTCAATAGCCTCTTGTAGAGAAGGGAGAGTAGACGTGGCAGTGGCAGCAGGTGTTTTAAAAAGCTGGCAAGAGTTTTTCTTGTTGGTTTTGGTGCTGCTTCAGAGCTCTGTGATGTAGAGGGAGATGCAGATGGATGTTCTTGTGCTGTCAGCATGGTTTCCAGCTCAGACACAGCCCTGGATTGTATACTCTCCTTCTTGTCAGGGTCAATGTTCTGTGACTTGAACCTTGGATCAACGAGTGAAGCCATGTCCAGCATCAGTGACAGGATCTTGGTATTTATCCATGAGGTAACTGAGGATGGTTGTCTTCATGAACTTTGTGAGTTCGCTGTCATGGTCATTTGGGTTAAGGAGGCTGGCTCTGAGCAGGTTCAGCACTGGCTTTATATATGACACACTGACGTAGTTCTCACCTGAAAGGGCAAAAGTAAAATCCCTTAGTGGACCCAGGGCCTTCTTCATGGACTCCATCACATCAAGATCTTGGCATGATGGTAACAAGTGCCTGGTCTTCTTGTCCGCCTTCAGAACTTGTGAGATGGCCTTTTCTTGGTCCAACACCCTTTCCACCATAGCAAGTCTGGAACCCCATTGTGTCGGTGACTCTGTCAGAAGTTTTTGCTGAGGTAGTTTAAGCTCAGTTTGAGCCTTCATCAAGTCCCTCTTTTTCTTCCAGGTGAAGGAGAACGTACTGGCTACTTTTTTGCAGATAGATGTGGTGCGGTCAACACGAGGATCTTTGGCACCTTTTTCTAAAAATAATTGTTTTACTTTTTGTAGGATCTGTGTATCTCTGCTCCAGGTCATCTCTGATGTTTTTTTTTACCTCTCACTGCTGGGCTGTCATCATCAGACTATGCCATAGAGTACAGGATGCTCATTTTAAGTGGCAGGATCATGGATGCTGTTGGAGATGACGCTTCACACATCATGACTGTCAGTTTTTAGGGTTTTCATGACTGCAACAAGATTTTCAGCCAGTGTGTGTTCATCCTGAGATAGACTCTGCGTGTTCTTCATATTTTTCTTCACAGTGTTGTCGGCCATAGCAGCAAACACTGCAGCTTTCTGTTCAAGGTATCTTTCCATCATATCATTGGAGGAGTTCCACCTAGTCGGAACATCTTGAATCAGTTTTTTTTTTTTCACAAAGCTGCAGCAGCTCCTGTTTTCTTGTCAACACATTGTATCCTGTTGTGCTTCTGTGAAAGGTTTTCTCATCTTTGCCAGGAGATGGGGAAACCTTCTGTACTGCCATTCCTTTCTGAGCAGCTATATTAATGGTATACGCAAAGCATCCGATTTGTGGCCTCAGCCCAGCAGCTGTAATAGCATTTACTGTGTTCCTGGCATTGTCAGTAGTTACAAGTATAGTCACATTTGGTTGTACTAACTTCCAATCTTCCACAGCTTCTGACAGACCTTTGGCTAAGTCGTCTGTGGCGTGACTTTCGATGAGGCGTGTCTGCAGAACACTGCTTTTCATCTGCCATTCTGGATCAATATAATGTGCGGTGACAGTCAGGTAGCTCTGTGTAGCTCTTGACGTCCAGCCGTCTGAGGTCAGAGCAACAGCAGGTGCTGCTGACAGTGCAGTCTCTACTTTGCTTCTTGTGTCGTTGTACAAAGCAGAAACTGCGGTATCGGTGAAATAGGTACGTGAAGGAATACTGTAATGGGGCTCAAGTAATCTCAGCAACTCTTGAAACCTGGTGTTGTCTACAACAGAAAAGGGTTCCAGCAATAAAAGTAGCGATCGCCCTATCCATTTCTGTTGCCCTCTTCGAATCATGTGCTAACGGCTGTCTAAATGACTCGGGTAGAGTTTGTAGCATGTGTGCTTGTTGTTTTTGCCTGCTTCCACTTGTCTTTGCATCAGGGTGATGTCGGCATAAGTGTACAGTCATATTTGTTGTGTTCCCACCGACATTCTGTTGTACTTTTGTCCACGACGCGCTTACCATCAGGATCATGCTTCACGAAAACCAAAATGGTTACAAACGCCAGATCTGAATGACGGAGGAGGAGGTTCAATTTCGGGTAGCGTTGAGGCAGTTGCCATCATGTTGCAACGACCCAACTTCTCTTAGCTTGTCTCGCTAGCTTAAGTGAATGCATGTGGGCGGCGCTCAGTGAATCTGCGCTCTACAATGCAGCCTAGGCAGAGTAGTCAAATGCAGATCCACTGAGCTCTCAACACACAGTTTTAAGAATCAACTTAAAAATCAACTTACAAATTCCCTGAATTGTAAGCACTGAGGTCTTAAATATTTTATTATATGCTTGCATGTGTTTTTATTGTGTTGTGTATGTCGTCTGGATTTTTTAACTATCAATATATTTGAAATGTCTTTTATTGTGATTATATTATGGGACTGTAGATGCGAATTAGCTTTAAGCTAAATCTAGTACAATGCATCAAATGGTAACATTTATGCTTAATATTGTACATGGTCCTCAAATAAACTTGATAAAAAAAAACACAGAGCGCATCGTCAGAAGACAGTTTGATATAATAAATAAAAAAAATCTGTATTGTTCGATACATATGCATACTGAACCGAAAGCACTGTATCGAACAGTTCAATACAGATACATGTATTGTTGCACCCTATAAGATGTGGGCTGGAAAATCTTTTTAATGTGTTGCAGGGTTTCCCCCAGAAAACTTGCAAAGCCCAGTGGTAGACAAGCCCACGGGCGACCCACGTTGTTTTTGTAAAAAAAAAAAAGTTGTCAGGAAGTTTTAAAGTATGACTAGTATGTGGTAGTGTTGTCAAAAGAACCGGTACTTCGGTACCAACCCAGTACTACAAAAATGTAACCGTCATGGTACCAAGATTTTGTAGGTACCGGTAGTACAGAGGACCCGTCTAAACCCGGTCCTTGATGCGCATGATTTGCGCATTTACTGGGCATGTGCAGTCGCTTCTAAAGCAACACCACAGAACACAGAGTCATGGCGAGCGGTGGACCTGCTGATGTGGTAAATAAAGTTCATTCACGGAGAACCCCCGCCCTGCTGTCACGGAGACACCCCCGCCCCGCTGTCACGGAGACCAACAGGAGAGACGCTTCACTCCAGCAGCACCTCCTGTTCTCATGCTTTCTTATATTTTTAATTCCAAAACTTGACAGGATGTCCAGACAGACCCCTGAATCCCTCTGTCAGCGCCTGTCATCAGGAACGTCCTGACACGACGCTCACCTCCGCTGATCAGTGATGTAGGAGGCGGATTTAATGCGACATGACCGTTCAGACTAGTCGCTTTACAAAAATTCGCATATGTGTCAGAATCAGTACTACATAGTGTGGTGTGAATACACCATCGTCTTTATTAACTATTTAAATCTCCTATACATTTAATTAGGGCAGTGGTTCTCAATTAGTGGGGCGCGCCCCCCTTGGGGGGCGCGGAGGAGCAGCAGGGGGGGCGCGGCGCACCGCACCTGACCCCCCAACCCCTCCCCCCACCCCACTCGGAGCTTCCCCAACGGAGAGTAAAACAGATTCCACAATACATGCACGGACTGATTTGTGAACACAGAAAAAGTCCAAACATGGATTTTATTTAATAGAGCAGTGCAAATGTTCCATGGAAGAAAAATTTAGATTTTTCTTACTTTTTGTTTCATTTATATTTTTGTTTGGTAGAGTGACGTATAAACAGCCCTATTGAACATGGTCATGTTTAAAAGATGCCTCATCTTTGTTTCCCTGAGGTGCCCTGCACCACTGTTTGATTTTATTTAAATAAAATGTTTTTTTTCTGAACATAACTTCTTTTCTTTCTTATATGAGAAATGAAAAGAATCATTTGTTCGCAGCCAGAGGCAGCATGATCTATTTTCGCTTATTTTTTTAAATAATAATAAATATTCAATAAAACCGTTAAATATCCATTCTTTTTTCATTAATATTTATCCCACACAAGCCGACCAGAGTTCCCAGTAACATATAAACAACACAATTAAACGATTTCACTTTAATTAACATTCCACCTGCTGCCGCCCGAGCGCACATTGTGCTCCGCGTGAACTGGTCACCTGCCTGTGCGCAAATGTCATGTGAGGAGCGCTGAAGAGAAGCGCTGACAGAGGGATTCAGAGGTCTGTCTGGACATCCTGTCAAGTTCTGGAATTAAAAATACAAGAACTTTCTGTCTTTTATTTGTGTCTGACGCTCCGCTGCTGCGCTCCATCACCCGTGCTTCTGCGACTTTACCTCGCTGGCGCAGCAGCGAGCGCAGCGCACTCTGCTATGTTTCACAGATCTCTTTGATCTGCTTAAATGAAGCCAGGCAGCAGTTTTTCTGGAGGATTGAGAGGAGATGCAGCTAAAATACAGACAGGACAGGAAAATGGTTGCATAAAAAAATAAAACAAAATGCTTGAAAAGGAAAATGCAGGTAGATTTATCCCACTACACGTTTGTAACTTTATAAAGCAATCACTTATAAACATGTAATATTTATTTATTTGATACAATTCCAGTCACCTTCAAAACTTAGTCCCACACCCAGGGCCGTTTCTAGGCGTTTTGGGGGCCAATTCAAAGTAGCCCCCCCTCGCACATTACCCCGCGGGGGGGGGTTCGCGAAAAAATCTATGTACCCTAGGGGGGGCTTCACCAAAAGTAATTGAGAACCACTGAATTAGGGTAACAAACAAACAGGATGACATAAAGGCGTTGACTGCTCACAGACCTGAGTTTTTCTTTTTTTAATGATTGTAATGTGTATCCAAAAGATGAACAACAATGTATGGCTCAGTCAGTGTTTATGTCCTGAAAATCAGTTTGTCAAAAAAGCTGTTCTAACTAGAGGTTCTTGTCTGGATAACTAGCAGGTTTACAAAAAATATATGAACAAAAACACATTTTGTTTAAATAAAAGTACATTAAAAACATGTTATGATAGTAGTACAATAGTAATTCAATTAATTTTCTTATACATAGCACTGATTCACAACAAAAGCAAAACAAAGGAAAAAATTCTAATGAGTTTGTGTTTCAAAATCTAACTTCAAGTAGAACTGTTATTAATTTCTACTAGTAACAATGTAATTGTGTCATATTTTTCTAAATATACATGGATTGGCAATAATCCAACCTAAAATTATATTCAAAGATACATATGTTAGTAAATTACGTGCTACAACGGCCTGCCGTATTTGCAGCGTCACAATGAGCCGCTGTAATGACTCCAGGTATTAGCTGCGTCCCTGCTCCACACCGCTGCAGCTGCAGCCATCTACATAAACAGGATGATGGGGATTTTTCTTTCAGTTGTAGAGTTTATTCAGTCTTAGTTTAACGTGAACACGATTAACGTGTTTTCTCCCGTCCCTACTTGAAGTGAAAGTTAGCTTGCGTGCTACGTATTAGCCTATGTCTATGGTATTAGCATTAGCCTACCTGGTCGTGGATTCGGCTGGCTGAAGCGGTTTCCTGTTCAAGCATAAAGTTGTGCTGTTATGGTAAGACAACTCCGTTTTACAGTGGAGACACTCAACCGTGTTTTCTCTTCTTCTGAGTTTAAAATGGTCCCAAACTTTGGACCGCCTTTGCCTTTTGCAAGAGTTTTTGTCTTTATCATTTTCTGCATTGTCCTCCATGCTGTCGTGATCACCGGTGATATCCAACGTTGTGCTCCAGTAAAATGTGTCCATGTAAATTAGAGTCCGGCTGCGTTACGCATTTAACAACGCCTCGAATCAGTAAATAATGATTTGAGGAATTTTTTCAATCGAAACATTCGAGTATTTGTTTCAGTGCTAAATTTAACATTTTAAATGTTAGTTTGGTGCATTAAAAAAACTTTAAAATAAATAAATAAGTGACGCTTAGCCTGGTGGGGGGGCAGGCAATGCCTGGCAGGCCGCCAGGCCATAATAGCACTGTGGGAAACCCTGGTATTGGTCTGACAACAGGCCCAATGCCACCCCTTTCTGCGTGCTGCAGCCAGGTCCTTCTCAATTTATTTGCCTATGGGCGCTGACGAGCGGTGTTGCCGCCATCTTGGATCGGTCGCGTGCGCCCCCCCCCCCCCCTTTGCAGAGACATTGAAGGGTCAGCATGTTAAATCAACCATAACTCCTTGAATACTGAACCGATTTTGATGCGGGTTTTTTTCTCTGTAAACTTCACACATGTAGCTCTGATACAGGACACATGTTTGAGCGTTTTTAATCATAAAGGGTTTGCTGTGGGTACATATGGGATTCTTATCCACTGCCTAGTGACAAAACCTATAGAAAAAAGGATCAAACACATAAAAATCACAGTCAAACAATGAGAATCAAAATAATTCAAAAAGGACTATATATCTATGGTAGATATATATAAAAAACACACTTAATATATGATAGAGAAGCAGAAAGTACTACTCAGCCATTTTAATTTATACAATATAATTCTTATAACAGTTTAAATAAATGAGTGTTTCATATACATATAAATGAACAAAATGGATTTCGAAAACACAGGGCATGTATTGATCATATTTATACCATTTCAACAGTTGTCAAAACTAGACTATTTGAAAACAAACCAACTTTTGTCTGTTTTGTGAATTTTCAAAAGGCTTTTGATTGGGTGGATAGAGATTTATTAAATCTGAAGCTTCTCCAGGCGGGGGTTGATGGGAAGTTTTATTGGGCATTGAAATCTTTGTATGCCGACTGTATTGGATGTGTTCAGCTGAATGATGAGCAGACCGGGTGGTTTCGTATCCCATTTGGTGTTAAACGGGGATGTTTTATCACCCAGCTTGTTTTCTTTGTTTATAAATGATTTGGCACTTGAAATTAAAGATCTTAATCTAGGGGTACGCCTAGACCAGGGGTCGGCAACCCAAAATGTTCAAAGAGCCATATTGGACCAAAAAAACAAACAAAAAAATCTGTCTGGAGCCGCAAAAAATTAAAAGCCTTATATAAGCCCTATATGAAGGCAACACAGGTTGTAAGTGTATATTAGCTATATTAGCCTATTATCAAAATGACTACAAATACATAATGAGCATTCATGATTAAATGTTTATTTCCTGCAGCATCCTGGAGAGAATGACACACCTCGTGACTCTGCTGTAGATATTTGGTGCTTTACGTTTTAACTTCCATTACAATATTAATCAGTGGTATTAATTTGATCATTTCTTCTTGAGCCCATCACAGCTCACATACTTGCATAACAGCGCTGTCTGTTTGATATCGATCACATCACACGACTCATCACAGGTAGTTGAGGACGCTGGAGCTGAATTAATGTCTTTGATTTGCTGATTGGTGACGTCGCCTGTCGTTTTAATGGTCCTTGTCTTTGTGGAGAGAGGAATGTCTTTAATTTTCTGGATTATCTCGGTTTTGTTTTTGAAGTCTGAAATAGGTGCTCTGATATTTTGATGAATGAATCCTTCATGTAATCACCATCCGTGAACAGTTTTCCCCGCTTTTATCTCTCAGGTTGCAACAAAACTTGCAGCAATAGTGGAGTTTGGAGATGTAATCCACTTCTTAAATCTACTTTTATTACCTGACACATGGGAGGCGACATGCGGCAGTGGCAAAAGCCAGCGGCGCCTCTGTTCCAGCAGGTCGAATAGCGAGTCTTCCGTTGTTTTGATTGGCCGTCAGATTGGAGGGAATTTTGGGTTAATAAAGCAGTTCAGAGTTGAAACAGCGGTAGATATGAAGTCTCACAAGGTTTTGCTGGAGTTAAGTGAAGTCTTGTAAAGCTCTGGGACATCAGACACGGCAAATATTAACTTTTCCTCCATGTTTACCCGGAGATGTACTGAGAAGCATCCTGTCCCCTCATTGGTCAGTCAGTGAAACCTCCGCTGATTGGTCCTTGTCCGAGCGACAGCGGTGAAAAGTTGATGTTTTTCCAGGTAATCCTTCCGCGTCGACAATGAAAGCAAATAATTGGGTCCATTCTTCCTTGAATCCTCTGTTCTCATCAGCTATCTTTCTCTTTTTCCCTTTGGGATCCACGGCCCTGACACACCCGCTGGTTTGTTTACATCCATCTGCCTGGCACGCCACCATATATCTATGGGCGCCGCGCTGAAACGTGTGTCGCAGGCTATGACGCAAATTTTCGTTGACAGAAATGTTAAAATTTAATATTTATTATGCACATTTTTACAGCATTGGAAAACGTTATGAATGATTGTCCTCCTACAGAAACCATATTAAAACAAAAAATATATCCCCCATCCATTTTCATACATTTGTGAAGAAGCTCCAGGAGCCACTAGGGGTCGCTAAAAGAGCTGCATGCGGCTCCAGAGCTGCATGTTCCCGACCCCTTGCCTAGACAATGTTATTGTTGGTATTTTGCTTTATGTTGATGATGTAGCTCTACTGGCTGAAAGTGAAGAAGATTTGTGTAAAATGTTAAATGTTTTACAAAATTGGTGCAGCAGATGGAGACTTGTTATAAATGAAGCGAAAACGCAAATTATGCACTTTAGGAAACGTACCATTCCACGAAGTAAAAACATTTTTACAGTTGGCCAAGCCACTCTTGAGTATGCTGCCCAATACAAGTACTTGGGATTTATATTTGATGAATTTATGCTGTATGATAGAGGTATTAAGGTTCTGGCTGCTTCAGCCAGTAGAGCTCTGAGTTCTGCGATAAACAAGTTAAAAATCTGTAAAAAATTTAAGTTTTGGTGTATTTTCTCAGTTGTATGATGCCTGTGTTTCACCTGTGTTAAATTATGCTGCTGGTGTATGGGGGGCAGTGCAGAGCCCAGCATTAGATGCCGTGGAAAACCGTGCAATCCGTTGTTTCCTAGGGGTGCATAAGTTTGTCCCAGTACTGGCAGCGCAGGGCGATATGGGGTGGGTCCCAGGTTCAATCCAAAGGAAATGTGAAATGGTTAGATTTTGGAATCGACTCATTAACCTGCCTGAAAGTAGAGTGACAAAAAAAGTTTTTATATGCAGTAAGAATAAGGCTCCTTGGGCTGCTTCAGCTTCAGACCATTTTTGCTGATGCAAAACTCCAGCATGTATTTTGTAATAACTTGTTCTGTTCTGTTAATGACATTAGATCCCATTTGATGTCTAATTTTAAAGATAATTGGTTGATTGGGATCATGGCTAAGCCGAAATTAAGGACTTATTTACAAATTAAAGATGTATTTGAAACTGAGTTATATGTGAAGTCAAACTTGACAAGAAATCAAAGATCTTTGATGGCTCAGCTGCGAACTGGTATCCTTCCCTTAGCCATAGAGACTGGTAGGTTTACTCTAGAGGCTGACAATTTTTTGGGATCCCAGTGGGTCACGTGAGTCCTGCGGGATTCCCGTGAAATGGGAGTCAAGTAATTTATAATCACGTTACTGGGACAAAACAGGAAAAATAATCATTGGGAGTGGGCAAGAGTGGGAATTGAAATAAATTTAGATTCCTGTTCAATATGAAACAAGTTTCTTTTAAAATAATGTGTCGTTTTACTTTACATTTAGTTCTTCTGTCTGACCTTTCTGATACACTGATTGTGCACGTCGGCCAGTCGGACATTACTGACGTTCCTCTTCTCTTAACTTGCCAACAAAAAGAATCTTCCTGAAAACCACAAACTGCAGACTGTTGATAATTTGCTCTGATTCAGTGACACAGACATTTCTTTCAATAACCCATCAGAGATCGTGTCAGCAGCAGCTGCTGCAGGAGCGCTTCCTCCGAGCATTTGATCTGCGCTCTGTGCGCAGCGCACCGGGAGCTTTAAAGCTGTATTACAAACGCGAGGTAACTTAAGATAATTTCTTATTATTGTGATATTTGTGCTGAACTAAAACGCCAGACAGAATGAGTTTTTGTCCTTAACAGCGGTTTATTAGAGTAGTTTAACAAACAACTGAGATAAAACCGCATCTCCAACTTTCAGTTTCATTCTTCAGCCACTGCCTCTCTTAAAGGAACAGTAACAGTAGACTACAATAGCACTCACTAACCCCTTATGAACCATTACAACATTTAGAACCATTTTCATATATACTCTGTTGTTTCTGGTGTTTCATAATAAATTCTAATATGATCTCTAATCATTTCCTGATAAACTCTGTTGGTTTATTTTCTAAGCAGAGGGACTGTCTAATCCTCATTTTCTGAATTTGGCAGGGAATCACATTGATGGTTCTTTTTTAAAATTATGTCGGCAGATTATTTTCACAATAAAAATATGTATATTATATAAAGGTCAGAGGTCACTACAGAACCCAGTTTTAAACAGTTACAAATCTGAAGCCCGTGAGGACATTATATACATGGTTCAAAAATGTCCTGCATCGTTGCAAACACTGGTCACTGACTAGCAGCTCATTTGTCACTATAAGTCACATGACCAGCTCTGAACTTCATCTCTCAATGCACAGCCGTGAGCCGCCACATTTGACAATATGGACAGAAACAAAGATGAGTTGGAGGAGCGAATTAAGAGGGAAAATACCTGCATCACCACAAAAAAACTGTCATGGATCTGAAACTTCACACAGTTTTCTGGGAGCTGTCAGTGATGGAGTGGAAACACCTTTCACCGTTGTGATTGTTTTTTTGGTTTTGTTTAGAATCACCACCTTAAAAAACACCTGCTGGGAGTGGGAGGGAGTGGGATCATGTTATTGGGATTGGGAAAAAACCCTGCTGGGAGTGGGAGGGAGCAGGAATCATGTTATTGGGATTGGGATGGGAGCAATCTTTATTTTTCCTTGCTTTCTGGGATTGGGAAAAGAGGGTTTTTTAAGTATGGGAGCGGGTTGGGAAATCAAAGAAAATCCACTCCCGTGTCACCCTCTAGTTTACTCAAACTCCTGAAGAGGACAGACTGTGTAGGCTGTGTGATTTAGGAGAGGTTGAAAATGAAATTCATTTTGTGTTATATTGTCCAAGATATTGATGATTATTTAGTGATCTGTTTGTCCAAAAGCCTGAAATGTTTTGGGTCGATGATGATGACAAGATGAAATGGTTATTTAATTTCAATATGTACAAATTGGCTATTTTTGTTTATAAAGCCTGGTCAAGGCGGCAGACCTGTCTATTTAAATAAGTAATTGTATGGTGTTTTCATATTTTGTTATGGTTCTATTTTGTTGTGGATATGGTGTCTTATAAGCCCACTGGGGCTGGACATACAATGGTATGTATGACACAATAATATTAATAAAGCTAATCTAATCTACATATAGTACCAATATAACTCAAAGAGAGGGTGAGAGAGACAACAACTTAAACAAAGTCTGAATGACAAGAACTCGACAAACCATCTGTCAGAACTGACTGCTTAGTGATATTCTGGTTCTGTTGTATTTTTGTGTGTAGCTGAACCTATAACGCTCCACCTGTGAGGATAAAACTGTAAGGCTTGTTTTCAATACTCAGACATCAATTCTGATTACTTTACAGCCAAACACCACACGGGGAGAAAGAGAGAGAAAAAAATAACTAACTGCTTTAAGGAGTTAGTTTTATTTGTTTTGTCTTAATTTATCTGTTACTTGTGTTGAGAATGTTTTAAAATAGTAATTGAAAGCTTTACATGAGCTAAAACCCCTGGAAGAGGACTGCTTTGTAGAACTTTTATCTGGAGCTCCCCTCCTGCAGTTCAAGAGAGGTGAGTTTGGCCACATGGTGCTGCCTTCTCTTCAGAACCACAGACTTAACCAATGAGATCAAGTCTGACAGCCGTGGCATCCAACATGACAGCTACACATCTGTGTTTAGTTTGGTTTTTCTGCCATCATCTTGTTCAAGCCATCTTGGGAGGTCACAGAAAGGCTCTCTTTGGCTCTTCTGGATGTAGTTCTGCACTTTTCTGGTTAAAACAAACAAGCATAATGTTTGACAATAATATACTGTTTATAGTACACACCTGTGGTTCTCAGTTTACATCAGGGGGCCTCTGGTGCTGTGAAAACTCTGGGGCACCTAGACATGATTCTTAGGACGTTTATTAAAATAAATTAATTTTTGACAAATATTATCAAGACAAGGTATGTAGGGGGATAAGTATTACACTCTGCCTTGTGATTGATAAAAGGATATGTACATTTATGAATGCTGATGGCCTTATGATACACTTACTGTTTGAAGGAGAACCAGGAAGCTGAAGATGAAACAAACTCCATCTGACACAGCCCAGTTCTAATCATAATAAATCAGCTGCAGGAAGCCTCACACTTCTTCCTCACATCTTTTGTGGGAAAACCTAGAAAACAAAAACATGCAATTTGCAGATTAGTGTCTACCAATATTGTACAAAGGAGGTCAATGCTATTTTCTTAATTCATCTTGTGTTATTCCTACTCTTCTGTTTACTTCTTCTTTAAGATTTCTTAGAACCTTTCTTTAACCTAAAAACTGCATTTCTATTGATAATGAACTAAAACTCCTCAAAGGGTAAAACCAGAAAAAAGTTCTGCACAGCAATCCTCTTTAGCATGTTAGCTAACTATTCTCCAGTCAGAGGGGAGGGTCTGAGACATGAGCTATCTGATACCAGAAAGATTTGTTTGATTTCTACAGCAGCATTCTTGTGTCAGCTGTAACTTAAGTCAGTGTTTTGGAATAAATGATTGATAGTCTCATTTAGCCTTCACTGTCAGGGGAGCACCAGCAGTGTTGGGAGTAACGAGTTACAAAAGTAATTAATTACTGTAATGCATTGCTTTTTGCTGTAACGCGGTAATGTAAGGCATTACAGAAAAAAATTCAGTAATATTTTACTCTGTACAATGTCAGTAATGCGCACATTACAACGCATTTTTAACCAGGAATCAATTAGTGGGGTTTCTTCAGGGTTCTAATTATGTGGGAGCCTGAAAAAAGGTCCAGTTTTGATATGACATTATTTATATGGACTCTCAGCGCACCAGGACTTCTTTTGAGCAGAGAGGGAGAGTGCTGATGGTTCATGCGCTCCTGACGCGTGCCGCAACCTCAGTAACACTCTCAAAGTCACGCCACTTGATACGGGCTGTTAGGTCCCTGTACGACCAGGGTCAGAGCTTGGTCCGCATTGCCGGCAGTAAGTCGGACTCGTTTCCGGTGAGAGTTGGACTCCGCCAAGGCTGCCCTTTGTCACCGATTCTGTTCATAACTTTTATGGACAAAATTTCTAGGTGCAGCCAAGGTGGTGGGGGGATCCGTTTTGGTGGCCTAAGGATCGGGTCTCTGCTTTTTGCAGATGATGTGGTCCTGTTGGCTTCGTCAGAACATGATCTCGCTGGAGAAGTTCGCAGCCGGGTGTGAAACAGCTGGGATGAGAATCAGCGCCTCTAAATCCGAGACCATGGTCTTGAGTCGGAAAAGGGTAGAATGCCTTCTTCAGGTCAGGGACGAGGTCCTGCCCCAAGTGGAGGAGTTCAAGTATCTCTGGGTCTTGTTCACGAGTGAGGGAAGGGTGGAGCGTGAGATCGATAGGCGGATTGGTGCTGCATCTGCAGTGATGGGGGCGTTGTACCGGTCTGTCGTGGTGAAGAGAGAGCTGAGCCGAAAGGCGAAGCTCTCGATTTACCGGTCGATCTACGTTCCTACCCTCACCTATGGTCACGAGCTTTGGGTAGTGACCGAAAGAACGAGATCGCGGATACAAGCGGCCGAAATGAGTTTTCTTCGCAGGGTGGCTGGACTCTCCCTTAGAGATAGGGTGAGAAGCTCGGTCATCCGGGAGGGGCTCGGAGTAGATCCGCTGCTCCTCCACATCGAGAGGAGCCAGTTGAGGTGGCTCGGGCATCTGATTAGGATGCCTCCTGGATGCCTCCCTGGTGAGGTTTTCTGGGCACGTCCAAGCGGGAGGAGACCCAAAGGAAGACTCAGGACACGCTGGAGAGATTATGTCTCTCGGCTGGCCTGGGAACGCCTTGGGATTCCCCCGGAGGAGCTGGCCCAAGTGGCTGGGGAGAAGGAAGTCTGGGCCTCCCTCCTTAAGCTGCTGCCCCCGCGACCTGACTCCGGATAAGCGGAAGAAAATGGATGGATGGATGGACTAAATAAAGTTCTTGAAAAGGAAAAAGTAGGTAGATTTTTACCCACTACACAATAACAATATAAAGCAATAATTTATAAACATGTATTATTTATTTAGTTGATAAAATTCAGATCACCTTCAAAACTCAGTTCCACACCCAGGGCCGTATCCAGGCATTTGGGGACCAAGGCTTTTAGAGTTTTAATGTTTTTAGCAGTTAGCTCAGTGTTGTAACGTGGCAGGTAAACAGCTTGCAATTTGCGGTGAGGACACATGAAAACAGTATCAAACTATTTACCTGCCACGTTACAACACTGAGCTAACTGCTAAAAACATTAGCACTCTAAAAGCTATTTGCGGTGAGGACACATGAAAACAGTATCAAACTGTTTAGCTGCTGTTTATGTAGCTGTGTTTCTAAATAACTGTTCAATAAAACGCCATAAAAAACCATTAGTAAGCCCTTACCTGTGATGAAGTGATCACTGCAAACTAGCATTTTTCGTTCTGTTTCTGCTCATCTTGCAGCCGGAGATTATGATCCACTAGTCCGCTGTTACCGTAAAACTTGGTATACGTGCGCCTCGAAAAATCGAGTGAGGGCTCCCTTTACCATCGATCTCTGAAAAAAAAAAAAACACACACACACACTGTTTCTAATAGTAGCCCCGGCCACAATTAGAGACCGGCCTTTATTTACCCCCGCTGACCGCGAGACCGGCTAATATAGGAGACCCGGCCGGTAATGGAATACAGGCCAATATTAGAGGATTTACGGTATTAGTGTCGGCTCCGCTGAGCGAAGCGTAGCAGGGAACAAGGACTTGGAAGTTTGGGAGAAGGTCCAGCGTCCGGGGACGCGTGGATCCGAGGAGTGGTGGTGGCGATGCGGTACCCCTGTGAGCTGTCAGATGTCACCTGTCAGATGATCTGAGCTGCAGGCAGCTCTAAAAGCTCCCGGTGCTCTGCATCGCTCATCTCAGCTGGTTCTGTTAACAAAACAAAACTTAAGCCCGTGTTTACCTTCATTTTTAGTTCCCGGCCGAAGCTCGGCATTAATTCATCACGTGATCATGACACCACCCGCTGTTGCGCCAAGGCTTAATGTGCGTTTATAAGACACACGGTTGAGGTAATATTACGCTGATTTGCCGGCACGGTGTGTCTTAAAGGGTCTTGGATAGTCTGGGAGGCGGACCTCCGCCCAGCCGCGGGCGGGGGGAGCACTCATGCTTGGCTGTTGCTGGTTGAGCTCGATGAGGAGGTTCTGAAGGAAAACGAAGGAGACAGGACTACTATCGAGGCTAATGCTTAGTAGTATAAATTAGGCTTAGCTTCATCATTTTGTTTGGAGTTGCCGGATAGTAACGGTTGCTATGATGTGTGATTGGACAATAGCTGTTCTGGGGCCGGCGAAAGGCTAATTGAGCGTCATGAGCTAAATTTAGATTGCCAAATCCATATTATTTTGGTGAGAGTAACTTAAAGTAATGCAAAAGTAATGTAATGCCTTACATTTTAAAATCAGTAATATTATAATGAATTACTTTAAAATGAGAGTAACAAGTAATAAATAATGCATTACAGTTTTGAAGTAACTTGCCCAACACTGTGTTTGTGTTGAATGTCTCTTTTCTTCCTGCCTGTCCACTCCAATGTGGTCTAACATGCCACAGACATAATAAAGGCTACTGCCCAACAGGAGGAATATCACACATCCCTCTTACTGTAGAGTAAAACTGCTCTGGTATATTATGGCACCCGGAGCAACCATACTGTCTGCTCCTACTGCCAAGACAGGACAGGTTAAAAAAATAAAAAATAAAGGCCCCATTTATGGCACTTACACACTAGCACCGGGTCGGCTCCGATCGGTCGGCCTCAGTCGGCCCCGGCCCCGCCAGGTTGTTTACACACGTCTTCCAGGACACCCTTTGGAATGCGGACGTGATAGGCGGTCTCAGAAATGCGCGCGAAAATTTGGCGCGAATATATCAGTGATGTGGGCGGGTCAAAGGAGTGCGGAGAAGTCTGCCCGGTGTCTGCGCTCATCACAGCAGACGGGAACAGAGAAACGGCTGGGTGGGTCAAAGGAGCGCGAAGTCCGCGGTCTCTTCCTTATTAAACAAAAAGCTGCGTGGCGTCAGTGTGTGTGTGTGTGTGTGTGTGCGCGCTGCGCTCATCACAGCAGACAGGAACAGAGAAACGGCTGGGTGGGTCAAAGGAGCGCGGATAATTCTGCGGTCTCTTCCTTATTAAACAAAAAGCTGCGTGGCGTCAGTGTGTGTGTGTGTGTGTGCGCGCGCGCTGCGCTCATAACAGCTGACGTAAACAGATAAAACAGCTTCAGTCAGAGGCTTGTTAACTCCTCCGCATTCAGAGTGATAATGAAGCGCGCATGGGGGAAGCCCCCGCTGGCGGATTCTATCCGCTAATCGGAGGTTCCCCCTAAAGGTAGGCGTGAATTTGAGCCGACCAATGAGTCGGCAGTGGGTGTGTTGGCCCGGTTTCGACAAAAAGCAGACCACCTTCAGATGAGGGCCGAAAACACGTACGGTTCAGCCCCAAAAATCCCCGGGCCACCCGGATGTGAAAGGAACATACCCAATCCCGCCCGGTCCGAGCCGGTGCTAGTGTGTAAGTGCCATTACATGGTATCGGTTTGTGTTGAGACAAAATCAAATACCCTTGTGTGTGTGTGTATATATATATTGTGTGTGTGTATATATATATACACTATATATATATATATACACACTATATATATATATATATATATATATATATATATATACTGTATCGGAATTTGGCTTAAAGGTAGAGATATAAGTTTTGGTCCATATCTCCTAGCCCTAGTCTGTATTAACCAACCACTTCAGAGGGATTTCAGTCTTTGTCCTTCATAACACACGTTGCTCTGTGGGGAAAAAGCTGCCAGTGATGAGTTTTAACTGGTGTTAATTTTAAACACAGCTCTCGCCCTACTGTGAGATTAGGTCCCATTCTGGGCTGCTGTGACCTCACAGGGCCAGGAGCTAAGAAGGATTTGTATCCGCTCAGACGGTTTAGCTTCCCCGTTCATATCAATGGTTTGTGAGAGCTGGAAGAAAGTGGACAACAGCAGAGGGAATGAGTCTGGTCAGAGCCCTGTCTGGCTGTGGTGTAGCCTAAAACTTCAGACAGGATACGCTTACTTGCGTTGGACAGCAGAACCAATGCTAACGCAGTTCCTCTGGTCTGCAGAACATGCATGGGCTGGTTTGTTCTAGTGATCTGGAGATGGAATTAGCAGAAACCAATGAAGTTCTGGTAAGACTGAATGAGATGGCTTCAACCAGGTGTAATAGTAATAACAAACACTTTGATTAAAGATTTTAGGTTTAATGTAACTAAGCGGCTCTTATGGTGGTCACGCTGCTGTTATAAATAGTAAATAAAACCCACATGCTCGCTCAGATTAGGTTCGTCATGCTTTGTTAAAGCAGTAAGATCAAAGGGCCCATGACATCTGTTTTCAAAATTCAGTTTTTTCTTATTTTGTTTTTCTGAATTCAGTGCTTGTCAGGGATTTCGCCACGTTGTACATCCTAAAGCTGCTATCCGGACTTTTCCCTCTTTCAGAAATTATGATTTTTTAGAAATGAATAAAAGTGATAGTCTCACCCTGTACTGTGATATAATGTAGGCAATATGTCATTTTTTTTGTTAAGCCCACTCCCTTGCCCCATAGCCATTTGAATTTAGCGCCACTCAGCATTAGCCAATAGCATTAGACATCCACTAATGTACAGATGTTAATAACAGAGCAAGGGTTTGATATCAAAACCTAGACTGACAGAATTGGCGACATTTCTTATGGACAAGTAAGTCTTTAAAATGCATTTATATAAATAAACAACATAACGAAGGAAAAAATAACTAACAGTGTGTTTTAGCTCTGTTGGCCAGCTAGAGATGCGTGTTCCCAGACGTGAGGCATTGCTTAAGGTGCGATAGATTTTTCAGCCTCTAGATGGTGTCGTCTGAGAAAAAAACTTCAGATTTCTTCTTTAAGTGCTTTTTTACAAGTTGGGTTCATCCAATTTGAACAATTCATTAGAAAATAATCAAAATTTTTAACAGGATGCTGTTAAAAGTGTTCAAGTTCAGCAGCATGTTAGATGCTTTATTTAGGAGTTTGTATGCAGATATAGTACTTCACTTCAGTGTTTCACACACGTAAGGGGTCAGACCATTGTTTAGGTAGAAAAGGTCTTTACATGTAAATATGAAGTTTACTGTAGTTCATCTTCATAACATAAATCATAAAGATTGTTTCTTTTCAATAATTGTCTTGTTTGGCTCACTGATGATGATTTTGATGAAGATGATGGTGATTGTTGTGGTGATGATGATGGTGATGAAAATCTGAAATTTGTGTGTGTGTGTGTGTGTGTTTGTGTGTGTGTGTGTGTGAGTGACTGCTCTGTCTTCTCAAACCCCAGTGAGTTGTCAGATGGCTGCTCATACTGATCCAGGTTCTGTTGGAGGTTTCTTCCTGTTAAAGGGAGTTTTCCTCTCCACTGTCGCTACATGCTTGTGTACTATGAGGATTGCTGTAAAGCAGGGGTATTCAATTCCGGTCCTGGAGGACCGGTATCCAGCACATTTTAGTTTTAACTCTGCTTCAACACACCTGATTTCAATCAGCAGGTGATTAACAGACTCCTGCAGAGCCTGATGAGCTGCTGAACAGGTGATTCAACCACTGAACCAAGTGTGTTGGAGCAGAGAAACCACTAAAATGTGCTGGATACCGGCCCTCCAGGACTGGAATTGATTACCCCTGCTGTAAAGTACACCTGTCCAACTGCTCGTTGACTCAAATGACTAATCAGCCAATCACATGGTGGTAACTCAGTGCATTTAGGCATGTTGACATGGTCAAGACGATCCGCTGCAGTTCAAACCGAGCTTCAGAACGGGGGAAGAAAGGTGATTTAAGTGACTTTGAACATGGCATGGTTGTTGGTGCCAGATGGGCTGGCCTGAGTATTTCAGAAACTGCTGATCTTCTGGGATTGTCACGCACAACCATCTCTAAGGTTTACAGAGAATGGTTCCAAAAAGGGAAAACATCCAGTGAGCGGCAGTTCTGTGGGTGAAAATATCAACGGTTCAGGCTGCTGGTGGTGGTGGTGGTGTACTGGTGTGGGGGACATTTTCTTGGCATACTTTGGGCCCCTTAGTACTAACTGATCATCGTTGCAACGCCACAGCCCACCTGAGTATTGTTGCTGACCATGTCCATCCCTTTATGACCACAGTGTACCCATCTTCTGATGGTTACTTTCAGCAGGATAATGCTCCATGTCATAAAGCTGGAATCATCCTAGACTGGTTTCTTGAACATGACAATGAGTTCACTGTACTCAAATGGCCTCCACAGTCACCAGATCTCAATCCAATAGAACACCTTTGGGATGTGGTGGAACGGGAGATTGGCATCATAGATGTGCAGCCGACAAATCTGCAGCAACTGCGTGATGCTATCATGTCAATATGGACCAACATCTCTGGGAAATGTTTCCAGTACCTTGTTGGATCTATGCCACGAAGGATTAAGTTCTGAAGGCAAAAGGGGGTCCAACCCGGTACTAGCAAGGTGCACCTAATAAAGTGGCCGGTGAATGTATAAATAAATTGAATTGAATTCCATTTCTTGTGTTTAGTTTATGGGGCATACTCCATCTGCCAAAAGTGAAGCCAATGCGGAAGTGACAAAAATTGTAGTTCTCCCCTCACTCCACTAGGGCCTGGATCCAGAAAAGAGCAAATTCCCATTGATTGCCATGTTAAAAATCCCAACTTCACAGTAGAAATAAACATATTTACAGCGTGGTTCGTTTTTTGTAACTCGTCTGTTTAGATGTAATTAAAGCTTGAAATTATGAATAATTAGGGGCATGTCCAGTTGACAGACAGCAGATGAGCCGTTAGCAGTAGCGCTATCAGACCCCCACTTGCTCCCGGGAAGACCTCAGCCTCGGCCTAACATTAAAGGGGTGCTACAATGTAAATCCGGACTTTTCATTGTTGCATAAAGACAGCTTGGGTGGTCAAAAGTAGCATGCCTAAAAGTCAAAGCCGTGTGTGACCTACTTTTCATGTAAATTAGAAAATTGAAAAAGGTGAGAAAAATTCCTGTTCCAAGCAAGGCTGAATATGGAACACAAACACCAAAGCAACATCTAGTGTGTGGAGGTTGGAGTTGCAACAACAGCTTACCTATCCAGGAGAAGATTTGCCATTTCCGTGTGTGTTTTGATGTGAACATTTTGTATGTGGGTCCATCTGTTTTAGGCTTCACCTAAACTCATTCTGGTTTTAGATCTTTTATGGTCGCTCCTCTTCTGAGAAGGATAACGACATCTTCTGGGCTCAGAAGCAGCTGCTCACCATCTGAGTCCACCATTTTCCACAGAGCCAGCCTCGCTGTGCCGAGCCGACTGTATTTGGAAACCTGCAGTGGTGCCCTCTATTGGCTGGTAGATGTAAACATAAACCCAGTGGCGTGCCCTTCAAAGTATATATTTGATTTTTTTTTAAATTAAAATATAGCTTTTAAAGGAAATACTGTAGCTTCATTCTGCACACCTCCGAACACCCTGTGGAGGGATTATTTAAAAAAAATGTAGCTTTTTAATAAATTGTTCCATATTCAACCTTTAACAGTTCACAAGGTATCCACTCCTGCTACATCTACATGTTCCAACCCACTTCAGCGTCAGCAATAGGGGTGCAACGGATCATCATTGATATGTGATCCGCACAGATCTCTCTCTACGATTCGACACGCACGTGGTCCGCGGGTCGGTCACGTTAAGATATTTTATCAATATTTTCTGCCATCAAAATATGTTTATTTGAAAACCACAGAAGAAGAGGTGAGCTCATCACATGGATCAAATAAATTTACTCAAAGATGAAGCAGTCAAGAAAAAGCAAAGTGTGGGAGCCTTTTATTCTTGGTGGTGAACACCATCAAAGCGCGTAGCCTGGTGGAAATGAAGCCGTACAGCAAACTGAACCGAGGCCAGGGACGGCTCCGCCATGGCGCCTCCTGCTTGGTGACAGCTATTCTGCGTCTGCTTCTTATTTGTTTATTATAATAAAGAAAATGTCAGTGTAATTATTCAATGTAAGGAAACTACATTTACTGTTAACTAATTATTAACTGTTAAGGGCTTCAACAACCGGTTAAACAAAATTTGGAAACCGTGCATCCGTAGGTATTATATGGTAGTTGGTTTAGTGACTTGATTCCTTACCCATTCTTAAAACGATGTTAATCATAATTACCAACACAACATGATTAAATGATATAAAATGGCTGAGCATCAATGTGAATTAAACACAACCTGTAAAGCTTCAGGAAGTGACTAATCCGTCTTGAGTTAAGGTCACTGGTGCTGACATCAGCAGTGAGAGCAGCACAAGCTTAAGTTTAACTTCACTATATTGGAGTGATGCTCTAATTCTCATGGGCAAACAGCTGAGCATGTTAACAGGCCTCGTCAGTATGTGTTATCAGCCACTTCCTGTTCTGGAAAACGATAAGACGCTGTTCCACCTTCCTCAAATGAAAGGTCCAGGATTCCCTGAAGGACAGCATGTCGCTCACCACCGCCTTGATGCCAGAGGTTTACACCACAGTCATTTTATGTTGGGAAACTGAAGTTGTGTCTGTTTTGGCCATCTCAGTCTGTTAGCACCCAGTGTGTTTGTGAACGACTCTCAGGCAGTCAAGTTTTTTTTACAACAATCTACTTTATCTTTTGCTGTCTCCATGCTTGTCCTGTGGTTTCCTCCAGGGGGATGCCAGGGGCCAGCTGGTGGCGGAGCGTCTCGGTCTGGGTCACAATCTGGACCTGTCGGACACCATGGTTCAGCAGAAGTTGGATGAGATTAAGGAGCAGATCCGCCGTGAGATCCGCAAGGAGCTGAAGATCAAAGAAGGAGCAGAGAACCTGCGCAAGGTAACACCAGAGATACATACACCCCATAATACTTCTCATGCACTGGGGTTCTTTATTTCAGAACCGTGTCTACAATCTTTTGGGTCCTAGTGAAATATTCTGCATCAAAAGACACGATGATGCTCCTCCAGATTCCCACTGGAAACCTGTTGGATGTTTTTACTGGCTGAGTCAGTTTGTTATCGCTAATGAACTCTGATTTATTAACACAACCTAGGGCTGCACAATACATCAAAAATGTATCGTTATCGCAATATCAGCATGTGCAATAGGCATATTGCAAAGAACAGAAAAATATCGCAATTAATGGTCATCTCAGATTTTTGCTACACATAATGCATTTTGTCAATCAAACGGAAGCATGAAGTTTTTGACATATCAGATAGAGCCCTTCACCCATTTGGCCAATCGGTTGGGTTCTTATAGGTTAGATGCCTTGGTGTCTAGGTGGACGGCACTTCATTTGGATGGCTAGCAAACACCTGAGTTAGCTTAGAGAGCGTCGCAATGACTGAGGGTAAGACGTGTGTGGAAAATGTTAGCGAGAAAGAACTCATAATTCAAACAGCATGACTATTATTTCAAAGTACTTGTGTTCAACAAACACAAGTACTTTGCAAGACATACCAAACACTTGTGGCAACCATGAGGGGAAACATGACAAATCTCCGTTGTCACCTCCAATGCAACCATAAAGATCTATATACTGGGTTATAGAAAGCTAGCGTTAGCAAACCCAAAGTCTCTGATGTTAAGACAAGTAAGAGCACAACAGCCCAGCAGATGCCCATGGGTGGAACTCCTTATGAGAAACCATCAAAGTGGTACAAGGAAATAACGGAAGTAGTCAGTAAGTGCTACGGGAGTAAACATATCCGTTTAGCTCTGAAAATGTCCTACAGCATTGTCCTAATGTTTTAAATCACTCCAACATATTTTAATGATTATTGTTTACAAAAATATTGAAACAGATCATGCTAATTTAGTAATGTAAATTTGCATGATTTCATTTTGTTACTTTATTAATACTAAAGATAGAGGATGGAGTGGTGTGTCTAAAGTATACAAAAACTGCAGATTTAAGTATTTGTTCATTTATCGCAAGTAATATCGATATCGCAATATTAAGCACTGTTATCGCATATCGCAGGTTTTCCTAATATTGTGCAGCCCTAACACAACTTAATAGTTTTGGTTTAGATCTTTGTTGTTGCCTGGACTCCAGTGGTGTCTGCTCTCCTCAGGTCACCACAGACAAGAAGAGCCTGGCTTATGTCGACAACATGCTGAAGAAGTCTAACAAAAAGGTCGAGGAACTTCACCAGGAGCTACAAGAACTTAATGCCCATATTGTGGTCAAGGACCCAGAAGAACTTCTAGGTAAATGCAGACATTATTACGTTTTTCTGGACTCTGTCACCTACAGTCCAGTCTGCCTAACCCTGTAAGTTTTATGATTTAACCACGTTTTCCTGTAAAAAGCGTTTTTATTATATATAGAGGAGGATTCTTTTTTCCTCCTCTAACAACTGCCAAGCAGCAACAGGAAATCCGGACATTTTCTCAGTCCATTAACTCATTATCACTTCGCTAATTCTCTCTAGCAATAACAGCTTTTCCCTACAGACATATTGTATTCTGGTAATTAAATGTCTTTGAGATGAATCAGAATTGGTGTTAGCAGGTTAGAAGTCTGCATTGGCAACAACCACAATCAGTGCATCTTTAAAGGAGCAATAAGTAAGACTTCTATTGTTAAATAATCACAAAACAGTCTGACATCTCACTCAGGCTGAAAGGAAGCAGGGTTTACCCCAGTGATTTATAGGCCTGGCGGACAGTGAATTTTAACAACAATCATTATCTAGAAAAAATACAAATACAAGAACAAATGAACTTCTCTTAACATTTTAGTCTGTTTGCCTTAATTCCAGCAAAAAACACAGTCAAAAACTATATTGATCCGTTCTTCCATTGAGCATCTAGCATCTTCGTCTTTCTTTCAGCATAAACATTACGGCTTAACCGGAAGTAGTACTTCCAAAATAAAAGTCTGTATTTCAAAATAATACTAACTTAAACTGATATTAAATTTACTTAATAAGTATGACAAAAATCAAATAAACAGATTCTCACAAAATATAACTTAAAGCCCCATTTCTTAACTTTGCAGTTATATGGTCTCTGTCGCCCTCTAGAGGCTTGCTGCGTAACGTCACTGTCGTAACATTAAATCTCTCTCTCGGGCATAAGAGGCATGTTTACATTCCTAATGTCAGGCAAAACAACGAAAACAAACGTTTCCACCTCCACACATTGAATAAATAGTTTTATCAGGACTGTATAACAACTTTATGCCCGACCAAACACAATAACCCTGGTGAAATCATTTATTACTTACCTAGCCATTAGCAGCACGGCTAGGTCAGAGTCCGTAGTTCATGCTGTTCTTTCTAAAAGAGCTCTCCAGCGAGGAAAAGACGGCCCAATAGTAACTCTGGTCTTTGCTCTTGTTCTATCACGTTCTCCTTTTCTTTTCCTAGATTCCTCTGATAAGTGATTTCTAGCTTTCTTTGGTGAATCTGCCATGGCAAAACCGCGAGTCTACGTTATACAATTATGGCAAGCCAAAGGGAAAAAAACAAATGCGCGTTCTAAGCTTGCATTATGTCCGGCAAAACGCTCGTTCAAGACGCGCGTTTTGGCAGACATAATGCTCGCTTTTAGAACACGTGAGTTTTTGCCCCCTTTGGCGTCAAAACGCACGTTCAGGACGCGCATATTGGCGGATATAACGCGCGCTTTTTTTAATCCCTTTGGCTTGCCATATACTGCCGTAAAAAACACCCAGTCAGTACATCCTGTGGCGACCCAGAGCTCAAATACTGTATAGTGCAGTAAACAGACGTGGGACCCCCCAACACTATCACAGGTACGAAAATGAACATAATAGATGATAGTATGACGCAAAACTTTACCAAAAAAAGCATAATTTTGAGGTGTAAAAGTTGCGGAATGTTGCTTTAAGAGTGTTTTTGTTTAAGTTGTTCACTCACCTTCCATCTGCTACCATTGAGAATGGAACGTAAGCTGTCCGAAGTAAGATGGCCGCCTTGTAGGGACGCTGTTGACTCCCAGTTAAGGCATCTGGCAATATATATGATATCTATGGTTCTAACAGCGGCCGGCTACGAACTCTGATTGGTTCTTTTCCCGTATAATCCCACCTGTACCATTTGCTGATTGGTTCTTTTGTTCGGTCTCCCATCTTTTCAGTTTTCTGATTGGATTATTTCATTTCTGTCAATTTTCGTATTTGTCAACAAAAATGTAAGTCAATGTCCGTCATAATTCTCAAAATCTTTATTGGCGTGAACTGCCTGACCTCCTCCCCCTTGTTGGCTGCATGCTGTGTTCATGTGTGCAACAGAGCATTTCCTGCTTCTTTGAGAAGCAGCGCAGGTTCAATTGACCTTTCGCCGAGCCCCGCCCCCCTTAGTTACTGTTGCCAAGTCCGACAATAATTGGATCAAATACTGCAGCTCCGCAGATTTCCGCGATGGAAAGAAGTAGACAGATGCGTGTCAGCGACATTTTTTGGAGCAATTCCTCCTCAATAACATCCAGATCGAGGCCATTTACCTGGAGTACAAACACCAAATGAGATAATTTCATAATATAACATTTCTGCAGCACTAAAGCAGAGTCAGAAGAACAACATTTTCCTGTTCCTCTAGAGCCCTTTTTATAAGACACACCATGCCGGCAAATCAGCGCAAAATTCCCGCAATGTGATGCCGCCATAGCGCGTTCATAAGAAACACGTTGCGGGAATTTTGCGGCATTCGTGCCGCCACGCTTGGTAGTAATATTGCGGTAATATTGCGGCTTCGCCGGTCTTATAAACGCACATTAAGCCTTGGCGCAACAGAGGGAGGTGTCATGACCATGTGATGAATTAATGCTGCGCTCCGGCCGGGAACTTTAATAAAAATGAAAGTAAACGCGCTTAAGTTTCACGTTCGTAAACAGAACCAGCTGAGATGATTAACTGGACTGATGCGGTGCTCCGGGAGCTTCTCTCCGTTAGATCTGCAGCTCAGATCATCTGACAGCTCACAGGGATGGTGGATGACACACACCTGTAGCTGGTTGTTAAAATAAAAACTTAAGGAGCGCGGCTTCGATCGCAATAAAAATCAAGTTATGTCCAAAATACACGGAAGTCCGCGACAGTGCAGAGACCGCCCCCATACCTCCTTTTTGCCGCCATCGCGTAATCTTTTATAAAACGGACATGATTGCACAACATTACCGCCACGGTCTGAGCTCTTATAAACGACCTAAACCTCCCTGATGCCGCATCGGCGTTGCGGCAAATTGGCGGAATTGTTTTATAAAAAGGGCTTAGGGCTCATAGGATTAAATGTGGTGTGCCCCAGGGTTCTATTTTAGGCCCAGTGCTTTTTAACCTTTATATGCTCCCACTTGGTGGTGTCATCAGGAGACATGGAGTGGACTTTCACAGTTATGCTGATGATACACAGTTGTACATCTCCGTGTCTCCTGATGACACACAGCCAAACGACGCACTTTTTAACTGCGTTTTAGACATCAAATCCTGGATGGCAGAAAACTTTCTCCAGCTCAACCAGGACAAAACGGAAGTTTTAGTTATTGGTCCTGAGGCTCAGAGAGAGAGAGACTTTTACCAAAATTACAGTCACTGTCTTTTAATCCATCTCAGCAAGTGAAGAACCTGGGTGTGATGTTTGACTCTGAGCTGTCCTTTTTACCTCACATCAGAAATATCACTAAAATAGGTTTTTATCATCTAAAGAACATCGCCAGAGTCCGCCCCATCCTCTCTCGGGCTAATACGGAGACGCTGATGCATGCTTTTATCACCAGTAGAATAGACTACTGTAATGCCCTGCTTTCTGGTCTTCCCAAAAAGAGCATTTCAGGTTTACAACTTTTACAAAATTCAGCAGCACGTGTCCTGACGAAGACCAGGAGGCGGGAGCACATTACACCTGTCTTAGAATCACTGCATTGGCTCCCCGTATGTTTCAGGGTCGATTTTAAGGTTCTTTTAATGGTTTTTAAGTGTCTTAATGGTCTTGGGCCTTCTTATCTCTCAGAACTGCTTTTACCCTACAAACCCTCGCGGCCTCTGCGCTCCTCTGGCAGCCGTCTCCTGGTTAACCCTAAGGTCAGGACACATACTCATGGCGAGGCGTCTTTTCAGTATTACGGCCCTCGCCTCTGGAACAGGCTGCCGGAGGACCTCAGGGCCGCAGAGACCGTTCATGTTTTTAAGAGCAGGCTCAAGACTCACCTTTTTAGCTTAGCTTTTAACTGATTATTATTTATTAAATTTGATTGCTGTGCATATTTTATTTGATTCATTTTATCATTGTTTGTATTCTACATTATTTTAATATATATTATAATCTCATTTATTATTTATTTACAACTTTTACTATTATATAAGCTCCTGTTATTTTTATATTCATCTTACATTCATCTTTTAATCTTTCTTCCAGTGTTTCCTCTGTGGGGGGGCCCTCTGCCTCGGGGGGGTGGTCGCCTGTTGCTGCCTGGGTGCCCTCTGGGTAGTGCTTGGGTGGAGGTGGGGTCTGTGCCCTCCCTCTCCGCTGCACCCTGTGTCGGTACCTCGGCTGCTGCGGTTGACCTACAGTCGCCGGGGCAGACGGCTCCTCTGATGGCGTTTCCTTGCCCTACCTTATCTGGCTCACCTGAACTCAGCCAAATATCATTTCACTGATGTTCTTAAGTGTGTGTGTATGGGAGTTAGGGGTGGGGGGGTGGGGGTGGGGGGGGGTGGTGTTATAAATAAAGTTTGATTTGATTTGATTTGATTTGAACATTTTCCCCTTAGTAGTGGTTTATTAAAATATTCAAGCAAACCGCTGAGATCAAGCTGCATCTCCCTGCAGCTCCAGCTCTTCCTAAACATTTAATCACAACCAACTCATCAGAGCAGCAGCACTCATAACAGTAACTTCTGAAGGATGGTTACAGTATTTGGAATATTTTCAGAAGTTTTCATGTTTGGTGTTCTGTGAGTTAGTCTCAAAATGATTGATTTTAGTAGTCACCTTTTTCACATCTTCAGAGTTTGCAGGTATGGTTGTGTGTGTTTTGTTCTGTTGAGTTGTGTTTGAGTGTTTGGGTGTTGATTTGGGTGTTGAGTTGTGTGTGTGTGTGTGCGCGTGCGTGTGTGTGTGTGTGTGCGTGTGTGTGCGTGCGCGTGCGTGTGTGTGTGTGTGTGTGTGTGAGTGAGTGAGTTCAGATTGGGTGTTTGGAGGTGACTCACTCTCCAGAGGCCGACGTTGCGTTCCACATTCCAGTGACGCTTGCACTGAGCTGTCGATTGTTCCTCTCCGGCTGTTGAAAGCCCGCTCCCGTGCGTTTGTCAACAACAATGGAATTTGGAGAGAGAGCGTTAACCACAACAGCTGTGAGCTTCAGTCTCCCTGCTGTTGCAGCCGTGGCCTTATGGAGTAGCAGTTGTCTGGATGAGTTCAGGAAGCAAATGAATGGGATTTGTCTGCCTGTTGCCGCCACATTCCCCTGCTACAGCTGACCTTGGGAAGTAGATGAGTGTGTGTGTGTTGGTGGAGTGACAGGAGGGTTTTTGCTAAATGGTTATCTTAAGTGGAAACAAATTTAGCGTGACTCTGTGACCTCCTGGCTGGTGAACTGCAGGTGACGCCACTTCAGTGGAATGTTGCTGGTTAATGTGAAACCATGGAGAAGGACCGAACGCTGCTCAGCCTCTCAGACATCAAACAACCTCCTGAAATATGTTCTGCTGCTGAAGCTGAAGACCCGGCACTTCCTGAATTAGTAAAAGGGAGTCGCTCTGCTTCTGTAAGCAGCCAGAATGTGTTTGTTTCTTCAGAAGGTTAATGGGGTTCTGGTTATTCTTCACCTCTCAGCTGAGGCCAGAAATAGAGTTACTGGAAACCCGCAGCTCCTATCCAGACTCACCAGTAGGGTGGAGCATAGTTTGAATTTGAACAATTCCAGTTCTGATTCCAATTCCTCGTTTCGATTCCAGTTCCTATCGATTCTCGATTCCAATTCTTTCAAGAGGCAGGCATTTAAAACTTTACATGTTTTGAATGAGCCAGCTAACCACAGGTCTTACTTGGCTAAATCAATTGAACTTCAACATGAATTTTAATTCTATGAACAATAACACCACCTTAATTTAGACAAAAACATGTTTTTAAGAAAGAAAAAAGACTTGCAGCAAAATCAGTGTGTTTGTTTCTGACCACAACTTCTACTCACAACCCAAGGTTCAGAACTGAAGGAGCCTCTTGGATGAGAGGCAAACATCAAGATAACCAGGAAAGTCCTAGCCTAGTGAACTAGACCAAATTCTTGCCTTGCAAAGTCTGGATCCTACACAACACAAGCCATCCTATATATTCACATATATAGGATGGCTTGCCAGGCTAGGAAAGTCCAGCTCTTTTCAATTAAAACCGTCATGATGATCGTGTCTAAGATGAGTGAGAATCTACACCAACGTGCAGCACGAAGCAACAACGTTTCAGTCAGAAAGGAAACAAACAGATATAGCTGCTGTCAGTAACAATCTAACAGATTTAAAACATTAACAGCTCTCAACAGTCTAAATAGTGTAGAAAAGCAAAAAAAAATCTCAAAACTTTGTGTTGTGAGATTGATTTATTGTTATTTTAACAGTTTGAAGCTGTAATAATATGAGAGTAATGTTACGTGTTAGTTTTATTTTGAAGGGGAGTTGATCGGGTAGAGAAGGTTGTTTCCTCTCAGCCATCTAGCCTGGTTCTGTTTATTTTTTATATGAGGTGTTTAAATCTCACAAAATATCAGAGTTGAGATAAAAACACAAAGTTACAAACGTATTACATCCACCTGCTGTGTTCGTTAAAGTCCCACTAGGTGAGCTGCAGCTGTGGCCACGCTCAGGAACTATTTGGTGGTTTAACCCCCCAATCCAACCCCTTAGTGCTGAGTGTCAAGCGAGGAGGCATTGGGTCCCATTTTTTCAAAGTCTTTGGTATGACCCGACCGGGATTTGAACCCCGATCTCCCAGTCTCAGGGCGGACACTCAAACCACTAGGCCACTGAGCTGGCCCGTTTGTAAACATTTTTTAAGTGGGTTTGTTTACCAGGAGACGTGGTGGCGACAGTCACGTCCTTTAACGCTACTGAGACTGAATCCAGCCACCAGTGCATAAAACAACATTTGCAGTGATGTTTCCAGGTGAGTCTGTAACTTTTCCTGTTTTTCTCTACCCAGAATGCCCTTTAACCCCAGATACTCCCAACAGTGAAGCAAAAATGTGCACCAGCAACAGCCGCCTTGCAGCTCTAAAGCGGCAGAACGACATCGAGCTGAAGGTGAAACAGGGTGCAGAGAACATGATTCAGATGTACTCCAACGGCTCCTCCAAGGTAAGAGCCACACAGGGAGAGTTCACCTGACAGTCAGGTTTCAGCTGCTTCATGTCAGGCTGCCAAACTAGTCCAATCAGAGCCGACCGTTAGACTGAACTCAGCGGATCCAGACTCGCAGCTTTTCTAATCCTACCTGTCAGGACTCAGGGCAACTCAGAGGGGTTTAGGTCATTTAAATAAAAACTAACTCAAATCAGTCTGAGTGATTATCAAGTCTGTTGCCCTATGTTTGAAGTACAGTGCATTTATTACTGCTGTTAAAGTTGACAAGTGTGTTCCAAACCAAGATGTTCTGAACTTGACCCACAAAAGGGCTCTGGCTGCAGAACCAACAGGAAGTGCAACTTCTGGTCGGTATCGGTGATGTGCTCCATGTCGTTAGGTGTGGATTGGTGTTCTTATTTCAGGGTTCTGTTCTTAGTGTTTACACGATGGTTCAGCTAGAACTCTGTGGTTATTTACATGGAACTCTGTTTTGTTCTGAGACATAAATATCTGCAGCAGCTAAATATGACACTTATGGTACATCTAGGGGTCAAGTCCTGCAGGAACTTCTTAAAGGAGTCATCACCTGAAATTTTCACTTTTCCACTTGAACAAATGTCTATAATGGCTTCCTAATGATGTTTCACTGGCTGAGAAGCCGATATTTAACATTGACGCGTTTGCTTACTCTTGCCTTCTTCAACCAGCTCACATGCACCCCACGAGCACGCGCACTCCTAAAACGAGATTTGCCTATATGTCGACACAAATATAACCAAATATGAACCCTAACCCAAAGCTCATTTCATAACGTGAAACGCATAAATGATGTCTTACCGTTGACGACTCATGCTGTAATCCGTGTTATGGGAGACAAAACTCCGATCGGTTTGTGTATTCCATGTTCACAACAGCATAAGAGCCGATGCCTGGCTGTTAGGGTTGTAACGATGCTTCGAGAATCGATTTAAAATCGGTGCAAATATTCAAAATAAATAAAAACCTTTTTTGAGCACGAAAAGATTTGTGATCATTTCCATATCATCTTTAATTACTGCTATTACTTTGTTCAGTTTTAAGTTTTGTTAGTTAGACAATAGAAAGTTATAATTTGAAACAAGGACTAAAGGGCAATTGTAAAAAAATAATTTATTTTGCCATAAAATAACTGAAATTATTTTGTTATGAAAAATTGCAAAAAATCGGAATCGTGAACTTAAAATTGGCAATCGAATCGTGGCTTGAGTGAATCGTTACATCCCTACTGGCTGTTAGCTTGCTTTGTCCCAACTCAACAACAAGCGAGGGCGCCATTACGCACGAGACGAGGCTCAGGCTCGTACTGTTGGATCCCGTAGGTCACTGCCACTTCCTTCCACCAATCAACGCGCCCCTCAGCAAGGGCGTCAGTTTGATTTTAGAATTGCTGGGAACAATAACGTTACTCTTGAATGGGGTTTAAAGATTGGAGGGGACAATCATCAAATAGGCTAAGCGTATTTAATTATTCATCAGTTTAACGTTTCACTCCTAAATGCACCGTAGTTTATTAACAGTTGTTAAAAATCATATGTTCATTAGTGATGGGACGAGCAACACCGATGCGTCGGCGCGTAGAGCGAGACCCCGTGTCGGTGCATGCATCGTTTAGGAAGTAGTCACGTGACCGATACAGCTGCTGTTTCACGCCTCAGTGAAGCACCGAACCGTGTTTAAATGGAGGAGCGTCTCCATTTATCAACGGGATGAGTTTCTGTCAAAAGTACATCTTTTGAAGCAAATGATTCTACTGTTACATCATGGAGTCAGAAAGAAAAAGGAAGGTGGTCTGTGAGGGACCATTTTGTTCTTATAGGCAAATACGTTATTTGTTGTTATTTCCCTGTTTCATCCTGTTCCTCTTCGTTTCTGCTTGATCCATCAGAATTATCATTCATACTATTTTCTGCAGGTTAAATGTCTCATTTGTTCAACTGAACTTTCAAAGATTGTCGTCATTGCTGAGACATCACAGAGAAACATGTGGAAAATGCAGCGGAAGATTTGCCGTCCCACCGGCTGTCAGATCGGGGGTGGGAGGTGCGGTCCGGACCAGCCCAGATTGGGAAACGGCGCAGCGGGACTTGATGTCATTAGAGTCTGCGCGCTCACACACACACACACGTACGCATGCGTGCGCGCAGGAGGCTGTACTCACGATTATGTCGGTTCTGCATTTCTTCTGCGCAGCAAGCGATGGAGGGGAAATCCAATCTCCCCGTTCTGTTCAGCTTCTCACAGGGACATTTTCAGATACATCTGACGCGCAGATGGACAACCTTGCGTACGGCCACCTGTGCCTTTTCTTCTCTTGCGTGTACTCCGAACATTAGCGCTAAACTAAAGGCTTATTAGCTTTTCCCCACTAAAAAGTTAGCTAACTAGAAGTTTTGTCAGTGATGACGTCTATGAAAATGATTGGATGAACAGATTTCCCAGCATGCTTTGCTTTTGTAAATTGTTGAAATAACATTTTTACTGGCAGCAAATGTAACATTATCATTACTGACACGAGAAATGCAAAACCTGAAGAAAATTAAAGAATGACATTTATAAACTAGCTTCAGTTTGGTGGAGAGCTGCTGCACCAGGACAGAGAGATGGAGTTGGCTGATGTAAATATCAGGCAGTTTCCACGTTCTGGTGCGACAGAAACCCCGCATGTTTATCTGTATTATTTAAAACAATACAGATTCAAAGCGCCTCTGGTCAAACTATTATCAATGATATATATTTGGCCTCCAACAACTAGGCAGGGCTAGCCTGGAATTAACGGGAACATAATTGCCAATTAACAATTTTTGCCGGGGACATGTCCCCGTCGTCCCCGGTTAAAATGAAGCCTATTCCCCTCAGTCCTGCGCGCGTCCGACACAGCCGAAATATCGCGTGTGATTTCAGTAGAAAATATGCCCTTCACAAAAAAGGATCAGAAAAGCACATTTTTAATTTTTTTTCCCAATACAATTTATTTTAATGGTCTAAAAGACTATAATAGGATGCAGATATCCACTGTATTATAGGTGATGACTCCTTTAATGTTTTCCAAAATAACCTTGAAATGTGAAAATGATGTCGGTGTAAACGTTGGTAAAACAACGTGCAACAACAACATCACAGCACTTGCCTGTGCTATAATATAATACTGTGTGTGTGTGTGTGTGTGTGTGTGTGTGTGTGTGTGTGTGTGTGTGTGTGTGTGTGTGTGTGTGTGTGTGTGTGTGTGTGCGTGCGTGCGTGCGTGCGTGCGTGTGTGTGTGGTTAGGAGTCGTCTGACTCAGAAAGGCTCTACATTAATGCAGGTCATTCATGGTTTTAAATAGAAACTCTGCAGATGTGAGGCGGTTTATCAGAGATTTGCTGTTTTGTCTTCATCACCGCCACATGTTAGTGCCTGAGCCTCTTACATGCCCAGTGTCTAGTCTGATCAGGTTACATCACATTCTGTAGAAGGCAGAGCTGAAGGAGACAAACACTAAAACAGATTAGTAGAGCTGTGCCACAACAACATGCAGACTCAAGGACATGACCAGCAAATCAAAAGTCAAATAAACCTTGTGGTACATGTTTTCTGTGACTTGAAGGTGTCCTAGAATGCAGTTAATCAACAATCTAAAACAGCTTTGAGTCTCTAAAAAGCATCAGAAATGTTCTTTAGGCTTTCATCTGTCCCAGGAGTCCTGATACAGGCCATTCTAAACCCCCTAAACCAGCCTTGCTGTGAAAAGAGCTGTTAGCCCCTCCCACTTGGCCAGGACATGAATATGATAATGAGCTGCTTGCTGATTGGTTGGTTTCCCCAGAAGGCCTCAGACACTGGAGACATGCAGGTGTGAGGAGGCGTGGCTCCCCCTAGTGACGTGTTAAGGAAGGTTTTCTCAGAACAGGAGGTTTTCTCTCGCCTTTTTCAACTTTCTAATTTACATAAAAAGTAGGTCACACACGGCTTTGACTTTTTGGCATGCTGCTGTTGACCACCCAAGTTGTCTTGTTCAACAACAACAAGGAACATGTTGGTTTACATTCTAGGTCCTCTAAAGAAAAGGTTGTGAGTGGGAGCAGGTGTGGAGTGGAGAACCAGCAGGTGTGCAGCCACAGTTTCTCTGTAGGGGAGGAGAAACATGAGGAGGTGCTGACACATACTGTGTGTTGTTCACAAAGCACATGTGTTACTCCTAATCCACAGAGCCGAGGAAAACTGTAATTTAGTTGGGAGTTGTGTGTTACTACAAGTCATGGCTTCAGGTTGGAACGGCTGGAGAATGGAGAGCCTCTCATTAGGCCCGATGCAGCAGCACAGACGTTTTAATTCAGTTTATTTATATAGCCCAAAGAGTCGTCTCAAGGCGCTACACAACGTAAACATTCCAATACAGTTCAGCTCATTGCATCAAGTCACTGACTGGCCTCAGTGTCTTTTCAACAATCCTCATAATAAGCAAGCATGTAGCGACAGTGGAGAGCAAAACTCCCTTATTATTCTTTAGTTGAACAAGTTGCCTTTTAAATAGTTTTAATGTTACTGGGAGTTGCATGTTTCAGTGGTCTGCGCTGAAGCTGGAGGAAACGGCTCCACGGCGCCCCCTTAAGGCCTGTAAGACCTGCCTCTCGGACTCGTGATGCACCTGATGAGGATGAACAACGTCTTTAGACGGCGTGGAAGTTTTATCAGAGGTTTCTAGATTGGGTAGATGAAAGTACCGATCCCATCTGAGATGAGCACCCAGCGGCCCGAGAGACGTGTTCCAGTGGAGCGGCGCAGGTGGAGAGAGGATCACAGGTTATCATCAAGTTTTCATCGAGGGGTGTGAGCGTGGCAGCCGGCGATCTCGCTCTGGTCCTAAACATGACTACCCACTGGTGTTCCACCATCACCTTAGCCCCGCCCACTGAGAGCAGGACGTTTTCCCTAAATTAACATTGCTGTCTGACCTTGGAGGGTTTCCTCTCTTGGCTTCATATGAATGTTTTAATGGCTTCTCTATAATGTTGCTTTTAGCTGCGTCTAAATATTGTTGATGTGCCCTGAGCGCTGAAGGTGCTGTGCAAATAAAGATGATGATGAGGATGATGAAGGTTTCCTTTGGACGTTCTGAAGTCTGAGATATTAAATCTCCAGTAGGAAACCAAACTTTAACCAAGTATTTTTATTCCTTTTGAGGTTTTGATTGAACATTAATTAAAGAACTTGTACAGATTTATTTGAAATCAGCCTGAAGAACCTGCAGCTTTAAAAAGTATTGAACTTTTCTTCTTCTGTAACGTTGATCAGAGCTGGATGGAGAGCTCGTCACATAAACATGTTCGGGATCCTGTTTTCATGTTTGAAACAACCAAAACGGTTCCTCCGTGCGTTAGAAACGACCACTGACCACGTTCACGTCTGTGATGATGTCATCATGGGTCTGGCTCATGTCAGGCGTTCCACTGGGCAGCAGCTGCTTTGGTCTCAGAGATGTTTTGGTTTTATCTAGATTAAATCCTTTTTGACTCTTTACTGTTGAAATCACATTAGTGAACAGGTTGGTGCATCAGGGTTTTGTACTGTGGGTTAACAGCTCCAGAGCGGTGTGGGCTGGACGGTGTCGCCCGACCCAGATCCGTCTGGATGTGGGGGTCAGAGCGTTTTGTAAGCGACCTCCTAGGACCGACGGTTGGAAATGGTCCTGTCCTGATGTCAGAGAGGAAACGCCTGCTGGACAGAGGTCTTTCCTGCTCACGGCCGTCAACACAGCGCAGGAATTCAGGGTGGAGTCTCCTTAATCCATCATGTGTGTATTTGTACGTATGAGAAGTTCAGCACAATAAGATTTTCCATTCAGAGTTCAGCTGTAATTAAGGGCATGAACAGAGTGGATGACGGGTACGGTGTGTGTTTAGGGTCTCCGTTATCGCCCCAGTGTCCAACGGTGATCTCTCTAGTAGAATAAGCAGCTAAACCCTCTTAATTCAGCCAGCTATGTGTGTTTGAGCTTTGTTTACTGTCACCTGCAGGACCGTAAGTTGCTAGCAGCCGCCCAACAGATGCTTCAGGACAGCAAGACAAAGATCGAGTTCATCAGGATGCAGATCCTCAAGGCCAGTCAGACCAATGAGCTCAGCTTTGAGAGCAACGATGTCATTGGTCAGCTCTGGCTTTCATAAAACAATCATAATGTCAGTCACACGCCCACAAGTGGTACAAACCTCCCATTTCCTCTCTGGTTCCAGAAAAGTCCATCATCAGCCCTTTGGACCTGCGAGTGGAGGAGCTGTGTCACCACGCCAACATCGAGTCTGCCGTGGCCGAGGGAGCCAAGAACGTCATGAAGCTCCTGGGTTCTGGAAAAGTCACAGAGAAGAGAGCACATTCAGAGGTTTGTGGAGCAGCAGCACCAAGATTATCATCACTGAGTTAGAAAACGTTCCTCCTTTCTTCGATCTTTAGCGCGTTCTGGTCATCCTCTTTATCTCCTTGTGCTTGTTGTCCTTCTTCAGGCCCAGGCCCGCTTTACAGAGTCCAGTCAGAAGCTGGACCTGCTGCGATATTCCCTGGAACAACGCCTCAACGAGTTGCCAAAAAACCACCCTCGCAGCAGTGCCATTATAGAGGAGCTGACTCAGCTGTCGTCTCCTGCCCTGAGCCCCAGATCCAGTATCATCTCCACACAGAGCCAGTACAGCACCGTCACCAAGCCTGCAGCCCTCACAGGTAAACACGTGGGTCTGGTGGGCCCATTTAAACTGATTTATCTTCAGGTGACATGAAGAATGAAACAGTTTGTTTATATGTAAACACGGTACGATGTTTATCCTGCAGAGGCACGCCTGCGTTTGTCTCCTCTTACTCACCTGAAGGTTTTGTTTGTTTGCTAAATATCTCATGAACTACTGCACGGATTTTAATAAGTGATTGTTACATGCAGTAACAATCTGCAGCTGATTTGGGCAGCAGTAGCTCAGGAGGTAGAGCGGGTTGCCTCATGATCGAAGGATTGTGGGCACGATTCCAGCTCCCACCAGTGAGCGCTTTGGGTGCCTTGAAAAGCACTTAAAGGAACTCTAGTCAGTTTTGGCTTGTTTTTAGCACCCCCTAGTGTTCGTTGGTGAAAGCGAAAGTAAAAGTTATTTCTCCTCGCTGTGCGTTGGTCTTTTTAACACCTTAATCTAACTGCTGAAATGTCTCCTCAGCCTTCATTACTTTCTATGGGAGTTATTCATCACTAAATTAAAGCAGCATTCTGCAACTTTGCAGTTATATGGTCTCTGTCGCCCTCTAGAGGCTTGCTGTGTAACGTCACTGTCGTAACATTAAATCTCTCTCTGGGGCATAAGAGGCATGTTTACATTCCTAATGTCAGGCAAAACAACGAAAACAAACTTTTCCACCTCCACACATTGAATAAATAGTTTTATCAGGACTGTATAACAACTTTATGCCTGACCAAACACAATAACCCTGGTGAAATCATTTATTACTTACCTAGCCATTAGCAGCACGGCTAGGTCAGAGTCCGTAGTTCATGCTGTTCTTTCTAAAAGAGCTCTCCAGCGAGGAAAAGACGGCCCAATAGTAACTCTGGTCTTTGCTCTTGTTCTATCACGTTCTTCTTTTCTTTTCCTATATTCCTCTGATAAGGGATTTCTAGCTTTCTTTAGTGAATCTGCCACAGCTACAGCGAGTTTACGTTATACAATTATGGCAAACCAAAGGGATAAAAACAATGCACGTTCTAAACTCGCATTTGTTTTATGTCCGCCAAAACACTCGTTCAAGACGTGCGTTTTGGCGGACATAACGCGCGTTTAGTCAGTACTTCCGTCACTACCCGAAGCACAAAAACTGTATAGTGCAGTAAACAGACGTGGGACCCCCCAACACTATCACAGGTATGACAATGAACATAATAGATGATAGTATGATGCAAAAACTTTACAAAAAAGCATAATTTTAAGGTGTAAAAGTTGCGGAATGTTGCTTTAAACAAATCAGCTGTGTTCATGATCTCAAACATGCAGGAAACATGCTGGAGCCAGGTAGGTCAAGCGGAATTTTTTCTAAGTCCCAACAGACCGGACCAGCAAATGAAGTTGCAAGTGGAATGTTCTGGCCACAGGGGGCGACAGGGGCTGGGTGGCCTTTCATTCACCCTGTAAAGAGTCATTTTAATGTCTCAGTCTGCCACTAAAGGAGCTGTCCATGGCCTCCACAGTGGGTGGGAGGGTTTTTTTAAGATGGAGGTTTTTAAGATGGCATCCTCCTTTCACACACATCCTCAACAGAATCCAGTGGGCAGCCCAGAACTGAGCTAGCTTTGCTAACTAGCTTGTTCAGTCTCAGAGCTGCCTGCACCCCAACAGACCACAGCAGAATGAATAACAGAGCCAACAACAGAGTGATAAAAAGAGTTTAGCAGATGGGAATTAATTCTGAAGGACCTCAGCCTCCTCAGGAGGTGGAGGCAGCTTTGGCCCTTCTTAAGCACCACCACTCCCACTGTGTCCAGTGATGTTCCTGAGGCCTCTCCACGCACCTCGAGCATCGTTCTGCCCCAGCTGTTCTCCAGCTTCTTCCTCTAGCCGTCTTTTACCGTCTGACCTTATAGTTGAGCTCCTTCTGTACTCTTCTCTGCTCCTCTTTGTCTCTATCTGCATCACATATGGTTTCCCTCTCCTCCTCCATCAAACAGATCCGTTTAATGTTGGGCTGTCAGATTTTTATAACCATATTTAGTCACTCCTGGCTGTTCGACTTGACTAGTCCAGCTCATTCAACCAGTCCTGAAAGAGCGCGGGTGCACCCTGGGCTTCATGTGGGCCAGTATTTATCTGTTAAATGTCAAAAGATCTTCTAACTGGGTTGGAAGTGGCAGCAGGCGCTCAGGAGGTAGAGTGGGTTGTCCAGTAAGCCAAGAGTGTCCGGATCGATCCCATCTCCCTCCAGGGAATTCTGCTGTTGTGTCCTTGGGCAAGGCACTTCATCCTCCCTGCCTGCTGGTGGAGGTTGGAGGTGGTGCCTGTGCCTCTGTCAGTGAGTCCCAGGTCAGCGGATGAATGATTCACTGACTCTGAAAGGCGCTGTACTAGTGCAGCTCGTTTATCGTGAAGTGACTTTTAAGAGTCTGATGGGTGTGAAATGAAAATGTTCTGTCTCCGTTTATCCTCAGGCACTTTAGACGTCAGGCTCATGGGCTGTCAGGACCTTTTGGAAAACATCCCAGGCCGTTCCAAAGCCGCTCCTGTCACTCTTCCTGGCTGGAGCCCCAGCGAGACGCGCTCATCCTTCATCAGCCGAGCAAACAGAAACCGTGGCGTGAGCTCAAGGAACCTAGCGAAGAGCGAGGAGCTCTCCAGTTAGTAGACCCCACCCACTTCACCAACAGGGAAAATAATGAAACGTTTTGATTAAAATAAATCCAATAATGAGTGGAAATCACATTACTGATCATCAACGAGCAGCTGGTTCTGCTAACGGCTCCATGTGTTCCCTCAGATGAGATCAGTGCAGTTCTGAAGCTAGACAACACCGTAGTGGGACAGACGAGCTGGAGACCGGCCAGCAACCAGGCCTGGGACCAGAAGTTTACACTGGAGCTGGACCGGGTAAAACACATACACACACACACCTGCACCAGCAGTGTTGTTTGTGTTGATGGGCTCCACCTGATGTTGGCTGGTTCTTTTCTGCAGTCCCGGGAGCTGGAGATCTCGGTGTACTGGAGGGACTGGCGCTCGCTCTGCGCCGTCAAGTTCCTGCGGCTGGAAGACTTCCTGGATAACCAGCGCCATGGAATGTGTTTGTACCTGGAGCCACAGGGAATGCTGTTCGCTGAGGTACACACACACACACTCTGTTGAACAGTGCTGCTGCGTCTGTCACACACGTGTTAATATAGATATAACCCTTCAGTAAAGTCTGATTTATAAATGACATCAGGTAATAAACACACCTGAAGCATAACGGATGTTCAGCTCTAACAGAACTCACCTGCTTCAGTTTGAATTCCAGAGGTGGGGGTGCTGCTGCAGGATGCCTGACTCGTAGCTGGATTCAAGCACAGAGCATATCCAGACTGGCTGAATAAATCCATGGTTCTCATTTATCTCTCCCCCCCCCCCCCCCCCCCCCCCCCCCCCCCACACACACACACACACACCCTCAGGAAGCATAATTGCTTGCTTCAGGGCAGTGTTGGTGTGGATGTTTCATCAGAAGAGCCCGCTCCAGCAGCTGTTAGGGTGCATCTAGACCAGGAGTCACCGACCTTTGTGAAGCTGAGAGCTACGTCAGGTTGAGACAGTTCTGACCTTTGACTGGAATAGATCAGAGTTAAACTAAACTTCATGTATAATAAACATAATTTATGGTTTTTAATTATATTGTAGTTTTTAAATCTATATTAATGCATTTGTGATTAAAAAGATGGCAGCAGAACTTAATTTTTTTGTTGTACATTTGTGCTCTTTAGAGAAAAGGCAAGTGGACACCAGGTTGGTGAGCCCTGATCTAGACAGATACAGATATACATGTTACTGTACAAGATCAAACACAGTACTGAACTATTAAACATTCTAATTTAAACTGTTTATTTGTGCAAAGTCAGAAAGAGATCAGTGTTTTCTACAATGTGACCTTGTGTGGCCCCAGAGCCACAGGTTGCTGGTCCCAGCATGTTTGTCCACATCAGGATGAACTTCTTAAAGGTGTCCTAGAATGCAATTCATCAACATTCTAAAACAGAGCTTTGAGCCTCCAAAAAGCATAAGAAATGTTTTTTGGCTTTCATCTGTCCCAGGAGCCCTGATACAGGCCGTTCTAAACCCCCTTACTCAGGCCTTCAGTGAAAAGAGCTGTTAGCCCCTCCCACTCGGCCAGGTCATGCTGATTGGTTGGTTTCCCCAGAAGGCCTCAGACACATGCAGGTTTGAGGAGGCGTGGCTCCCCCTAGTGACGTGTTAAGGAAGGTTTTCTCAGAACAGGAGGTTTTCTCTCGCCTTTTTCAACTTTCTAATTTACATAAAAGTAGGTCAAACACGGCTTTGACTTTTTGGCATGCTGCTGTTGACCACCCAAGCTGTCTTATTCAACAACAACAAGGAACATGTTGGTTTACATTCTAGGTCCCCTTTAAGGTTTTCTAACCTTTTTCTGTATTTTCTAGGTAACGTTTTTCAACCCCGTCATTGAGAGAAGACCTAAGCTGCAAAGACAAAAGAAGATTTTCTCCAAACAACAAGGTGATGCTCAGCCTTAGATGTTCTAGGGTGTTCTGGTGGGTGGGCCATGCCACCTCACCGTTACAGCAACAAACAAACCTGAACAGTTTACCTGTGATAGGTATCTGCTGCCTTTATTAGTGTCAACAAATAAAGAACGTTTCTGTCTTTTCTGTTCTGCAAAAGCAGCATGAGAACAAAGATGGAGTCAAACGGAAGAATTCCACTCTTCTGAGTCATTTCCATCCTGATGGTAGCATCTTACAGGGTAGCATGCATGTCAAAATCTAAAGCCCCGCCCACTGACTTTAAAGGATCCATTTACTAATGACAGCTAAAGCTAAAGGAAGGATGAATATTAGGATGTAAAGCAACTATTTTAGAATAACAGGAAGTAACAAAATTCAACATGTAGAAAAAATGTCTCATTGGTTTATGATGAGCCGTCTAGGGGCGGAGTTTCAACCTCCACATTACATTCATGTGTATTGCTGGGTTTCACTCACGTGGCCCTGCAGTCGCGCGAAACTCAAACAGGGACAGGAAGTGTTTTGCTCCTCTACAAAATGGCGTGATGGATGAAAGCGAGTATACTAAGGCTTTAAATGGGCTGGCACAGACGTGGTATCACGATAAATACATCTTTATTTAGGTTATGACTCATAAAGTTTAAAAAAGTCAGGCTTTTCGTACACGCTGGAGGATTTACCCAGCGCTGAAGCAACATAACAAACTATCTCGTGCTGCAAACCAAATGAAAGTCTTTTATCAGCCTGGAAGCCTTCAACTAGTTTATTTCAGGTTGGTTAAACATTTAGGATCCAGAATGGCTGTCATCTTGTTTTTGCTGGGGTAAGCAGGGAGTTGTGCTGTTTAGCTCATGATAATAATGCTGTCGCTAATGCTAACAACGAGTATGTTTATGTGCTAGGATCTACTTGTAAATAACTTATGCCTTTTTAAATCATACGTTTTTTTTACTTTATTGAGGTATAAACGCCACATTACAACACTAAGCTAACTGCTAACAACATTAGCACTCTGAAAGCTATTTGCGGTACGGACACATGAAAACAGTATCAAACTGTTTACCTGCCGTTTTTATGGCTGTGTTCAATAAAATGCTATAAAACATTTAGTAAACCCTTACCTGTTAGAAAGTGATCGCTGCAAACTTTAGTTCCTCCTGTTTTAGCCAGAGATTAGTGATCCACATCTGCCGTCTTCTTTCAGTAAGTTTTTATAATTCAAGTCCTTTGTGGAGCAGGACATGAACAAAAACATTTGCCTTTGTCCCGATTAGAGCAGTTGCACCAACCGTAGACAGCACAGAGTTTGGGCATGTTGAAGCTGAGTCAACAGAGTAAACGGGGTTCTGTGCAGCGGCAGCTACTTCCTGCCTCACCTGCATTTGGACGCTACGTCATGTGAAACCCAGCAATAATCGGCCGTGTTCCAACAAGACTTACAGAAAAAGTTTCCCAGATCAGACTGAGGTTGTTCTGCTGTGAACATTTATTAGTGAAGCCCACAGCAGACACACACACACACACACACACACACACACACACACACACACACACAGTGGCTGCCACAGACTTTCATCCAAGTGATGAAAAATGAACGAGTCATGTTAGTCCATCCAGTGTTTTAGCGAGGTTCCTGTAAATAAACGAGCTGCTGATGTGGTTTCTTGTTTTTCTCAGGCAAGACGTTCCTGCGAGCTCCTCAGATGAACATCAACATCGCCACCTGGGGCCGGCTGGTGAGAAGAGCCATACCAACGGTCAGCTCCAACTCCTTCAGTCCACAAGCTGCTGAGACGGGAGCGAGCAGCCTGCCCGACTCTCCCACAACCAGAAGGTCAGTAACCCCAGCTGCACTTGGATGAACATGTCAGCGTTTTTATTTCTGTGTAAAAGTCATGGATAACTCCTCTTAACCGTCGTAGACGACATTCTGAAGAGCTGACGGCTAGTGGAATTCAGGTGGGGGTTCTAAAACGGCGCCAAGATAAACCTCCATCCATTTGACGTTACTCAGCAGAAATATGATGACATTCCAGCTGGACTGAGGTCTGTTCAGCTGCTGCTGGTTACCTGTAAACCTTAGTTTGTAGCCAAGTAGTTTATTTCTATAACACTTATCACAGGAAGAACAATCCCAAAGATCAACAAAACAAAATATCATGAAATAGAAATGGAAGATAATTAGTCAGAAAACACAAAAGAATAAAGTAAAAGCATCTTTAAATAAAAGGGTGAAGTCATAAACTTTAGCATCTCAGCCACTATAAACTAAACCAGGTGTGGACTTTCTAGTCAGCTGTGATGATGTCATTGATGCATCACATGACCCTCTGGACGGCAGAGCCATTTAAAGCTTAAAGATTAAAGCCATCAGTTTGTCACACACACTGGTGTGTGGTGAAAATTGTCCTCCACATGTGACCCATCCCCATGGTGGGGAGCGGTGAGCTGCAGCTGTGGCCGCGCTCGGGAACTATTTGGTGGTTTAACCCCCCAATCCAACCCCTTAGTGCTGAGTGTCAAGCGAGGAGGCATTGGGTCCCATTTTTTCAAAGTCTTTGGTATGACCCGACCGGGATTCGACCCGGGGCGGACACTCTACCACTAGGCCACCGGAGCTGGTATGGGCAGTAAGTCAGACTAGCTGTTAGCACATCAATCCTGAAGGACATGAGCTCTATTTCTCCAAACTGAGGCTGTTGAAGTGATGATGATGATGAGCAACGAGATGTTTTTATTGTGACAGTGACCCGTTGGTGACCAAGCTGGACTTCGACAAAGAGCCCACCCCAGGACCCAAACGCTACCCCCCTCCTGATGATGTCAGAGAACCGCTAGCGCAGCACAAGATGCCCAACACGGATGAAGTCCAGGTGGGGCGGAGCAGCCTTCATAAGAATAATCTGAACTGATGTGATCACATCTCTTACTAAAACGTAACGGTTACCACGGTAACGGGATGTGTTGGGTGATGCTGTGCTAGGTTTAAAAGGGAAACCAAATTTAGTTTTTCTCTGGACTTGATGTTGGAGTAAAACCAAAAACGTCTAGGTTAAAATAGTTATCATTTGTTTGGTCACTTCTTCTCATCCAACACAAAGCATCCTGTTTTTCTAAGTGTGTGTTTTTGTAAATACAATAAGTTTCTCTTTGCTGTGTTTGATGAGAAGTGGAAAAACGTAGAAAATGACAGTGGAAATGTTGTAAATGAGAACGAGATGATGCATCTCAGGGGCTTTTCTGTAACTTAACCACTCGCTTGTCCTTTGTCCCGTCTGCCCTCTCTCCAGGATGCACTCAGTGCGTACGACTTCCTAAGCAGGAACAGCTCGGTCATGGAGCCGAACCTGTACGGCGTCCTGGAGACGGAGTTCCCGCCCACAGACGTAAACCTGGCCTCCAGCCAGAAGGACTCAGACTTAAGGTAGAGCAGCTGTTTGTGTTTGAGCCCTGTCCGCTCTGAGATGAAGGATCAGAGATGTGACGCGGCTTTAACGTGTCGGTACCTGTTGATCCTCCTGCTGTCAGGAGGTCTAACCAGAGAGTTATTAGTGGGAGTGCTGCCCCCTGGCTGCATGAACCTGAACTACTCACTGGCCTTTTTCTAGGGAGGAAGAGCAGTTCCACTTCAGTCTCAAGGACTTCAAATGTGTGGCCGTGCTCGGACGGGGACACTTTGGGAAGGTAGGCCTCGTGTTTCCTTCAGTGGGATTCTTCTAATTATTGGATCTAAATTGTTTTCGTTGTTGTGGATTCTGTGAATGCTTGGTTTTAAACACCTGATCAACACGTTTGGTCAGAGGATCAATAACCTGGTCATGATGCCAGTTTTACATCAGAACTTGTCGATCCACTGTGGGACAACTAACTCACAACCCCCCCTTCGGTCCAGGTGCTGTTAGCGGAATATAAAAGCACAGGGGAGATGTTCGCCATTAAAGCCTTGAAGAAAGGAGACATCGTAGCTCGGGACGAGGTGGACAGGTAAAGCTCTGCTCTGAGATCAGATCTCACTCGTTAAAGCTGCAAATCAAATAACAGACCACAAGCTTTTATTATTTAAAGAGGAAGCAGAATGTAAACCAACACGTTGTTGTTGAATAAAGACAGCTTGGGTGGTCAAAAGTAGCACGCCTAAAGGTCAGAGCCATGTGTGACCTACTGTTTATGTCAATTAGAACGTTGAAATGAATGCCAGGTAGATCCACAGCTTGTGGTCCGGTCTGGTTCTTTCTTGTTTGGCACACACACGCACACACACACACACACACACACACACGCACACGCACACACACACACACACACACACACACACACACACACTCTTGTCCAGCCATCTTAGTGAGGACCATCCATTGACTTCCATTAATTTTTGTTAATTTTTGTGGCTGTATTATGCCTAACCCATACCCTAATCCTAACCATAACCAATGCTGATCTATTCCTAACCCTAACCTTAACTAAACTTAATTCACACCATTCCTCTAAAACTAATGAGTAGAGCTCTGGAAGATTGCACCAAAGTGAGGACCGGGCAAATGTCCTCACTTTAAAGGTGAAAAACTCGTTATGGTCCTCACTAAGATAGCTAGACAAGAACACACACACACACACACACACACACACACACACACACGCTCACACACACACACACACACAGATTGTTACATCTTGGTTTCCTTCCATGTCTCCAACAGTCTGATGTGTGAGAAGAAGATATTTGAGACGGTCAACAGCGTCCGCCACCCCTTCCTGGTCAACCTGTTTGCGTGTTTCCAGACGCAGGAGCACGTGTGTTTTGTGATGGAGTACGCAGCCGGAGGCGACCTGATGATGCACATCCACGCTGATGTTTTCTCTGAGCCTCGGGCTGTGTGAGTGTTCACCTGTTACCCGTTAGAGCCAGCGTTTTTGGTCTCTTCTCTGCTTTGTTTCCATCTAATGTGACTCTTTGATATCTCTGCAGGTTTTATGCAGCGTGCGTCGTGTTGGGATTACAGTTTTTACATGACCACATGATTGTCTACAGGTACCTCATTTAGAAGACTGTTCTTCTGAGAACAGCGTTTTATCCAGCATGAAAACCTCAGACTCACCTGATAGATGATGTTTTTTCCAGAGATCTGAAGCTGGATAACCTGCTCCTGGACACAGAGGGCTACGTGAAGATTGCTGACTTTGGGCTGTGTAAAGAAGGTGAAATGTTAATATGTGTTGTTTATGTTTATTTAATGTTTACGTAAGTCTGGTGGGTTGTATAAAGGACAAACGATGTCTTCCATGGATCCTTTTGAATCGTAAAAGGATGAAATTAGATTAGTTAGATTATAAAATTAGTCAGGGAGGTCGCTTGTCTGGTTCCACAACTTTGGGGCTGTTGTGGCAAAGCTCGATCCCCTCGAAGTTTGTGCTTAGACCTTGGTACAACCAGAAGGTCATCAGCGGCAGAGCGAGGAGATCCAGAGGGGACAGACTTCTCCTAAAAGTTGAGTGGAGCTGTCCCTGTACCAGAACCCACCGCAGAGCTGTTAGGATTGGTACGATGCACTCCCACTTTGTCCCTCGCTGCTGCGTTCTGGACCGTCAGAAGCCTTGAAAGGGTCGATGTAGTTCCAGAGCGCGGCCACAGCTGCAGCTCACCGCTCCCCACCACGGGGATGGGTCAAATGCGGAGATGTAATTTCACCAGTGTGTGATGATGACTTGGGACTTTAACTTTAGTATTTCACCCGACATAAAGAGAGTTACAGTAGTCGAGCCTGGAGAGGAAGAATCCAGACGTTACACTTTTAAGATTCTTTTTCAAAAGCAGAGATTTGATCCTGGACAGGCGGTTGTGACTCTGACTGATGTTTTTGGTTCATGAATGCATCGTTGCTGAGCAGCAATAAAAAAAACCTGACATTTTCCCAGTCCATGAACTCACCACCACTACGCTCTAGAACAGAGGTGCCTAACCCTTTTTCATTCAGTAGATTCAGGTAGTCAGCTGACCTCATTCTTGGAGCACATCCTGTTGCTGAACCTAGACCTGACCACCTGCAGCAACCCCAGATCATAGCCCCGCCCCCACAGGCTTGTACAGTAGGCACTAGGCATGATGGGTGCATCACTTCATCTGCCTCTCTTCTTACCCTGATGCACCCATCACTCTGGAACAGGGTCCATCTGGACTCATCACACCAGTTTTTAATAATGCGTTGGACAGTTCTGAACCCAGTTTTAGTCGTTTCTGCATCTCCTTAGATGTTTTCTCTGCTTGATGCATGCCAGTGATGTGACCCTTCTCACACAGACTAACATCTGTTCCACCACCACCAGATGTGTCTTTCCACATGGTTGTTGAAGACATGAGAAGCAGCTCATAGTAAATAACTTGTTGCAGCTGAAAGATGATCACCCATGCAGTCATTATCCAGTAGGAGGCTTCTACCTGTTGGCTTAGTTACATCCAGGTGGAGACATTTTTTTTTTGGGCTGGGCCGTGTCTATTGATGTGTGAATCTGTGATCACATGTCTTACTTGAGTTAGATCCTGTGTTTGGCAACTGCAGGAGCGGGCCAACTTTGGCCTGCGGGCCCCATTTTGGGCACCCCTGCTCTAGAATTAACGGATCTTCTACACAGAGGTTTGTTTTCCACAATCTTTAAAGCCAGACTATACAACCTTTTCATATTGTTAAATCCTGTTCTTGAGCCAGTTTGTGCTAAAATGACCCTTTACAGGGTTAATAATGTCACTCAGACCCCCACCGCCCTCTGTGGCCAGAATACCACACTTGCAACTTCAGAGTGGCGGTCCGGTCCCTGTTGGACTTAGTAAAGTGGAGCTGACATGCCTGGTGCTGCAGTCTGCTTCCAGCATGTTTCCTGCATGTTTTAGATCATGAACACAGCTGATTTGTTTGATTTAGTGATGAACCGCTCCTGTAGACACTAATGAAGGCTGAGGAAACGTTTCAGCTGTTAGATTAAGGTGTTAAAAAGACCAACACACAGCCAGGAGAGAAGTTTCACTTTTGGTTTCACTAACGGACACTAGGGGGTGCTAAAAGCAAGCTAAAACTGACTAGTGTCCCTTTAAAGGGTTAATCAGAAATGTAATCAAAGTTCTGTTGGTTCTGGTTTCGTATCAGCCCTCAGAACCAGAGTCTCTGAAACACGTGACTGAACACGTCATAAGAGCAAAAGTTATTTCTGACCATCACGACTACCTCAGGGTTCAGAGGTGAAATCATAAGATGAACCTTTGGGTCTCAGAGGGGAGAGGTCTGAACATGTTTCACCTAAAAGTGGTAAAAGCGTCTGAATCCTGCTCTGCTGCCAGGAATGGGATACCGGGACCGGACCAGCACGTTTTGTGGCACGCCGGAGTTTTTGGCCCCCGAGGTTTTGACGGAGACGTCGTACACGCGGGCGGTGGACTGGTGGGGACTGGGCGTCCTCATCTTTGAGATGCTGGTGGGAGAGGTGAGCAGAGTCTTTATCATTAGAACGCACCACTGCTGCTGCTGATGGACGTGTGACTGATTCATGTGTTCATCTCCAGTCACCCTTCCCTGGTGATGATGAGGAGGAGGTGTTCGACAGTATTGTCAACGATGAAGTCCGCTACCCACGATTCCTTTCTACCGAGGCCATCTCCATCATGAGGAGGGTGTGTTTATGAGAGGATCTGTATTTGACTAACTTCCTCTTTGCTGCTAAAAGTCTCGTCCCAATAAAATCTCCAGCTGGAGACGCGCTGTTCCACCAGAACAAACCAGCACAACCGCTTTGGAAATGACGTCCCTTTAGCTGTTTAAACTGCTGGAGACGTTCATCCTGCCTTCATGATTAAAGATGTGAGATCACCCAAGTGTTTCTGTTCAAATTTAATGGAACTCCAACCTTTAAGTGTTTTCCTCACGACAGTCTAAAAACCCAGAAAGTAGATGATGGACTTAGACGAGATGTTTTATCTCAATATTTAGGATCTCGACCCTCCTGGTGCTAAATGTTCCCACAGCTCATCACGCAGGAACCAGTGGCCTCATTTATCAACCGTACGTACGAACAGATCTGTGCGTATTTCTTGCGTTGGAACAATTTTACGCATTTTGTGGTATTTACCAATTTGTACTTGTGCGTGAAAACGTTCCTAAATATAAGAACAGCTGTGACCATGCGTAGGAACAGCATCTAGTGGCAGAACGAGGGAACAGCAATTCTGAAGGTCTCAGTGATCCACGCGTGTTCCTCATCCACTAATTATTCTACCCAATAGATAATTATTTAGGTGGATAAACAGCTGAGTCACATTATTGGTGCTAAAACACCCGTGACCCACGGGAATCTGACTGTAGAACGGCTGATTTCGTGTTATTTTGTAATCACAATGTTTACTCTTCCCATTGTTATGATGTTTTAAATCATTTAGGATTTATTTATTTATTATGTTTTAATTTAATTATTTTGTCCTTGTGAAGCGCCTCGTGTTTTTTCTTGAGATGCGCTATTAAAGATCGTTTCTTATTATTATTATTGGAGGATCTAGCAGAGCAGAGTGCACTCCGGAGGGAACGGCTCTTCCGTGAGCACAGCACTGATCCGATTCCAGTCCAGATTCTATTTTACAAACAAAACAACCTCCAGAACCTCCTCTGCTCCCCGATCATACACGCGTTGTCAAGTGTCCAGTGCTTCAATCTCGCTGTCAATAAAGTTTGTCTTTTTTTTCCGGGAAGAACCCAGGGAATCCCCTCCCGCTCTGAGGACGTAGTGTGACCAAATATGGTTAATGGAGGGCATTTCTGTATGTAAATGATGGTACACGGACACGAGCACCTGGGTGCACACAGGTGGGATTTATCATCAGACGATTGAGGAGGAACGTGCGTACGAGAGGCCACCGCGTGTTTCATAAATCAGGACATTGACTGTTCGTACACACATTCTAAATTTCATCTGTAGGAGGGAATATAGGAACGTTTCTACCAAAGTTTGATAAATGAGGCCACTGGTCTCAGTTCAGAAAAACTTTGGGTTCCAGCTTGTTTCACCAGTTTGTTCTTGTTTCCAGCTTCTGAGGAGGAGTCCGGAACGGCGTCTCGGAGCAGGAGAACGGGATGCAGAGGAAGTGAAGAAGCATCTATTCTTCAGGGTGAGACACAAAGGACACGAGCAGCTGAGATGTTTGAGGTCTGATCTCTAATGTTCCATCTGTCTGTTGCAGAACATCGACTGGGACGGGCTGTTGGCTAAGAAGGTGAAGCCGCCGTTCGTGCCGACCATCCAGGGCTCCAGCGACGTCAGCAACTTTGATGAGGAGTTTACCTCAGAGGCGCCGATCTTAACGCCCCCCAGGGAGCCGCGAGCGCTGAACTCAGAGGAGCAGAAGCTGTTTTCTGACTTTGATTACATCGCTGACTGGTGTTAGCTCCACCTGCAGCCAGACAGACACACTGTGAAATGAAAGCACAGCCATGGCTAAATAAACCACCTCCTTCCTGCCCAGAATGTTGCGATAATCTCAGCTCCTCGAGCAGAAACTCTGTGCCATTCTAAAGAAAATCCAGATGATGCCTCATCACTTCTTTTTTAATCAACATAAAGAATTCAGATGGAGTTGGATGGATGTCCTGCATCGTCGTCATTATGGTGTCCGACTCACCACTGAGAATGTTTTATGAACTCTAAGACGAACGTCTTCATAACATTATCCATCATTTTTCTACATGTACAGATTATATACGTTTATTTTAGTGCGTTTGTTTCTTCCTGGAAACCATAGCTGTGCAGATACACCAACATCTAGACTACTGCTGCTTCCTCCACCGCCCACAGAACAGGAAATTAGAAACTCATTTACCACTGGCGCCCTCTGGTGGCCGTGTGGACCTGACTTATTTTATTACCTCAGAAATCAACATTTAAGTTCCAGCTAAACCAAAACAATCCTCTAACCTGGTCAAACTACAATCAACTTTTAATTTCAGAAAGCCATCACAGTTCTGATGTCGTTCTTTCAGCTGACCTCTGGTCAGTTCGGTTTCACCACAGAGGAGCTGATTTACACACCAGCTGAAAGCACCAATTCTATCAATAGTTTTCAGTATCTACATTTCTTAATTATGGAAATAGATTGTACAAAATGTTTTTTATCTATGTGCATGTTGTTGTCAGATGTATGTATGAATGGTACATAAATGACTTAAATCACAACCTTTCAGCCTGGTGCATAAAAGCATTTTTACAGTCACCGTTTGTTCAGGAATGCACAGATTAAACATTTGTAACGGTTGTTTTTCCTGATTTATGACCCAAGTAGTGATGACATCACCCATTATTCAGAGGCCAGCAGGTGGTAAAGCTGATCTGATCCAAGATGGCCACCACAGCTAATTACCACCATAGATATATATATATATCACTAGATGCCTTAACTGGGAGTCGACAGCGTCCCTACACGCCGGCCATCTTACCTCGGACAGCTTACGTTCCGTTCTCAATGGTAGCAGATGGAAGGTGAGTGAACAACTTAAACAAAAACACTCTTAACTCGATGAAATATTAACGGATTTACAAGCGGGTTGCATTATTACAATCCTTATGACACATAGGCTTGATAGGACATACTTTAACATTTTTAAATTAACGGGCCAAATCCGTCATATTTTACAGCCACATCTCTGGCGTTTATAACAAATCAAACCGTTTGAAATTCGGTTGAAAATTGATCAAGTTAGAGTTATTTAAATAGTACATTCACCATTGAAACCAATGTTACGAAAGGGGGCAGCTGTCTGAGGTAAGATGGCCGCCGCGTAGGGACGTTCGTCCAATCGACGAACAGCGCGGGTAAGGCATCTAGTGATATATATGATTACCACCACAGACAGCTGCCATAGTGGCCGGCTGCCATCTTGGATGGGTCTCCATTTGCCCCCAGTGCATTTATTTCTACTGAGGAAGGTGCTTACCCAGCTAAAAAAACACATTTTATTATGCTTTCTCGCATAAGTAAAATATAAAATCCCATCAGGTAGGCTAGAAAAGTCAATAGTAATCCCACATGATCTGTTTTCAATAGTTCACCTGTTGCAACCGTAGACTGCACAACTAACGGGCACAGTTGCTCACTGTGTTGCCTCCAGTTGGGTTTGGAGAGACCCATCCAATATGGCGGCGACGCTGTTACGCTCTCCAGTGCCCAATGGGGCGTCTACGTATTCATGTCTGATTACCACTAGCAAACAAAAACGTTCTCAGTGAGCATTCCTCAAGAGAGCTGATCTCAGATCAGCTGGACTCTTCACCCAGCTGATCTCTGAGCTTTAAAGGAGGAGGAAAGAAGAGATTTTAGTTTTTATTAAATCCATGAGCTGATTTCATGAAAATCTTTTATTTTTAAATTACTTGGAACAATTCAAACAAAATAGAACCTGAAATTTCCTACAAAACAAAAGCTTCATGTTTACAGTATGAAAACAGCCTAAACCTGCAAGCATCAGTGACATCATTCCACTTGGACATATATACACAGTACAGTATATACACTCAAATGAAATACTGTACATACAGTCTGCAAGCTAAGCACTGGAATGTCTGCTGGATTCCTGTTTTTGGGCAGGAAGAGGAAAACCGTTCAAATCCAAAACAGAAATAAAAAGATAGTAAAACTTGAGAACAGCAGAGAAACCTCGGGCCTTAGCGAAGACGACTCCTCACAGCTGGGGCAGTTTGTCCACAGGTGTGTCAAATTTGAAGTCTGGGGGGAAAAGCTCTGCGGCGCGTGGGTAGATGAGTCGGTAAGACTGTCTGATTGTGACATCTGCCACGCCAGCGATGTCACCGATTTCTGTGGAAGAACAGTAAACATTCAGAGAAAGTCTGGAGCTGAAGCAGATGTTCCTGGTGTGATTTTTACAGGATTTAAAGTCCCAAGTCATCATCACACAATGGTGAAATTACATCTCCGCATTTGACCCATCCCCGTGGTGGGGAGCGGTGAGACACAGGGTGTTTCTCAATCTCAAGGAACCTCGCCTTGCCTTGCCAGACGCCTTGCTTACGAGGACACTGTCCTTCCTTGGTCAAAGAAAACGGTTAAATGGAACAGACTTGTCCCACGTGACCGCGGCCGGCCAGAGCCCGCCCCCTGCTTACGCGCCCTGTTGATGTCCCTCCCATCATAGTAATGTTAAGTTTTAATATCGAGCCTTTTACTTTTTTAATTGTGTATATATTGGTTAAATCAAATGTGTGAGTTAGTACCTGCTAGCCACCAAAGCTGCAACTACTAAGCAACTAACCAACCATAGATAACTGCTTTGGATGTAAATAAACATTTTACATATAAGCCCAATAGCTACAATTTGTTGACTTACATTTAAAGTGGAAATTTGCCCCTGAAGTAGCTGCTGCCTAGCCTGGCAAGCCATCCTATATATGTGTATATATAGTCTGGCCACGAACCATTGACGGCTCTCAGTCGTGAGGCGGGATCTACGGTTGTCTTTCAAAATGTCAGCACGCAATTGGATAGCGCTAGGACCAATCAGAGTGACGAACAACATGACGTAATCACGGCGACGGAAAAGCGGGAGGCTTTAATAGCGTCTAGCTTCAATGATTTCTGTCGTTTTTGTATGAAAAACACGCGAATATCAGGTGTACTGGGACATTGCACTACTTTGTTTGATAAAAATAAGAAGCCGCTAAGTATATCAGACAGACTTACGCACGTTGGAGTCTAAATAATCCAATGTTGATGACAAAGCCGTTTCAAACGAACGTGTTTTCCGAGTTGCCGCCATGTTGCTTGGGTTCGCGGCGTTCGCGGCCGCAGCGCTGACGTCATCGGCTACTCCCGCTCTGTGATTGGCCCATGATATAGAGCGCTGTGATTGGCCCAACCAAAACTATAGCGAGTTGTGATTGGATAAACACAGCAGTGGTTTGGGCTGCGAGGTTTCCAATGAAGCGTGCCTAGACCAAACTCTGCAAAGCAAGAATTGGTCTAGTTCACTAGGCTAGCTGCTGCCGGCTCCTGATCACATCTGTTTGAAAATACCGCGCTGCATTCTGGGAAATTTTTGACCAAGAGAAGGCAACAAAGCACCTCTCATGTATCCTTGCTCAGTTAGCTAAACGGCTAACAAACGGAGGACAGATGCCTTGGATGCATGAACACTGGAACCGATTGGAACACGCCCTGGCGGTTCCTGATGAACACACTTGCCAACCTTGAGACCTCAGAATTAGGGAGACATTCAAAAGGCTACCGCTTACATACAACTGTCAGAGCGTGTGCAAGCATTTGAGGACGTACCTAGACAGATGCAAAGTTGGGGACCTTTCTTACAAACAAGTAAATAAACATAACATGAAAATAATAATTGTAAAACTCTGTGTCTGCAAGAGGTGTGCATTCATGAATGAGAGCCGTTGCTTTTGGCCGTAAATACAGAAGTGGAAACCACAGCTTAGTGCGATACATTTGTCAGCCACTAGATGTGGCGTCTGATTAAAAATACTCTGGATTCTAGCTTTAATGGGCAAACAAAACCCCATAATAAAGCCCTACAATGGGAAGAATGGTTTGGCCCCCTCAGCCAGGACACGTATATTAAATGAGACTCAGGCCAAAAAGCCCCTATGAAGCTGCCGAAAACTAGAAACTCTGTACACAGCCCTGTATAATAGGCAGCAAGGGATCTAGCTGGCATTCCTTCAGTCTGGATATTCCCAGGACATCCTGGAACGTTACAAGCGCTCCGATGTTCTCTTTTGTTGTTTTCCTTTTGTCCAACAAAAACGTTAGCAGTAGCTCAGCGTTAGCGTTGTTCTGTGGTTAGCATCATGACTAATGTATATACACTGCTCAAAAAAACTAAAGGGAACACTTAAACAACACAATAACTCCAAGTCAATCACACTTGTGTGAAATCAAACTGTCCACTTAGGAAGCAACACTGATTAACAATCAGTTTCACCTGCTGTTGTGCAAATGGAACAGACAACAGGTGGAAATTATAGACAGTTATCAGGACATCCCCAATAAGGGAGTGGTTCTGCAGATGGTGACCACAGACCACTTCTCAGTTCCTCTGCTTTCTGGCTGATGTTTTGGTCACTTTTGAATGCTGGTGGTGCTTTCACTCTAGTGGTAGCATGAGACGGAGTCTACAACCCACACAAGTGGCTCAGGTAGTGCAGCTCATCCAGGATGGTGCATCAATGCGAGCTGTGGCAAGAAGGTTTGCTGTGTCTGTCAGCGTAGTGTCCAGAGCATGGAGGCGCTACCAGGAGACAGGCCAGTACATGTGGGCCGAGTGCACCAGCTGGTCGTAACTTAAGACAGTCTTAACTCGTACATCTGACTTAGCTAAGTCAGACGTAAAGAATGGAGTTACTACAGAGTGCACCAACTCAGACTAGGACCAGTTACAGCTGCACCTGGGCGTATCGTGCATGTTAACAAGGACACAAGCGTTGCCGAGTTCATTGACTAGCAACGCATCGGCCCAAGCGCAGCAAGGATGGATGAGGCAGAGGGAGGGAAATTTCTACAAAATTTAATAACACAAACACGAACAAACAAACAAAAATCGCTGTTTAGAAGATGATCACGACTGCCATCAATAACGAGTGTGACGGCTGAGTGCGTACAGGTGAGGAGGTGAGAAACAAAATGGAAAAAGCTGTCATGAGCAAAAAAGACCAGTCTGCTCTTAAAAATCCCCAGACCTGCGGGGCTCCTCTTCCAAAAGCTTCGCCATGATTATGCATATTTCTGGAGTGGATTCACCTGCTTCTGTCTGCCTTTATGGCGTTGTTCAGTGGGAGGATGAATACTGCGCTGAGGAAGAGACAGATCTGACAGCCACCAGAGGTAGGTGGCATGATGAAGCCCCAACTTATCCTTGCAACTTCGTTTTAACAATATTAAACATTTTAGATTCAAATGAGAGACTGGAGGAAGGAAGCTGCACATCAGTGATGCAGGAGGAGCTCCCACAAAGGTGAGCTTCAGAAAATACTGGAATAAGATCCACAGAAGGAGGTGGAAACTCCAAAATTAAAGACTCAACCGGAAAAGCTGAAGCTTGAAAAAGAAAAATTAGAACTTAAACTCCTCCAGCGTCAGTTGTGTTGGAATAAGTCTCATTCACCATTTAATAAACTGTTTATAATCTATTTAGTTCTTTTAGCCTAGTTTGTGTTAATTTGACGTTTTTATGCATTTTGTCTCAAATCAACTTTAAACGATTATTTAAAGAGCGAGTAACACCTAAATCTACTTATTTTTGCTGGTAACCTGTATAGGTGAGTGTCTAATAGTGCTGTAGACACGTGTAATCATTATTTTGGCAGTTTAGTGCAACTAACTTAGAATTTAATAGTTCACCCTAAAACCGTAATTCTAGCTCCATCTTCAGGTTAAACTCTGCTCCACACTGATCTAGAATCAGCCACAGCTGATGGCTGTAGAGCTGCAGGGTGACGTCTCTACTGTACTACGTTGCTGCGCTGCACTGGACTCCAGCTGAGTCTCGGCCACACCTCCACCTGGCTCAGCCACTCACCTGCCGATATGACACGTTAGGGCTCGGAGCCGCTCGCCTCCTTGAAAAAAAACCTCCTCCCCGTTTTTTCTAATGATGATGAGGAAATCCTCCAGCCTGCTGGTGCTTCTGAGTCTTCTCTTCTCCTGAGCGGTAAGTCTGTTTTGTTTGTGTGTTCGTGCGCACGTGCTTGTTAGCGACTTGTTTTTCCGACTAAGAAACTCCGAGAGCACAGGCGGGGGGGTTGAGGGGGGTGCTGTCAATCATTGCCTCAGTGCCGCTCTCTCGGTCCTCCAGGTGACGCATTTTTTCTAACAGGAAGTGTGGTTGAAATAAGTCTCCACCCATGGTGTTACTCATCCTTTAATGTTAATGTGTTTTACATGTAACGACACATTCATTGTTATACGTTTATTATATTTATATATTTATATGTACGTAATCCTATACAAATCAATTTAACACAATTTCTTCTCATTTCTGCGATTATATAGCCGTTTAACAAGTGACACGGTTGGACATGGTGCCGGATTACGCACAGATTTTCTCTGCCGTGTGCGCAGCAACACTTCCTCAGCACAAGAACGCTGCATCCACAATAATGATCGGAATAGGTCAACTAAATGGCTCATGTGGATTATTATTATAGACAAGGCTCTGCTATTTAATGAATAAAATTGTGCTTAAACAATGGCGATAGCCTGTCTTTCATCAATGTTTTAAGCACAGAACAAATTAATCAGCTGCATCCCTGTGAGTCTCAGCTGTGCCAGGTTAGCTTCTCTGTCTGCACACATAAGCTGTTTAGACGATCATACAACAACTCTAGGCTAGATCTTCCAACTTACGCCTCGTCCACACCACGGCGTAGCGGCTGAAGGGCTTACGCCTGAGTGGTGCACTCGTCTTAACGAGCTGGGCGTAACTTTCACATCTATGTTGGTACGACCAGCTGGTGCACTCCGCTCCAGGAGACGTGGAGGAGGCCGTAGGAGGGCAACAACCCAGCAGCAGGACCGCTACCTCTGCCTTTGTGCAAGGAGGAACAGGAGGAGCACTGCCAGAGCCCTGCAACATGACCTCCAGCGGGCCACAAATGTGCATGTGTCTGCTCAAACGGTCAGAAACAGACTCCATGAGGGTGGTATGAGGGCCCGACGTCCACAGGTGGGGGTTGTGCTTACAGCCCAACACCGTGCAGGACGTTTGGCATTTGCCAGAGAACACCAAGATCGGCAAATTCACCACTGGCGCCCTGAGCTCTTCACAGATGAAAGCAGGTTCACACTGAGCACACGACAGACGTGACAGAGTCTGGAGACGCCGTGGAGAACGTTCTGCTGCTGCAACATCCTCCAGCATGACCGGTTTGGCAGTGGGTAGAGGTGGAGCCGAACCCGAACACGGTATTTGGAAAGGCACAAGTTTTTTACGAATACTCATTTTGAACAAAAACTTTAAAAAATATTTGTATTCAGGAACAAGAGAAACTTTATATGAAAAAGCTGCATTTCCTCATGAGACTGCAGCAGATGCCCGGACGAGTCAGCTGTGTTCATGATCTAAAACATGCTGGAAGCAGACTGCAGCACCAGGCATGTCAGCTCCACTTTACTAAGTCCAACAGGGACCGGACCGCCACTCTGAAGTTGCAAGTGTGGTATTCTGGCCACAGAGGGCGGTGGGGGTCTGAGTGACATCATTAACCTGTAAAGGGTCATTTTAGCACAAACTGGCTCAAGAACATGATTTAAACATGAAAAAGTTGCATAGTATGGCTTTAACGCAGCTTTTCTCAGAAGGAACCATTTCTCTGTGACTTCTACTAATTTACATAAGAAAGCAGGTCAGAGCCTTTTGGTACACTGGACACCTCAAGCTGCCTTTATTCAACAACAAGATTAATGTGGTTTTAAATTCTAGGACACCTTTAAAGGATTTATTTTAGGGCAGATTTAAAGTATTTCAGATCACTTGAAGCTGCAGCTACATGAAAAAAAGAGGTTGTTTAAAAGGTGGAAAAGATTCTAAAACTTTACTGAGTTTTGTTGGAAATAAAAAATGAACATCAGGAGGTAAAATTGGGCAGAATGGAAACCAGTAAGCTGTAAGAACCCGTTCCCTCAGTTTAGTGAACCATTCTCAGATATTAAACCCAAGTCTTGCTAAACCCAAACCAGCGTGGAGAGATGATTGATGGGATGGTTTGGGTCAGAATTCGTCTCTTTAGAGAGGAACAAACCACACAGGACAGGAGGGATTAGGGGCCGTCTACCAAGTGCATCAACCTGATACTAAAACTAAATTTACTCTGACTGATCATGTGAGAAATAAAACCACAGGAGATATCAGCTCCATTTGATTATGTAGCAACGTGTGTGTGTGTGTGTGCGCGCGCGTGTGTGCGTGTGTGTGCGCGCGCGCATGTGCGTGTGTGCGCGCGCATGTGCGTGTGTGCGCGCGCGTGTGTGTGTGTGCGCGTGTGTGTGTGTTATCACCTTTCTGTGTTTTCTTCTCTGCAGAGGCCTGAGAGGCCATGTAGATGGCTGCAGCAGCCACTGAGATGGGGCTCCTGCCGGGCACCAGGTCGAGCTCCACAGCTTTCCTGGCAATGAAGGTGGCGGCCATTTGCACCTGCTTGGGCAGGCCCAGGTTGGAGCAGAAACGGGACATGAAGTCACCAGTGGTGATGAGGTCCACACTGGTCTCCAGAGCCTTCAGGATCAGCTTGAAGCACCTACCAATCTCCTTCTTTGAGATCCGGGAGACGGCACAGATCTCTGCAGGAGAAACAAATTTAAAAGCTAGAATCGTGTCTCCAGCAGGCTGCAGATGTTGATGAACAACTTTTAGACAGATTTTTGAGCAGCACAAATAAAGACTTCACCATAAAATATTTTAAAGAAGCCATATCATGGGAAATCCACTTTTTGGAGCTACCGTTCCGGCTACGTCCAGTCGCCTTTGTCGACAAAGGCGACTGGACGTAGCAGAAACTGTCAGCAAAATAAGGTAAAAAGACCAATTTAACTAGAGATTAGAAAAGAAACACAGAAAGAACATAAAAAGGATCTGAAACCTGCCTCCCCTGGAAGCAGGCCACTAACGCTCAATAGAGTGGTTGATTCAGATTTTCTTTTGTAGCTACATTTGCCACCTTCTCAGTGGCCTAGTGGTACAAATGTTCGCCCTGAGACTGGGAGATCGTGGGTTGGGTCATACCAATGACTTTAAAAATGGGACACAATGCCCCCCCGCATGACACTCATCATTAAGGGGTTGGATTGGGGGGGTTAAACCACCAAATGGTTCCCGAGCGCGGCCGCTGTTGCAGCTCACCGCTCCCCATGGGATGGGTCACATGCGGAGATGTAATTTCACCAGTGTGATGATGACTAATGAGACTTTAACTTTATTACATTTTTAACCCTTTATTGGTAAACAGTTTAAAATATAAGGACTGATCTTTTTTTTACTTTCTTTGTTTATTTAGCCAGTGTAAGTCCATGTGAGGTAAGCAGAGTAAATAATAAAAGTGCCTGAAAAAAATCGATTCACGTCTGAATCACAATTTTTATTTATAAAGATTCTGATTCAATTAATAAAGGTTCAGAATCGATTCTGTCCGAAAGCCTTCATGTAAACTGCAGTATTTCCAAGCATCCCTGAATCCATCATTGTTGGAGCTGGCGCTAGCTGCACTGCTCCGTTCTGTGCCCTCCTAAGATTCAATCTGCTGAAATACAACAGAGACTTACCGTTGTTTTTATCCTGTGTGTATTTTATGAGCCAAGAAGTCACTTCCATTATGCTTTATAATGTTTAAATGCAGTGTTGTACCTGAACGCATTCATTGAACGATCGTTCGTGAACTCGTTCGTTTTTTGTGAACGTGAACTGAACTCGCTCGTATTTTGTCTGACAAACGTTAAAGGGAGTGCGCTCATTCTGGCATGTGTGAACGGGTTTATGAACGGTGTTCCCTCATAGTTCGTGAGCTCCAGATCTCCGCGGAGCTAAAGTAGCTACAACAGCCTGTGAACAATAGACTTTATAAAAAGTAGACCCTGGAAATGCAGCCGCCATAGGGAGTAGAGGTCGGTGTGGCGTCCACTCCTGAAAGTCTAGTCTGTGGAGGACGGACCTCATTTACCTCAGAAAACATACAACTGCACATAATATGAATTTTAGATGCAACCTCACAAGTTTATCTTGTAAAATAAACACGTTTCCACCACAGCTACTATTACTGAACCTCGTAGTTGGATTAAAAAAAACATTCTCTGACTTAGGGGGGTGTTCCAGTTCATTATTTCTACTCAGAAGTTGAAATTTCCGAGGATGGGATAAACTGGACTGAACCAGGTAAAGCATCAAATCTGAAAACACAGAGTCGCACCAGAAATATTTAACTATTCACCCATCCATCCATCATCGTCCGCTTATCCGGAGTCGGGTCGCAGGGGCAGCAGCCTAAGCAGGGAGGCCCAGACCTCCCTCTCCCCAGTCACTTGGGCCAGCTCCTCTGAGGGAATCCCAAGGGTTCCCTGGCCAGCAGAGAGACTTAGTCCCTCCAGCGTGTCCTGGGTCTTCCTTTGGGTCTCCTCCTGGCTGGACGTGCCCGGAAAACCTCACCAGGGAGGCGTCCCGAAGGCATCCTAACTAGATGCACGAGCCACCTCAACTGGCTCCTCTCGATGTGGAGGAGCAGCGGGTCTACTCCGAGCCCCTCCCAGATGACCAAGCTTCTCACCCTATCTCTAAGGGAGAGTCCAGACACCCTGTGGAGAAAATTAATTTTGGCCGCTTGTATCCGTGATCTCGTTCTTTTGGTCACTATCCAAAGCTCGTGACCATAGGTGAGGGTAGGAACGTAGATCGACCGGTAAATCGAGAGCTGTTCCTTTCGGCTCAGCTCTCTCTTCACCACGACAGACTGGTACAACGCCCGCATCACTGCAGACGCAGCACCAATCCATCTATCGATCTCAAGCTCCATCTTTCCCTCACTGAAGACCCAGAGATACTTGAACTTCTCCACTTGGGGCAGGACCTCGTCCCTGACCTGGAGAAGGCATTCTACCCTTTTCTGACTCAAGACCATGGTCTCGGATTTAGAGGAGCTGATTCATCCCAGCTGCTTCACATTTGGCTGCGAACCACTCCAGCGAAAGCTGGAGATCACGTTCTGATGAAGCCAACAGGACCACATCATCTGCAAAAAGCAGAGACCTGATCCTTAGGCCACCAAAACGGATCCCCTCACCACCTTGGCTGCACCTAGAAATCCTGTCCATAAAAGTATAAACAGAATCGGTGACAAAGGGCAGCCTTGGCAGAGTCTAACTCTCACCAGAAATGAGCTCGACTTACTGCTGGCAATGCAGACCAAGCTCTGACACTGGTCATACAGGGACCTAACAGCCCGTATCAAGGGGCCTGGTACCCCATACTCCCAAAGTACCCCCCACAGGGCCTCCCGAGGGACGCGGTCAAACAACTTCTCTAAATCCACAAAACACATGTCGGGCAAACTCCCACGCACCCTCCAGGACCCCCTAAGGGTATAGAGCTGGTCCAGTGTTTCACGGCCAGGATGAGAACCACATTGCTCCTCCTGAATCCGAGGTTCGACAATCCAACGAATCCTCCTCTCCAGAACCCCTGAATAGACCTTACCAGGGAGGCTCAGTATTCAGGTACCGGTACCAGTGAAAATCCACGGTTCTTGGTACCAATTTCGGTATCAAACAAAAATTTAATTTAGACTAAATTTACCAATAAAAACATTAATTTTCCTGTAAAGTGCTTTGAGATGACATCTTTTGTGAATCAGTGCTGTATATAAGAAAAATGAACTGAATTACTATTGTACTACTATCATAACATGTTTTTAATACACTTTTATTTAATCAAAATGTGTTTTTGTTCATATATTTTTGTAAACCTGCTAGTTATCCAGACTAGAACATCTAGTTAGAACAGCTTTTTTGACAAACTGATTTTAAGGACATAAACACTGACTGAGCCATACATGGTTGTTCATCTTGTGGATACACATTACAATCATTAAAAAAAGAAAAACTCCGGTCTGTGAGCAGTCAACGCCTTTATGTCATCCTGTTTGTTTGTTTGTTTGTTACCCTAATTAGCCTTTCGCCGGCCCCGCCCCCAGAACGGCTATTGTCCAATCACACATCATAGCAACTGTTACTATCCGACAACTCCAAACAAGATGATGAAGCTAAGCCTAATTTATACTACTAAGCATTAGCCTCGATAGTAGTCGTGTCCCCTTCGTTTCCCTTCAGAACCTCCTCATTGAGCTCAACCAGCAGCAACAGCCAAGCATGAGTGCTCCCCCCGCACCCGCGGCTGGGTGGAGGTCCGCCTCCCAGACTATCCAAGACCCTTTATTAGACACACCGTGCCAGCAAATCAGCGTAATATTACCTCAACCGTGTGTCTTATAAATGCACATTAAGCCTTGGCGCAACAGCGGGTGGTGTCATGATCACATGATGAATTAATGCCGAGCTCCGGCCGGGAACTATATTGAAATGAAAGTAAACACGGGCATAAAAAGTTACATTTTATAAACAGACTCAGCTGAGATGATCAACTGAGCGATGCAGAGCGCCGGGAGCTTTTCTCCGTTAGAGCTGCCTGCAGCACAGATCATCTGACAGCTGACATTTGACAGCTCACAGGGACGCCGCATCGCTGCCACCGCTCCTCGGATCCACGCGTCCCTGGACGCCGGACCTTCTCCCAAACTCCCAACTCCTTGTTCCCTGCTACGCTTCGCTCAGTGGAGCCGACACTAATATATCCCTCCACTGCATACTGTAACCCTTTTGCCTCGATCTGGATGATATTGAGGAGGAATTGCTCCAAAAAATGTCGCTGACACGCATCTGTCTACTTCTTTCCATCGCGGAAATCTGTGGAGCTGCAGTATTTGATCCACTTATTGTCGGAGTTGGCAACAGTAACTAAGGGGGGCGGGGCTCGGCGAAAGGTCAATTAAACGTATAGGAGATTTAAATAGTTAATAAAGACGATGGTGTAGTCACACCACACTCTATGTAGTACTGATTCTGACACGTGAATTTTTGAAAGCGACTAGTCTGAACGGTCATGTCGCATTAAATCCGCCTCCTATGTCACTGATCAGCGGAGGTGAGCGTCGTGTCAGGACGTTCCTGATGACAAGCGCTGACAGAGGGATTCAGGGGTCTGTGGGACATCCTGTCAAGTTTAGGAATTAAAAATACAAGAAAGCATGAGAACGGGAGGTGCTGCTGGAGCGAAGCGTCTCTCCTGTCGGTCTCCGTCGGGGCGGGGGGTCTCCGTGAATGAACTTTATTTACCACATCAGGTCCACCGCTCACCGTCACTCTGCGTTCTGCGGCGTTGCTTTATAAGCGACTGCACGTGCCCAGTAAATGCGCGAATCATGCGCATCAAGGATCCGGGGTTAGACGGGTCCTCGGTACTACCGGTACCTACAAAATCTTGGTACTGTGACGTTTACATTTTTGTAGTACCGGGTCGGTACCGAAGTACCGGTTCTTTTGACAACACTACTCAGGAGTGTGATCCCCCTGTAGTTGGAACACACCCTGCTGTCCCCCCTTTTAAATAGAGGGACCAACACCCTGATCTGCCAATCCAGCGGAACTGTTCCGATGTTTACGCAATATTGCAGAGCCGCATCAACCAACACAGCCCTACAACATCCAGAGCCTTAAGGAACTCTGGGCAGATCTCATCCACCTCCGGGGCCTTGCCACCGAGGAGATTTTTGACCACCTCAGTGACCTCAGCACCAAAGATTGGAGAGCCGAGCTCAAAGTTCCCAGACTCCGCTCCGATTCACTGGAAGACATGCTGGTGTGATTGAGGAGGTCTTCGAAGTACACCGCCCACCGATCCACAACATCCTGAGTCGAACTCAGCAGCACATCGTTCCCACTATAAACAATGTTGGTCATGCACTGCTTTCCTCTCCTGAGACACCGGATGGTGGACCAGAATCTCCTCAAAGCCATACAGAAGTCTTGCTCCATGGTCTCACTGAACTGCTCTCACTCCCGGGTTTTTGCCTCCATGACCACCCGCGCTGCATTCCGCTTGGACTGCTGGTACCCATCAGTGGCCTCTGGAGTCCCACAGGCCAAAAGGACCTGTTTGGACTCTTTCTTCAGCTTGACAACAGCCCTAACCACCGGTGTCCACCAGCAGGTTCGGGGTTTGCCACCACGACAGGCACCGACCACCCTGCGGCCGCAGCTCCAGTCGGCCGCCTCGACAATGGAAGCACCGAAAATGACCCACTCAGACTCAGTGTCCCCCACCTCCCCCGGAACGTTTTGGAAGTTCTGTCGGAGGTGGGAATTGAAGCTCCTTTTAACAGGAGACTCTGCCAAACGTTACCAGCAGACCCTTACAATACGTTTAGGCCTACCAGGTGTGACCAGCATCCTCCCCCACCATTGAAGCCAACTCACCACCAGTCTTCATTTATTTGCTTTGTTTTTTTCTAATTCATTAATTAAATGCTGTGCACTTTGAGGTACATCCTTATTTCCTACGTCAGCCTGGTTATTTCCTTCAGACTGATTAATAAAGCATCTTTTTATGAAAGCCATTCAAACAGTTTTTCCTCATGTTATTGTGAATATGTGTGTGTATAAGAAAAAAATAACTATGAACTAGTTCGTTTTTGGAACAGTGTACTTAGTTCATAATTAAAACATTTTTGAACCATGAACTGAACTAGTTCGTTTTAAATTGTCTACACTCTAGTTGAAACTTTGTTACTAAGAGTATTGATTGAGAATCGATTCTGAATCGTGAGTTGAAAAGTGAGTTGTTGTAAGACTCAGATCCCTAGCAAATCAAGTAAAAAGCTGCTTGGAAACGACCAAATTCAAAGATCTTTAGAAACACAAAATATTTAGCACAAAATAATCAATATAAATACATTTTAAAAATGAAATCTGCTTCAGCTGCTAAATAAATTACTGCTGACACCCGGAGTCGAACCGGCGTCAGGATATGGCAAAACAAAATGAAAGGCAGATGTTTTAACCGCTAGACCACCATAGCCAATTCAGTTGACTGGCCTAAGACGCTGTTGTAGGCGCATTTTCTCTGACTGGGCGTGGGCGGAGCTTCACTGAAACAGACTGTTTAACTTCCGGGTACAAAGACAGGCTGATGAAAATAACTCATATTTAAGATAAATGACATCTCAATGGCGCCAGTGGTAATATTTAATCATATATTGTGCCTACCTTTGTTCTCAACGGTTTAAAATATCATGATCTGGCTCCTTTAACATTGTTTTCCAATTAAAAAATCCTTTTCTGTGTCCTGCAAAGACATTTAACACAATGATTTTGGGCCTGCCTCCAAGCATAACACCCAGCAGCAGGAAACATTCATCCCTAAGAAGCTGCCAGGTTACAGTCAAGATTTCTGTCTCCGTTCACCAAACAAAATATATCCTCACTTACATTTTATGAAAAATATCTCAACATCTAAAGGGGAAATGAAATATTTATCTGACCTTTAAAAGTTCTGGGTACCCCCTCCTGTCTGCAGGCAATGTAGAGGCAGGCAGAGGCGATGGCATCGTTGGCTCGGCCCTTCAGACTCTTCTGTTCATAAACCTGCTTGAACAGGTTGTTTGTTCTGTCCTGGAGAGAAAACCCATACAGCAGCCTGTCACGGATGATCTGACTAATATTCAGGCTGGTATCAGGTCAGCTGGATGTTTCTTAATTCCACTAAAGGCTCACACACCTACTGAAGGTGAGAAGTAGAGCCGTCATACTAACCCCCCCACCCCAACCCCCGTTATAATTCAGTTATTTCACATCTGAATTCGGTGTAAAGCTACATTTAAATAAAAACAAGTAAATTCCTGCTGATGGGTAAAGAGCAGCACTGGTTGAAACAACTTGTGTGGCAGCCTGGCAGCACTGTGTGTGTGTGTGTGTGTGTGTGTGTGTGTGTGTGTGTGTGTGTGTGTGTGTGTGTGTGTGTGTGTGCTCCTCACAGCAGACAGAAACAGGGTAAAACAGCTTCAGTCAGAGGCTCGTTAACTCCTCAGCATCCAGAATAATAATGAAGCGTGCATGTGGGAAGCATCCGCTGGCTGATTCTATCCTCTAATCAGAGGCTCCCCCTAATGGTAGGTGTGAATTTGAGTGAACCAGTCAGTCAGTAGTGGGTGTGTTGGCCCAGTTTTGGCCCGAGGCAGACCGCCTTGGGAAGAGGGCTGAAAACACGTCCGGTTCGGCGCCAAAAATTCCCGCGCTACCCAGATGTGAACACAAGATATGCTGACTAGGCTGTGCGAAGCTGGTACTAGTGTATTAGTGCCATTAAGGCCCCTGATTACTGTAATGGCTCTGAAGAGAATCCTATATGAGATTATCCTACCAAACGTGGCATCATAGGTGGGCTCGGACCTGCTTGGAAGCACATCGGGACCTTTCCAATCACAGATATTATATATTTTGGATTGTCTCTGTATGATAGAGGACAAAAACATGTGCTGCCTATTGAATGTGACGTGTAGCCAATCAGAAAGCAAGGTGACAGAAGCATGCTGCACACTCCTCCTCCACCATGTTTGTTTACTTCAAAGTCACGTTTGATTTCCTGTCTGAGCGGGGAATGACCATGAGTAAAATTGGTTCATGTGTAGTATTTGCTGAGTTCCTGCACAACACACACTGTAGGACCAGAACCAGCATACCCGTGATTTTTTTTATCACCACTTGTGTGGATGCTTTTAAAATCGTCAGATAATTTAAAAACCCTGCTGTGTGAACCAGGCTTTAGAGAAAAATAAGCAGTCAGGTTAGCAGTAGTTAGGGCTGTGAAAGATGGCGCCGTCTGTTGTGGCCTGCCGTCTAAGGCTCCGGCCTTTTTTGTTTATTGTTTTACTTTGTTGCTTGCTGGACCATTGCCTGGCTTATCCTAACCCTAGGATCTGCTACGACAAATCTACCCTCCTGGATCTTCGTGAGGGACTTGAAGCTGTTTGAGCACATACATGGAGTTTCCAGCGATCGTTCGGATGGCTGTTTAATGACGTTCCGGCTTTCCTTATCACCGCCAGGGGCCTGGCTGCGCGCCGCTGGAGACATCGTCGACGCGGGAGGCGTGGTGGTGTCCGGGTCCATCTTCGGGCCTCTCGAGCGCGGGCTGCGGAGAGTTTTTCCTATGGTCGGAGGATCCATTTCAGGACGTTCTGTTGCCACAACCCATCCAGGTTGTGCACGGTCAACTTCCTGTATGCGGGGCTGGCCATCCACGGCAGCGGGCGGGTGGTGTAAATCCACGGAACCTCACCTACCCAGCGAGGATCGGTGGGATGCGGCCGAGTCATCCATCCATGGTGTCCCAGTCTTTTCGGATTGGACTCATAAACGCCCGTTCGATTGGGAACAAAACAGCTCTCCTTAAGGATCTTTTTATGGACAAGGAAATGAGTCTGCTCTGCGTCACGGAAACATGGGTGGCAGCGGGTGAGTCAGCTTCATTAACCGAATTGTGTCCGCCGAACTGTATGGTGCTAAATGCGCCGAGGCTGTTGGGCCGAGGCGGGGGGTTACTGACAATCTACTATTCAAATTTACCGCTGAAACCCCTTTCTGGTTCGCTGGCTCACTCAAGCTTCGAAGTTTCCCTATTTGAGCTGGGTCTCTCTCCGTGTATTCTCGTTGTTTTATGCTATCGGCCACCGAAATACAACAGTTCTTTTTTAAATGATTTTACTGACTTTTTATCGGACTATCTTCCAAGATACGACCAAGTAGTCATTTTGGGTGATTTTAATATTCATGTCTGCTGTCCATCAAAGCCCTTGGTGGGAGGTTTTTTAGACATCTTGGAGTCTTTTGGTCTCCAGCAGCTGATAAATGGTCCTACTCATGTTGGTGCCCACACTCTGGACCTGGTTTTAACACATGGACTGCAAGTACAGGATTTGTCTGTGGAGCCGGTTGGTTTTTCTGACCATTCACTAATAGAGTTTAACATTTCTGGGATGTTGTCTGTAGCTAAGAAGGGGGCTCCTATTTACTCTAGGTTCATCTCACCTGCCACAACCACCCAGCTACTATCTATTTTAGGTGAGGAGACTTTCGTCCCTGAAAGCTGTAGTTCCTCTGGAGATCTGGATTTACTGTTGGACTCTTTTAACAGTACCTGCTTAGCTGCCTTGGACTCAGTTGCACCTCTTAGGATAAAACACAGAAAAACTGTATCTGACCCCTGGCTGGATGAAACGACCCGCAGCCTAAGACGTCGGTGCAGAGCCCTGGAGCGAAGGTGGAAAAAGGATGGTTTGGCCATCTCTAAACAGCTCTTTACTGACTTGTTGTCCCAGTACCAGAAAGCTGTTAGACATGCTCGGAATGTGTATTTTTCCAATATCATTGTACAGCATAGAGGGGACCAGTCTAAACTTTATGGTACTGTAAATTCATTACTGTTGATGGCTGCTCCAGATGGCCTGTTTCCCTCTGTTTCGTTGTGCTCTGAATTTCAGAGTTATTTCCACCAAAAGATTGTTGGTATCAGGTCAAGCTTTCTCCCTCTGGTACAAACTCCCCCGGTGCAACCATTAACTCCACCTCTTTTCACAAGATTTGATTCCATTAGTCTTCTTGACTTGGAAAAAATGATAAAAACTGTGAACCCAGCAGGCTCTCCTGATGACTCGCTGCCACCTAAATTGGTGCGCGACCTTGTTCCTGCCCTTGGACCAGCCATCCTGGACATTGTGAACACCAGTCTTGCCACTGGCGTGTTCCCTGCGGCTTTTAAAAGAACAGTTGTCCACCCAGTGTTAAAGAAGCCTGGTTTGGACTCTTCGGACTTTGTAAACTACCGCCCAATATCTAAGGTGCCATTTTTGTCCAAGGTTTTAGAAAAAATTGTTCACTTACAGATTGTGGCTCACATGGAGTTAAACTCGCTGTTTGATGAGTTTCAATCTGCTTTCAGACCCCACCACAGCACTGAATCGGTGTTGATTCGTGTACTAAATGATATCCTGGTAGCGTCTGATTCAGGGTCACATGTTCTCTTGATGCTGTTGGACCTGTCAGCAGCGTTTGACACTGTCGACCACAAAACATTGCTGGATCGCCTAAAATCATGGGTTGGTCTATCGGACTCTGTGCTGGACTGGTTTAGTTCATACCTGGAAAATAGGTCTTTTAGTGTGCAGCTTGGGGGTTGTGCTTCACCTTTTCTGCCTGTGAAATGGGGGGTGCCTCAGGGATCTGTCCTGGGGCCCCTCCTATTTTCCATCTATCTCTTACCTTTGGGACGGATTTTTCGACGTCATGGCATTGGCTAACACATTTATGCTGATGATTGTCAGCTGTACCTGGCCATGAAAGAACAAGACGCAGGCTCTTTGGTTTTAAAATGTCTTTCAGAGGTGAAAGAGTGGTTGGCTGCAAACTTCTTATGCTTAAATGCTGGAAAGACAGAGTCAATACTCTTTGAGCCAACAAATCTCTCTCGTGTAACATCTACTCTTAGTCTTCCGTGTAATGAAGTCCAGAAGTGTGTCACTAGCCTCGGTGTAAAATTAGATGCAGGATTTTCAATGGTACCGCAGGTAAATGCAGTTGTTAAAGGCCCTATCAGTGATATTCATAGAAATCATGGTAAAAACTGCGACTCTTTAGCGCCATGCAGTTTCGAGTAAGTATTGCAGCTACGGTGGCCCACTCAAAAAGGCAACAACTCCAGCGTTCACTCCAGCTATCTGGTTCGTTTTTTTATAAAAAAGCATGAGATTGATTTATTTCCAGTCTCTGTAGCCTAACCCACATAAATCATATAACTACTCAAGCAGGTAAAAAACATTTTTTAATGAGTGTTCAGTCTTAATGCATAATGCCACACGTAGCCCCCCCTCCCCATCCCCCGACAAGACGATGCGCGCGCACCCCCCCCCCCAGCGGAGATGTTGCGCGCGCACCCCCTCCCCCCGCGCGACGAGGCGGCGCTATCCTACACCCCCCTTAGTCAACAAACATCACGGCTGTGAACATTTCTAGGGGAAACACTGCTGTTAGCTGTTGTATCAACCTACCAGTCCTGAAGGAAGCTAGCATAGCTGCCTGTCACCGATTCACACACGGAGGAGGGGTGGCATCAGCTGTGGCGTCCGGTGTCATGTGGATCAGAGCAGCGGAGTAAACAAGAGTCTGCCGGTTAGCCATCAGCTGATCGGTGTGCGCCGCAGTGAGGATCGAGATGGAGCTAACATCAACCACTGGCTGTTTAGCGATCGGATAGCCGATGAGGTTTGGCTGGAGCCGGGGACACGCTGTGGAAATAAAGTACCGGTAACTAATGCTAACATGGCTACCGGCTAGCGGACCACCGTTGGGAGAGACACGGCAGGCTGCGGTAAGAGAGGAGACTATAATAGAAGGAGCTTTCTTGAAGAAGGACTTTGGAACTGATACGTTGGGACCGGATTGGGAGCTTTATTATGAAGAAAAGATCAGCTGAGGTGAGTCAGAAACAACACTTGGATGCTGGTGTCTAGCTGTTGCGGGCGGGGTTCTCATCATATGCGGCTGCTGAGTGTTGGAAATCAATAAGACCTGACATATTTGATGTGTCTTTTGATTTCATTGTTTGTTATTCAAACTAACAAAGTCCAGCAACAGTGTAACAGCTAGTCTCGTCTCTTCTTAGTTGAATTGTCAGACGCCATGCTTCCACGGCGCACTGCTGCCCTCTGCTGTTTCTTTCAGGTTACAGTCATAGTGCAAACGCATAACGTGGAGCTCACATGTCCCTAAATAGCTACCGTATTTCAAGATGGAGGATGACCATGGAGCGTCGACCACAATTTATGTATTAAAAATGTAAAATTTGAAGCTGAGAGGAATATTTAGAATTGATGTTGGTGAGAAATATTAATGAAAAGGGACAAGTTTGTGCACTGGATACACAGAATTTGGTAGTAAACAGGTAAAAATATTACACATTGTGGCTTTAAATCTTGTTTTTTCCAACTGCGCCGCCTCATGCGTCTAAAACCCGTACTGAAACGTCCTCATCTGGAAACTGTGATACACGCTTTTATTACTTCCCGTCTGGACTATGCAAACTCACTACTCATTGGTGCTCCTGTTTCAGCGCTGAAACGGCTGCAGACTGTGCAAAATGCAGCAGCTAGGTTCCTTACCAACACAAATAGACGCTGTCACATTACCCCGGTTTTGGCACGTCTACACTGGCTGCCTGTGACTTTCAGGATTCATTTTAAGATTTTATTATTTGCTTACAAGGCATTAAATGGCCTAGCACCACCTTACCTGTCACAGCTCCTTACACCCTACGTGCCGGTGCGTTCCCTGAGATCAGCTGACCGCTTACTACTCTGCATTCCAAAAATGAAGTATAAGACAAGAGGAGAGCGGGCTTTTGTGTATGCCGCTCCTCACTTTTGGAATGCTCTCCCTCTCACCGTACGAGAGTCCTCAACGGTCTCGGTCTTTAAGTCTAGACTGAAGACTCACTTTTATGATTTGGCCTTTGGATAAAGGACCTCTTTTACATTTGGTTTTATTGTTTTGAGATGTAGTTTTTATTGTCAGGACTGTTCCTGTTTTTGGAGCGCTAGTTTTTTATATTTTTTTACTGCTTTTACTAGTCCTTTGGTTGATTTGACCATTTTTTATTGAATTACTGTGTGTGTCTGGTTTCTGCCTTTTATTGCTTATTTGGGTATCATGCTATTGCAATTGTTTATTTCAACTTGTTTTTCAACTGTAAGGCGCTTTGTTCAGCTCTCATTCTGTGTTTTAATGCGCCAAACAAATAAACTGGTATGGTATGGTAGGTTGATGGTTCAGACAAAAGAGGGCAGGTTTGTCAGGAAACCTCATCTCTTCCAGAAACGAGGGTCAAATAATATCTAATAATGGTGACATCCTGTTGCTGCTTTTTACAAATCAGAATAAAAACTACGATCACAGAACCGATGATGGTCACAGCTCTGCCTGTTCATGTATGACAGGATCTGCACTGAAACACAGGACTGACACTAAATGGGCTGATTAGCTCTTGTATTGAATCCTGTGGACTTAGTCATTAAGGCTGGTTTTACTTTGAACTTACTACAATGTTCCTTGGCAGGTTGATCCGATCCGCCATGTTGCTAATCTCTTTAAAGGCGTGCAGCATGGCCCGGTCAGAGCTGCTCATGGTTCGACGGTTCTGATACTTGGAGTTCCCAAACTCATCAAAGCTGGCAGCCCCTGTTCCCTGGAGGAGAAACATCAGAGCTTCATCAGGAAGAGAAGCCTCTGCTCCAAAACATAAAAGTCAGACTTTACGGGACAGTGGTGCTGAGGTGGTCCAGATGTTTACCGTGGTTTCTGCATACAGACTATCTTACAACTCATGATTCAATTCAATTCCGATTCTCGGGGTGACGATTCGATTCAGAATTAATTCTCGATTCAAAATCAATACTCTTAGTAACAGAGTGTCAACTACTGTAGTGTGTGTGTGTGTGTGTGTGTGTGAAGCAGGAAAAAGAAAAGAGTACAATGTGTCAGTATATGTGAAACATCTTAAAGCAATAAACAGGTGTGATAACATCCAGTAGCAGGTATTCACACAAACCAGTAACATTTATCATTGAACACAAAAGCCCTTTTAATAAGACACACCATGCCGACAAATCAGCGTAATATTACCGCAACGTTTGTCTTATGAACGAGCCATGGCAGCATGACGTTGCGGGAATTTTGCGGCATTCGTGCCGCCACGCTTGATAGTAATATTGCGGCTTCACCGGTCTTATAAACGCACATTAAGCCTTGGCGCAACAGAGGGTGGTGTCATGATCATGTGGTGAATTAATGCCGAGCTCCGGCCGGGAACTATATTGAAAATGAAAGTAAACACGGGCATAAGTTTCGTTTTGTAAACAGAACCAGCTGAGATGATAAACTGGAGCGATGCGGAGCTCCAGGAACTTCTCTCCGTTAGATCTGCAGCTCAGATCATCTGACAGCTCACAGGGATGGTGGAGCACACACACCTGTAGCTGATTGGGAAAAAAAAACTTAACGAGTGCGGCTTCGATCGCAATAAAAAGCAAGTTTTGTCCAAGATACACGGAAGTCCGCGACAGTGCAGAGACCGCCCCCATACCTCCTTTATGCCGCCATCTCGTAATCTTTTATAAAACGGACATGATTGCGCCACATTACCACCACGGTCTGAGCTCTTATAAACAACTTAACACTCCCTGATGCTGCATCGGCGTTGCAGCAAATTGGCAGCATTGTTTTATAAAAAGGGCTGAAGACTAACAGGCACTAATTAGTCTTAACAAGCATCAACTATGCACGGTGCATTCGGCATGAAATCACACACAAACTAAACAGGATAACACCATTTAAACATTATAAAACATCATGGAACTGACTTCTTGACTCATAAAACGCACACAGAATAATAACAAGGTAATTTTCTATGCAGATTACAGCATAGACGCACACAGAGCACAGCAGGCGCTGGCTCCAGCGATGATGCACTCAGGGACGCTCAGAAATACAGCAGTTAAAGGCACCCGGACAGGATCCATTCAGAATCTCTATAAATAAAAATTGCGATTCGGACATGAATCGATTTTTTCCGTTGGCCTTCAAATTTAAAGTGTTAGATCCTTAACTGTGTTCTGTTAGGGTTCCTGCTGTCTGAACATCAGCTTTCAGTATCTAACAGCTAAGAAGGCAGTGGTGATAAAACTGCTGACTGGAGTTTGTCACCTTGCTGATCATGGTGGTGAGGTCTGCTCCGTTCAGCAGAGGGTTCTGGGCGTCGCCCACTCTGGATGGGTCTTTGAGAGCTTTCTCGTTAGAAAACGTCCTCCACTCTGAGCCCACGTCGATCACACGGTCACCTGAGAAAAGACGACTCTGTTAGACCTGAGAAACAACAAACAGAAAGACCTGTGACAGGTCTGCTGGGGTCCATGCTGTTACCTGCTGCAGAACTCATTTTAGTTTCTCTCTTTAGAAAAATGGAAACATTAAATCAGAAAGAAGGATTTAAACAACGGCAGCGCAGCAACTCCCCTTCACCCCGGCGTGGAGTCCCAGAGCGTATAATTATCAGAGGCTGGTACCAGAACCAGAACCACTCCCTCATGCAAACAGACTCTCAGGTGGTTTGTTGTTCTGATAGATCAGGTCAGGTCAGATACATAACCTCCTAAAGACCTCAGCCTAAACACATTTAAGAGGCAGTGACATCAGCAGAAATCTTACTTCCTGGTAAAGGACCCCCCCCCTTCACATAAACTGTCTTAAGGCAGCATTTCTGTGAAGAAGTGAGGTAAATCTTCCATCAGAGAACAGCTGATTCACCTCATCTCCCATCTGACCCGGTCTTTGGGGGGTCCTCATTACACACCTGCTAACTGAAGGTGTGAAACAGGTTACCTCGGCTCAGGAAAAGAGAAAAGTATAAGAAACTGACAGAATTGGTCAGAAATTATTAGAGATCTTCATAAAATTATAGAAATGATCATGAGGCAAATAATTCACAGAACACCAATACATCTGAAAATATTTCAAAATGATGAAACGATCCATAATGAGTTATTGTTATGTGCTCATGATTGCTGTTGCTCTAAGAGACGCATTGGTTGTGTGATCGAATGTTTTGATTTTGGGAAAGCCTTCTCAGCTGTTTGCTGGACTACTTTAATAAACCACTGCAAAATTTAGTTCTGTGTGGGCTTAGTGCTGCATGATGTTACAATATTATAAAATTATCTCATCTCGTGTTTGTACTAAAGCGTCCTTAAAGGTGCCCAGATCAGGTGTTTATCAAAGGGCCCTGCTCAGCCTAAAACAGCTCTGTACAGCGTGGGCTAATACAGCTCACCTGAGTGTAGTTGTGTTTCCATGCCAGCTCCGTGACAGAAAGTGGGTGCGCCCCTCATCAATGTGGGGGGAGTGGGGGGGCGCACACGTGGGGGGGAGGGGACGTGATTTTTATTCCACACAAAAATAGCATGAGATGATCACTAAACAGTCAGAGGTGATCTGCATGCATGCTACACATAAACACAACTCAGCAGAAAAATGGTGTTGCTGTACATGCTGATCAGTTTTATGGCTTTTTGTCAGACTCTGGACCAGGATATGGCTGCAGGCAGTGAAGCAGCAGGCAGAAAGCTCCGGAGCAACCAGTGACTCCGCCCCCTAGCCAATCAGTGGCCACAGTCGCGCTGCTGGCCCGACTCAGCCCACTGAGCAAAGACTAAAAATTGGGGAGAAAGTAGAGGAAAAACACCGAACCGTGCTCTTGGAAAATGTGGTCGGGTTGAGCTGCACCAGTCCAAGTTACACTGATCTCATGACTGTGTTACTGCTGCAGCTGGAGAGATCAGTAAACATCTCCGAAACTTTATTTTTATTTAACCTTTATTTATCCAGATGAGTCGATTGAGAACTCATTCTCATTTACAACGACAATCTGGTAGAAACTCCAAACACTTCAAACTCAACTTGGAAAAAAAACTCAGAAAACAACTGTAACCGTTGAAAGGAGACAAACCTGCCGGGGTCCTTGACAGACAACCGTGTTATTTAGCGATGTTGTTTGACTTGACGAACATTAAAGATACTGGCCAGAGGCAACTTTCCCTTGAATTACATGTGTAAGAAAGTATTAAAACTTCAGCTGGAACCAACATACCAGGTCCTCCCCTCAGAAAGCTAGTGTAAACAATACGTAGCTCCAGTTTTCTGCGTTAGCATTATGGCACACAACAACGCCAGAGTCAGATGTAGCTTCTGAAACCTCTGCTAGTTGATCAGATTTTTTTCCCTCTGGAATACGACAAGGAGACCAAATATCGGATATCCAGGATAGGTGCAGCCAGTTCAACGTGTCAAGACTGTTAATAATATTAAGAAGAAGAAAAATACATTTAATTTAAAAGCACATTTCAAGACACCCAAAGACACTACAAAAAGAAAGAGAAAAGAGAGCAAGAACAACATAAACATATGAAACAGAAATATACAAAATAAAAATATTCATATGGTAAAAAGGTTTATTATGTGTTGTAGGCTTGTTTGAATAAGGCCTTGTCCACACGTAGCTGTTTTTTTAAAAAAAAAACCAAATATCCGCCCTCACAAAACATAGTGTCCACATCACCTAATTTTTAGAAAAAACTCCATCCACACGTAATAAGTGCATTGTTAAGCACATTCAAAGGCATGCCAGACCTGTAGGTGGCAGTAGCTCCCTGAATCCTATCCATTTCATCAAAAGCTCAACTTCAACAAAACATGAAACATGGCGCCTAGCTCGCTTGTGTGGACCGATAAGGAGGTAGAACTGCTCTTAAATGTAGTTTTGGAGAATAAAGTCAACACGCATCAAAAAGCTCTTGGACGATTGATAACGCGAGCACAACTCTGAGGGCGTCCATGTTGTAGTAAACACAGGTCGCACATGGGCTGTCAGAATTTTTGTCGCAGACAGTGACGTGAAACCTAAAACTCCGGTTATTTCTGTTCACTGTGACAGTTTATAAACCCCATTAGGGATCAGTCACATCCCAGTAGGGTACTGGTTTAAACTGGTATGGTCAGTAGAGATCACTATCTGTAAAACTGTCCTTTAGACGTATAAACACAGAAATGAGCAACAACTTTTCATAAGTCGACTACAGCAGACAACCCTGGTGTTTACGGAGGAGTTTGACCCGTCCATAGTATTAGCCAGCGAGCCGTCCCGCCGTCATTAGGACGGCCTGGCGTCAAAAATGACGGCCTACAAAACGAGGGGCGGCTTTAATATTTGATGGCAAGCCATCCATGGTTCTGTAATATCTAATCTAGAATTTGCATTTTGTGGAAATAAAATAAAAAATGACTATTGCACAAATAATTCGACAAACGTGTTTAGGTCTGTACTACTGGAAATGTGCAGATTAATTGCGGGGGTTCCCCCCGTTTCTGTCTTTGGTCTCAGCGGCACAGCTGGAGCGGTGATGGAGACGCGCTTCTAAGACGGGGTGACGTCGATTACAGACCTGGTTTTGGTTTCTGGAGTCTGATGTTAAGCAGAAAACATCCTCAGTAAAATATTCTGGGCGACAGTAAAGTCCTATCTGCGGTAAAAGCTCGTTAACGCAAATTACCTTAAATGCCGTTATTAACACATGATGAACATGTTTCCAAACTCTCTGGACATCTCCTGTGATTTAGTTTCAACAAATTTACCTCAACTGTTTCAGCTGAGTCTTCCATTTTAATAATAATAATAATAACAAGCCACAACAGGGCTCAGTAGGAAAACACGACCCCCCACTCCGTCATCAGCTGATGAAGAGGCTGACAAACCTCCAACCTTATTTTAATATTTGTCAACGAAAAATGCAGCTCAGCACCTTTTACCTGCAATTACTCACTAATGAAGAAAACGTAACTTCTATGAGCAAAATAAATAAGTAAAATAACATTAAAATGATTAAATGAATCAGGAAAGCTGGAAGAAATGTTATTTCTGTTTTTACATTTTTCACTTCAGTTCAAACTATTTAGAATTTAGTGTTTTCATCACATTTAGCTTGTATTATATTTAAAATATCTTCAGCGTTATTCGTTTTATGGGAATGTTTGTGTTGCATTTTATGGAAAAATAATCATAACACAACATACTTACTTGAAAGGTTTTGTATTTTTTAGATCAGCTATGAACGAGAAATGATGCTTAAGTGGTTTCTATACTTTTTAGAAGTACTGTGGCAAAATTGCAAAACACTATGAACCCCCCCCCCCACACACACACACACACACACACACACACACACACACACACAAGGGGGACGGCCACTCTTTCTTGTAGGACACTCACTTTCCCAATTCCTGGCTAATACCCTGGACCCGTCTGTGGCAGCGTCACACAGACAGGAAACCACAAGGTGACGGTTTCACTGAAACATCTCAGATATAATAATAATCTTTAAATGTGGATATTTGATGATGTAAACACTCACCTACAACAAGGCCACATTCAGGACAGATCATGTCTCCCGCTCTGTAGTCCTCCACCAGTATGGCATCAGGGTGGTTGGGACACGTAACCCTGGGTAGGGTCAGACCTTCTCCACTGTGAAAGCAAACAAGGATTTATATGTGTGTTAATAACATATATTACAGATTAACGTGGTGAACTTTAATCTTTGACCTGGCTAAATGAGGCATGTAGAGTTGGAGATGGAGCTCTTGGGTTTTTGTACTTCTGACCTCAGGATGAACTACGGAGACGAAGGTTTTTTATTTATAACTAATCTTATTCTCTGTGGAATGATCGACTAAATAGTTTGGGAATAACCTTTAACCTTTCCCAGACTGATAGGCAGCAACAACAGAGGGTTTTGTACGTCACTATTCCATGTGGATCTCTTGGCCTTGTACCCGAGAACGATGCAAGGCCAAGAAATGAATATCTGGGTTGTAAACAGACTTATCCTTTTCTTGTTGACATTTTTGAACAGATTTAATTATACATTTCATATCATTTACTGTGCAGCCCATAATAAGTCATGTGAGCACAGATTTTAGGAAAAGGTCTGAGGACACGTGTCACTTTAAAGGAAAAGTTTAACCACTGTATGTAAAATACATTTCTGTAAAAAATATAACACACAATGTTGTCATGAGGAAGATAAGCTAAAATATTTTGATTGGATCAGCAGCCTCAAATTAAAAACCAGAGAAAGAGAGAGAGACTGCGCAATAAATCAAATTTATCGTTACCGAAATTTCTGACTTTTATCGCTATCATTTTATTATTTTAATTATTATTTTAGTTTGTGATCAATGTTTCAGATTTGTTTTTTGCTTATTGACTCTGTTATCTTGCTTTTTATTTTGTTGTAAGGTAAGAGGACTAGCTTGAAAACTAAATGGCTTATCTCAAGCGGTTTATCCTCTAAAAATATAAGTTTATAAATAAACAAACTTTTTCATACACATTGAATTGCCTCTGTGTGTGAAATGTGCTATATAAAGCTGCCTTGACTATAATGTTTGCTCCATAATTAAAAATGAGTAATGCTGACATGGACAGGGAGGTGGAGTGTACAGCGGGGACTACAGTCGTTAAAGACTTTTCTCCCTGGCCCTGCCTCCCACATGCCTCCATCTAAAAGGCTAGGTTATGCTGAGTTATCTCTGTAGTTATGCTGCTATAGGCTTAGACTGCTGGAGGACATACTGACCACTTTCCACACTCTGCTACTCTCTTCTACCACCACTCTTTAATTGCATTATTTCCTGTTATTTCAGCTGTTAACTTTATTTTCTCTCTAAGTGTTTTTCTCCCCAGAAGAAGCTACACTGGCGTTCTGCTGAGCTGTGGTGGCCTCATGGAGGGGGCCATCGGCTGGCACACTGCTGCCAACCACTGAACATTCTCCCTCTCCTGATATTACATCTCACTTTCTTTAACATAGAATGATCAGATAAAGGCAATAAAGTTTATCTCATACTAAATAGAATATCTACTAAGAAATCACAACGTAGCCATAAAAACACTACTTGGTATATATGTTGTTTGTGTGTGTGTGTGTGTGTGTGTGTGTGTGTGTGTGTGTGTGTGTGTGTGTGTGTGTGTGTGTGTGTATGTGCCTGCTCTGTCTTCTCAATCCTCAGTGAGTCATGAGATGGCTGCTCATACTGAGCCAGGATCCTCTGGAGGTTTCTTCCTGTTAAAAGGGAGTTTTCCTCTCCACTGTTGCTACATGCTTGCTTCAGGGTTGTTGTAAAGACACTGACACAAGTCAGTGCAATCTGTTGGGTTCTTTATATAGGAAAATTTCTACTGATTGGCTTAATGAACTGAACTGTATTGGAATGTTTACTTTGTGAAGTGCATTGAGACGAATTTTGTTGTGATTCGGCGCTATAGAAATAAACTGAATTGAATGTTTTTATGTCTCACAGCAAAACTGAACCTGGTTAAATGTCATCATGCAGACAGACGTGGGAGCAGGCCAGGCTCCATATTAAAGACACTAGCCTCATAGTTACAGGAGCCAAATATAATCACCTGTAGAACCTAAAGAGACTTTAAAAATAACTCGGTAAATCACAGAACCTAAAAGTAAAAGCCAAAGTTCCTCAAAGCAGACGGTAAAGTTGAGGAATGCTGTAAACATCCAACGTGGCTAACGTTTGTTTACAAACGTTCAGACTGATCCGGAGCTACGATGGTGCCAGACGTTAATTACCATCCTAACACGAACCTTCTCAGCACGCTAATCGACGCAGATGAGCTTTAAACGGAAACATAACTAAAGAGCTACACACGAAGCTACGAGGCGCGGCGGCGACACAAGCAGAGATTTCTGGTAGCATCTGACGTTCCCCAGCAAGCTAACTGTCACCAGACACCGAACAACTAACGGTTACCCTAAACGCGTTACATTTATAACAGCAGGTCAGTGTCGTCTTTTGAAACACACACTTATACATATTATTTAGCTCCTGACATTCTTGGAACTTATACTAATAGACAAAGATGTATAGTTAGTCAAACTGGTTACGCACCGGCTCGTCGACGCCATGTTACTCCTTTCTCTTTAGTCAAAGAAACAAATGATTCGGTAACCTCTATATATATACTCGGGTCACGTGTCACTAAAACTACGGAAACTCCAAGAGACCAAAATAAATAAAATTCTTTTGTTTGGGACGTGGCGCCTTACCATCCGGTTTTCGGCCATAAAAACAAACTACTCGTCACATTATATATATTATATATATATATATATATATATATATATATATATATATATATATATATATATATATATATATATATATATATATATAGTTTATTTATTTTTTTGTTTTAGAATGAACTCGTTCAGTTCATCTGTTCAGGCTGGCTTTTGTGTGACCTTGATTCATCCTAACTACCTTCTCTTCGTTATGCTGTTTCTACCGATTCTTTCTCGGGATTACCTTTTCTTATTAAATTTCTTTCTTCCTTCTCATTTCCATCCATTCATTTTCATCCGCTTATCTGGAGTCGGGTCGTGGGGGCAACAGCTTATTAATAATAATAATAATAATAATAATAATAATAATAATTCATCGAACTTATATAGCGCTTTGTTAGGACACTCAAAGATGCTGCATGCACTCACACATTCACACACTGCTGATGATGGTAAGCTACTGAGTAGCCACAGCCGCCCTGGGGCGGTCTGACAGAAGCGAGGCTGCATTGTTGCGCCATCGGCCCCTCTGACCACCACCAACAGAGGCAATTCGGGTTAAGTGTCTTGCCCAAGGACACAACGACGGCGACAGACCGAGTGGGACGCGAACCCGCGACCTTCCGATTGCGGGGCGTCCACTTAACTCCTTAAGGAGGGAGGCCCAGACTTCCCTCTCCCCAGCCACTTGGGCCAGCTCCTCCGGGGGAATCCCAAGGCGTGTCCTGGGTCTTCCTTTGGGTCTCCTCCCGGTTGGACGTGCCCGGAAAACCTCACCAGGGAGACGTCCAGGAGGCATCCTAACCAGATGCCCGAGCCACCTCAACTGGCTCCTCTCGATGTGGAGGAGCAGCGGGTCTACTCCGAGCCCCTCCCGGATGGCCGAGCTTCTCACCCTATCTCTAAGGGAGAGTCCAGACACCCTGCGGAGAAAACTCATTTCGGCCGCTTGTATCCGCGATCTCATTCTTTCGGTCACTACCCAAACCTCGTGACCATAGGTGAGGGTAGGAACATAGATTGACCGGTAAATCGAGAGCTTCGCCTTTCGGCTCAGCTCTCTCTTCACCACGACAGACCGGTACAACACCCCCATCACTGCAGACGCAGCACCAATCCACCTATCGATCTCACGCTCCACCCTTCCCTCACTCGTGAACAAGACCCCAAGATACTTAAACTCCTCCACTTGACCTCGCCCCTGACCTGGAGAAGGCATTCTACGCTTTTCTGACTCAAGACCATGGTCTCGGATTTAGAGGAGCTGATTCTCATCCCAGCTGCTTCACACTCGGCTGCGAACTGCTCCAGTGAAAGCTGGAGATCACGTTCTGATGAAGCCAACAGGACCACATCATCTGCAAAAAGCAGAGACCTGATCCTTAGGCCACCAAAACGGATCCCCTCACCACCTTGGCTGCACCTAGAAATCCTGTCCATAAAAGTTATGAACAGAATCGGTGACAAAGGGCAGCCTTGGCGGAGTCCAACTCTCACCGGAAACGAGTCCTTCTCATTTGTTTATTTAAAATTTTCCATTTTCCCCATTTTTTATTATGATATTTTTAAAATATTTTTTTATATTTTTGTTCTTGTGAAGCGCCTCATGATTTTTATCTTGAGAGGTGCTAAATAAAAAAATGTTTCTTCTTTGTTAGGAGAATGTAAACCAGTGGTTCCCAATATGGGGTCTGTGACCTTCCAAGGGGGTCCCCATAATATTGCAGGTGGTCCCCACAATTTGTCTGTGCTGTTGAGGTTATTATATTTGTAAAAATTACATTTATAATATCCCATTAACACACCCAACAACAGTATAATCAAAACTCTGTATAAGAGTTACAGCTCTGTATGTCTGTTTGTAATTAATCACTTTTGATGTGTGTATGCAGGTAAGAGTTGGGGTTGGGGAGCCGTGGCCTCTGTTGGACACAAGCCAGGACTCCTTGTGGAAACTGATCTAGACCATTTCAGGACTAGTAATTTTAAAATATTTTTTCTTTATATGATACTAATTACACTGTTGTGTGCTGTTTTCAAAAGATAGTCACATTTTTATATTAGCTATATTGCCATGTTTAAAGTGCAACTCTCAGCTCTCTTGCACAACCAGTTTACTGTAAATCCACAATAGAAAATCATTTATTTGAACCTTTGCCTAAAAGGCCCAAACTTCATTGTATTTAGACAAACCTACAATTTGTTGCTTGCAGAACATTCTAAGAGTAATAAAGAGAAGATGTTTATGATTACAACCCTTATTCCATTCAAAAGGGTCACAAATCAGCTTTAGTTTAAATTAGTTTTCCACACGGCTGGGCCTTGAGTAGCTAAAGAGATAACAGGGAGACCTCACTGACAGGTTTCAGTTTAACAGAAGGATTTATCTAACCTTTCAAGAGAAGCATGGCCGAGTCCCAGACAGCAGTGGTGGGTGTTTGTGTGCATTCAGACAACAGCAGGTGGAGCCAAACAAAAGCTTGTTGTCTGGTAGAGAAAAGGCTCAATGGTGCATTGCTTCAGGTTTGTTAGTTTTCATGCAAGGATCACTGTGCACAAAATCTCCCACTTAGCTTTGATAAGATTCTCCCTCACCCCACCCCCAGGGTCTGGAAGGAGCAGCAGTCTGACACAGGCTCTATGATTGGAAATAATTTTATTCATTTAGGTATTTATTTGAGAAGCTAAAAGGTCAGTGTGTTTTTTTTTTTTTTTTTTGTTTTTCCCCAGAAAAAGTATCACAACATATTTTAAACGTGTTTCCTAGGAATGTTGACATGTCAGTACACATTCCACTTATGGAGATACTCTCAACAAGTCACAACAAAGGGAACATTACACCAGGCTGTTGTTGCAGGGCTGTGGGGGAAGACTGAGTTTTCAGTGTGTCTCTGTTTCTGAAACACATGCAAATGCACTCATGGCATCAAATGAAACCCCAGTGCTGTTTATCTTTCTCCACCAGCAACAGGGCATTACTTTGCGTGACTGTATGGTGTTTTGTGATAGCATTCATTTCCTGACCCCTGATCCTTTTCTCTACACACTTACCCTGAAGTTTCCCACCACACAGAGAACCAAGCCTGAGAACCTTGTTTGCATACAGAAAATGAAGGAGTTACTGTAAAACCTTAAGTTAGTTTGTGGTAGAAGTTTGTTTGTGTTTCTGGGAGGAAGAAAAGCTAATGACTGTTTATCATTTCTATGCAGAGACGCCTCGTGTGTGCATCTGATGTGTAGATAAAAATGTTTCATTGTATGAGGGACCAACTGTAAAAACTAACATGTTAGCATTTAGCTTCAAACAGTAATGTTCAAATACATATTTAGAAAACAAATTAGAATTTTACAATTTTATACCTAAATGTTGAAATCTTGCAGTTTTAAACTAGTAAATAGTTATCACACATGCATCCTACCAAAATAAAAGCAGGGTAACGTGATCCCCAGTCTAACATCATAGTGATGGCAAGCCTGCTAATCTGTTCAACCGTGGATCAGTCATTGATTTTCCTGTCGATCAACCTGCTTTTATTTTGGGGGGGACTTATTAGAGGATGAGCCAGACATTGCCTGGGGTTATGTGTAAGTGGGGGTGGGGTATGTGACAGAAAAATGTGCTTTGCCATTTCAGATCTATTTACCACAATATAATGTATACAATAAGATTGATAAAGTAAATTCTATCATGTGAACATATTAAACTCCAGGGCCTCATTTATCAACCGTACTTATGCACAGATCTGTGCGTATTTCGTGCGTAGGAACAAATTTACATATTGTGTGGTATTCATCATTTTGTACTCATGCGTAGAAATGTTCCTAAATATAAGAAAATCTCAGACCAAGCGTACGAACAGCATTTAGTGGTAGAACGAGGAAACCGCAGTACTGAAGGTCTCAACACATGTTCCTCATCCACAAATGATTCTACCCAATAAATAATTATGTCGGTGGAAACACAGCTTTATCGCATAATTGGTGCTAAAACCAATAAAAGACACCTGTGACCAGCGGGAATCTGACATTGTATGTCTGATCTGTGTTATTGGAGGATTTGGTAGAGCGTGCACTCTGGAGGAAACGTGTCCTCCATGGTCTCCCTGAAAGAGCTCCTTCTGGAGCTATGCTGTGATTTGGAACCCTTTGTGGCGTGGCACACAAACCGCACAAATCCGATTCCAGTCCAGATTCAATTATTGAACCATGAAGCATCCTCTGCTCCCCAATCACGCGTTGTCAAAGTAACCAGACTGAATGACGGCTCAAAGGAGGATGCACTCTCAGACAACACTGATTTCCAAACAGGAACAAAACTAACCCCAAACAGAAAATGCAAACAACTCCTTAAGTGTAAACTGTAAATGACAACAGAATGGAATCACTCAGTCTGTTATTCTATGTTTTTTTATTCAGTTTTATGGAAAAATAATTTTTCTGTAATTCTGACAGAGACCTCTCCTCTGTCCTGACCGCACTTACAACCTCTGCCACTTGTTGGTTTCTCCTCTACTTTGGCAGCCAGTGCCTTGATCTGGCTGTCAGTAAAGTTTTTCTTTTTTCCCCTTGAAGAACCCAGGGAATCCCCTCATGAGCTGAAGATGTAGCATGACCAAATATGGCTAATTGAGGGCATTTCTCTATGTAAATGACTGTGAACAGACATGAGCACCTGGATATGCACAGGTGGGATTTAGCATCAGATGATTGTGGAGGAACGTGCGTACGAGTGGCGGCTGCATGTTTCATAAATCAGGATTTTGACCGTTTGTACGAACATTCTAAATTTTGTTCATAGGAAAGAATATAGGAATATTTCTACGAACGTTTGATGAACGAGGGCCCAGGACTAGATCAGGATTCATCCAAAAATGATAACAGTTCAGAATCAGGGCTGTCAGCAGCTGTCATAGATTTCAGCACATATGGTCCAAATATTGATGACCCCTCATTCTTTGAGTTTTTTTTCTGTACTCTCTTAACACTTGGATTGACCACTTCTCCTTGGAGGGATCTCAATTTTGGACTGAATGGGGAAATAGACAGACTCAGTACACCTGGGATTCAGCGCAATAGGATGTTTTACAGTTGACGTCACCACGCAAGGGCTTCTGGGTAGGGTAAGTAAGTAAGTAAGTAAGTAAATTTTATTTGTATAGCACTTATCACAGACAAAGAATCACAAAGTGCTTCACAAAGATCAACAAAACACAAGATAGTCATCATAAAATGATCTTAAAACAAAACAACAGAATATCATAAAATCATTAAAAATCAGAAAACAGAAAGTCATAAAATTATAAAAATGATAAAACAAATGAAAGATTATTATAAATACAAGTAAGAAAAAACGAATAAAACATAAAAGATTTAAGTAAAAGCAGTTTTAAACAAAAGGGTCTTCAGCTGCTTTCTAAAGGTGACCAGACTGTCAGTAACACGTAGGGATAAAGGAAGTTCATTCCAAAGTTGGGGTCATACATACAAACCACATTTTACAATAGAAAATATACAGTTTCAGAGCGCTTTGACATTAATATGAAGGCATAAAATGGAGGAAGTTGTGTTGACGGAAAAAGACATACTAGGGACTTTTTCTTGATGGTGACCCTGCTAATTATCGATCGCCAGAACTGAAGCGCTAGCTCAAATGAAAGTAAAAGTAAAACTAACTCTCGCTAGCAGTGCTGTTGTTTTAAACGCCGTTATTCCCATCACGGCTCCTTCTTGAGTAATATAAAAATAAGTTCATTACTCACAGTGCTCAAGTAACATTTTCTCAAGGTAGTTTTTAACTGTCAGGTTATCATTTGTGTCCCTACTTTTTATATTCCACTCACCTCTGGTCAAAAGCCTTTTCGTGGACGTTTGGGTGGACATGCTGTTTGGCCCAGACGTTCAGCTGGCCCGCTCTGTTAACAACGCTGCCTCTAACTCTCCGTTAACACCGCTGCCTCTAACTCTCCGTTAACAACGCTGCCTCTAACTCTCCGTTAACAACGCTGCCTCTAACTCTCCGTTAACAACGCTGCCTCCACTCTCCGTTAACAACGCTGCCTCCACTCTCCGTTAACAACGTTGCCTCTAACTCTCCGTTAACAACGCTGCCTCCACTCTCCGTTAACAACGCTGCCTCCTCTCCGTTAACAACGCTGCCTCTAACTCTCCGTTAACACCGCTGCCTCTAACTCTCCGTTAACACCGCTGCCTCTAACTCTCCGTTAACAACGCTGCCTCCTCTCCGTTAACAACGCTGCCTCCTCTCCGTTAACAACGTTGCCTCTAACTCTCCGTTAACACCGCTGCCTCTAACTCTCCGTTAACAACACTGCCTCCACTCTCCGTTAACAACGCTGCCTCTAACTCTCCGTTAACAACGCTGAGTCCTGCATTAATTCTCCTCTGCTGCTCCTCCTGGATAACTCCACGACTGAGAGCGTCGCTAGGACCGGCGGCTGGTCATTCTCGGATGTAGGACCTTTCCCTCCGGGAAGATGTAAGGAACAAATATACGTGCTTTTCTTGATCTGCTCCACACAGTTAAAATCTGCTCGTCCACATAAAAACTACCACCGCTTTGCCTCTTCTGTCTTTAGCTTAGCCCGTGTGGCTTTCCAGCTGTTTCATGTGATCGCGGACTTTACCGGCTTTGGAAAAGGGATAAAAAGTTCTCTCCGACATCCGATCTGGGCGTCTAGAGTTCGATTAGCACCTCCCCCAGCAGCAGCGCTTAGTTTCTTGCTGTTTGAAAATCTTTAGGAGACGAAAAAACAACTTTAGTCAGATCAGAGCGACTCAGACCCATAGGAATCCATTATAACTGCTCGCTTACTTGTATAACTCTGCGTCCCAGAGTGCTTTGCAACGTTACGTCAGAATCTATTTTTAGCTACTGTAGAAAGCTCTATTGGCAATATAGTTAAACAGTATATGAGTGATTATGGACTTTGTGACGCATGGCAATCTCTTCATCCCAACTGTAGAGAGTATACTTTTTTCTCACACGTCCATCACTCTCACTCCTGTCTGGATTATTTTCTAGTCAGGAGCTCTTTGTTGGCTGACATTTCAGACACTGAGATACACCCTATAGTTGTCAGCGATCATGCTCCTGTTTCTTTAACTCTGGTAAATAAGAATGAAATCCCACCAAGTAAAAACTGAAGGTTTAATACATCACTGCTTAAAGATGAAGGTTTTATGGAATATTTAAAAAAAAAAAAAGAGTGGGCTTTATATTTAGAATATAATGACCTGCCTGGAACGTCAGCATCTGTTCTCTGGGAGGCAGGGAAGGCAGTGATGAGATGTAAAATCTCTTTCTCATCACATAAGAAAAAAATAAAAACCAAACATATTCAAGAATTAGAGGGAATTAAGTCTCTAGAGGCCTCCCCAGAAGAATAAATACAGAACAAAATGTGTGAAGTTAAACTAGAACTTAAGGAAATTATTGACAAAAATAAATAAAATTTAGCACAAAGACTACAAATACACAACTTTGAACACGGTAATAAATCAGACAAATTCTTAGCTAACCAGTTAAAAATAAATAAAGAAAAAACTACTATATCTGCTGTTAAAGACTCGAGTGGGAATAGAACAGGGGTTCCCAAGATCATTTCTGTGAGGACCCCCTTGCCCATGTCCAAGAGGGGCCTGGACCCCCCAAACCCAACTCCTACATGCATACACACGTTAAATATGATCTAACTTTATACAGACATACTGAGTTATAACTTTTATATGGAGGGGAGCCTTAAAGACAGGCTCATGGGCTAAAGCTGAGGTTGGACAAGTGCAAGCTGCACCAGTGTCAGGTGAAGTTTCTTGGACATCTGGTCGACCGACAAGGCAAGGCAGCTTTATTTGTATAGCACATTTCAAACATGGAGGCAATTCAATGTGCTTTACAGAGCAAGAGCAACACAAGCATTAATCAAAATACACAAAGAAATAATTCAGATGATTAGATAGAAGGCATAGTCAAAAAAGTTTAGCAGTAAACAGTGCAGAAGGAGCAGCATAAGAAACATTCAATCATAGGCTAATGAATACATGAAGGCTTTTAATTTTAATTTAAAAGTTACTAGAGTTGGGGCCTGTTTGAGGTCATAAGGACGCTGATTCCATCTATGTGCTGCATAATAACTAAAAGCAGCTTCACCCTGTTTGGTTCTGACCCGAGGTTCTACCAGCTGACTGCTGTCTAGGGATCTGAGAGCTCTGCTAGGTGTATATACTGGAAGGAGATCCAACATGTACTTAGGCCCCATACCATTGAGTGATTTATAGACTAGTAGAAGCACTTTAAAATCGATTCTGTAGTTTACTGGTAACCAGTGCAGAGTTTTTAGACCGGGGGTGATGTGCTCAGTTCTCTTAGTTCTCGTTAGGACCCTAGCAGCAGCATTCTGAATAAGCTGCAGTTGTTTTACGGCTGTTTTTGGAAGCCCAGTCAGAAGACCGTTGCAATAATCTAGTCTGCTGGAGATGAACGCATGAATGAGTTTCTCTAGGTCTTGTTTCGACATGAGACCTCTGAGTCTTGCTAATTGATGGAGATGATAAAATGCTGATCTGGTTATAGCCTTAATGTGACCAGTGAAGCTCAGGTCTGAGTCAATGGTAACACCAAGGTTTCTAACCTGAGTCTTAGTCTTTATTCCTCTAGAGCCAAGTTGAGCAATAACTTCCATCCTCGGTTTTTTATTCCCAAAGACAATAACTTCTGTCTTGTCTTTGTTTAACTGAAGGAAACTTGACTTCATCCAGTCATTGACTTGCTCTAGGCACTGACAGAGTGAGTCTAGGGGACCGGATTCATTAGGTGATAGAGCTAGATAGATCTGGGTGTCATCTGCATAACTATGATAGGCAATGTTGTTGGTGTATATGATCTGACCCAGGGGGAGCATGTAGAGGTTGAAGAGCAGTGGCCCAAGAATGGAGCCTTGAGGGACACCACATGTCATAGTGATCTGCTTTGATCTATGTTCACCAATAGAAACAACATAACCCCTGTCAGCAAGGTATGATTGGAACCAACTAAGGACTGTACCTGATAGTCCCACCCAGTTTATGAGTCTATCTAATAGGATGTTGTGATCCACAGTATCAAAAGCTGCAGTGAGATCGAGCATCACTAAAACAGATGTTTTGCCTGAATCTGTATTCATACGGATGTCATTTAATACCTTAATCAGTGCTGTCTCAGTGCTGTGGTGTTGTCTAAAGCCTGACTGAAAAACCATCCAGGAGGTTGTTTGTCTCCAGGAAGTTGTTCAGCTGGATCATAACTGCTTTTTCAACAATTTTCCCAATGAGGGGAAGACTAGAGATTGGTCTATAATTATTCATCTCTAAGGGATCTAGTTTGCTTTTCTTTAGAAGAGGCTTGACAGCAGCAGTTTTTAATGAAGTAGGAAAAATACCTGATTTTAAGGAGTAATTAGTAATTTTCAGTACATAATTTTTCAAGCAATTAAAAACCTTTTTAAAGAGGTTTGTTGGCAGTATATCAAGACAACAGGTAGATGAGTTTAAGCTATTAACTATGTTTTCCAGTGTTTTAGCATTAATCATGTCAAAGACTGGCATTCTAGCTAAAGTGTTGCTATGTGGTAGGGGTGGTCTTGGTGTGTTGGTTGACAGGGAGGAGTGAATGGCTGATCTGATGTTTAGTATTTTATCATTGAAAAAGGATGCAAACTCATTACATTTAATTTGGGACTTGTAATCAGGGGCAAACTGTGTTGGTTGGTTAGTTAGCCTCTCAATAGTGGCAAACAGAACACGGGAATTGTTGATATTATCACTTATGACTTTGGAGAAAAAGGCTTGTCTCGCCTTTTTTACTTCAGAGTTGTAAGTGCGGAGCTGCAGTCTGTAGGTCTCATAATGATCGGGCAGGCTACTATTCCTCCATTTACGCTCAGCTTTGCGGCATTCTCTCTTCTGGTTTGTAACTGATTTAGTGAACCTCCACGGAGCATTTCGTTTCCTAGAGATGAACTTGGACTTTTCTGGGGCAATGGTGCCAAGAATCTCTAGAGATTTGCGGTTGAAATGATTTAGAAGGGAATCAGCACAGTTGGGTAAGACCTGATCCAGAGAAAATCCAGGCTGTTCAGGACTGGCCTGTTCAATCCACCATTCATCAGGTCAGGGCATTTCTAGGCCTGGCTGGTTACTACAGACGCTTTGTCCCTGGGTTCGCCAAGTTGGCTTGACCACTCCATGCACTGTTAACAGGACTTTCTAGTCGAAGATCAGATGTGCAGGTCCAGTGGTCCACCCAATGCCAGGGAGCATTTGAACGTTTAAAAGCTGCCCTTGTTGAACCACCCATTCTGGCCTATGCAGATTTCTCTAAAACATTTGTACTCTATACTGATGCTAGCAACCAAGGTTTGGGTGCTGTGTTAGCTCAGGTTCAAGACGGGAAGGAGTATGTGGTTGCATATGCCAGCAGGAGCTTACATCCCACCGAACGGAATGACACAAACTATAGTTCATTCAAGTTGGAACTTTTGGCCCTTAAGTGGGCAATCACTGAAAAGTTCAAGGACTATCTGACGGGGGCTAAGTTTGTTGTGTATGCAGATAATATTCCAGTTGCCCACCTTCAAACTGCTGGATTGGGAGCAACGTTGGGTGGCGCAGCTGGCTTCTTTTGACTTTGAAGTCAAGTACAGGGTCGGAAAAGAAAATGTTAATGCTGATGCTCTTTCCAGGTTTCCAGCACACTGCCAAGTAACCTGCATAACCACCGAGGACGTTCAGTCAGAAGTTTTGCAGGAAACTCTGCCATCGATGGATGATTGGAAGGATGCCCAAGAACGAGACAGGGACCTTAAAATATTGAGGGAGTAGATCAGGAGACCCTACCGGACGCAGAAACAAGGAGAATGCTCCCTAGGCCTGTGCAGAGGCTGTTATGCCAGTGGAAAAGACTTTGACTCCATAGAGGCGTGTTGTGCAGAGAGGTAATGGACTCCAACACCCACGAAACATATTTCCAGGTCTTATGCCCGGCAGCAAGACGAGAGGAGGTGTGGAAGAAATATCATTAGGCAGCTGCACATGCGGGGTGGAAAAGACTCTGTACAGGATACGTTGTTTCTTTTACTGGCCCAACATGGAGAGTGAGGTGCGTGGGTTTCAGCTGGGTTGTGCTGCTTGTGGCCTGTGAAACAGGGAAGGGCCTAAGGCCCCACGACATCCTATTGTAGTTTCATATCCCCTTGAGGTTGTGGCCAATGGCCATAGACTGCCTTACATTGGGGAGGCCTACAGACAGATACCAGAATATCCTGGTTGTGACTGACCTTTTTACACACTATGCATGGGCAATTCCCACTAAGGATCAGACTGCTCAGACAACAGTACATGCCTTGTGGGCTCATGTGATCCAACCATTTGGCTGCCCTGCCAGGCTACACTCAGATAGAGGGGCTAGTTTTGAGTCTGCTCTCATGTACCAGTTATGCAAGTGCTATGGCTCCAAGAGTAAAACTACCCCATATTATCCAGCTGGTAATGGAGGGGTTGAGAGGCTAAATCAAACACTCCTGCACATGCTGCGGTCACTTGAGGCAGAGAGACAACAGAGGTGGCCAGAGCTCCTTACAGAGCTCCTGCAGGCATACAATAACACAGTCCATAGTACCACAGGGTATGCACCATCCTACCTAATGTTTGGGCAACATTTGAGACAGCCAGTTGATGTTAACTTTATAGGGGTGGAGCAGGAACCACTCTGTCAGGATCTTGAAGGGTGGGTTAGGCATCACCACCAAAAATTATCTCTTTATTATGACACAGCAAGAAAGAACATGGTAGCGGCTGCCACCCACAACAAAAAGGTTTATGATAGGAAAGCCCAAGCCCTTCCATTAGCACCAGGAGAGAGGGTGTGGGTAAGGGACAGGAATAGGCAGGGGCAAGGGAAGTTGCATCCAGGTTGGAGTTCCGAAACCATATGTTGTTCTAGAAACAGTTGGCATGGTTGTGGTGTATAAAGTACAGCCAGAAAAGGGGGGGGGAGGGAGAAAGTCCTCCATTGGAATGCATTGAAATTATGCATTATCCCTGCAGTGGATGATCGCCCACTGATAGATGAGGGGAGCCCTGAGGTTGAGACAGTAATTAGTAACCCCCAGTGAGCCGTAGCGGATGGCTGCTCATACTGAGCCAGGATCCTCTGGAGGTTTCTTCCTGTTAAAAGGGAGTTTTCCTTCCCACTGTCGCTAAATGCTTGCTTAGTATGAGGATTGTACCAACACAATGACACTAGTCAGTGTCTTGATGCAATCTGCTGGGTCCCTTATATAGGAAACTTTTTTACTGATTGGCTTATGAACTGAACTGTATTGAAATGTTTACTTTGTGAAGTGCCTTGAGACGACTCTTGTCGTGATTTGGCGCTATATAAATAAACTGAATTGAATTGAATTGAATTGAGCCCCCATTTTATTGTTTCATGCCCAATGCTCCAACTTGTATACCTCAAGGGTTGCCAGAACCTAGACGCTCTGCCCAGTCCAACTTTGGCCAGAAACCAGTACGGTACAGGTTGCTTGAATGATGTGTCAGGGACTGTCACAAGGTAAAATATGGAGGGATGTCACAGGGTGGAAAAATGTTATATTTCTTTGTAATGATTTGAGTCGTTTTGATTGTATGATTTTTAGCTTTTGAGTTTGAGTTCTTGCATGTGCTGTAGTGTTATGTTTGATTCGCTGTGGACTTTAAGGATAATTTTTGCCAAATGACAGTCACCTGTTGAGAGGGGTGTGTGTCCTGGACAGCTGATTAGATGCCAACAGAGTTGGAAGGAGATAAAAAAGGGAGAGCAGGTTGCGGGACAAAAGGAAAAAAAAAATCAGAGGGACTGCAGACAACCCGAACAGAGGAGCGAGGAGGAAACCCAGACGCTAAAGTTGGAGCGTCTCAGGTCGAGGCAGGTTCGAGCGTCTCATCCCTGCAGCTGGAGCAGCACCAAGTTGGAAGCAACGCGTGCGGGACGGGGAGATGGCCGAGGGTGTTGGTTGGGAGCTCTGCCTGCTATTGTCTCAATTGAGGTCGGTGCAGCGCAGGTGTCTGCTGGGGAGGATCCTTGCGCTGTGGAGCTGCATCCTTCAGGAAGAAGACATATCCGGAACCTTTTTATAGAACTTTTTGTATTTTCTTGTTTTTTATATATAGGCCTATTTTAAAAAGAAACTTTTATTATTTTAGGTGCAGCCTTAGTTTGTTGCTGTTTGCCTGTTGGGGTTGTGAGAAAATCCAAAGACTGCAGTTACTTCTGATCTCCTGTGCCTCTGTTCTCTGGGTTTATTACACCTGCTCCCACCCTGTGTTTAGGCCTACTCGGTTTACAAATCAGACCTTCCAATCTGACGGTTGTTTCCGGCTACATAAATTTGGGGAGTGTGAGTGGGTGTATTATGTGCATTCTTGTGTGTCTTTAGGTAGAATGTGTTTATGTGTGAGCATGAGGGTGGAAGTGTGTGACTGTGTTTGTGTGTGACTGTCTATCTGTCTACCCTCCCCCTGCCACATTTCCTGTTGGTGGGTGGTGCCTCGGTCTGCCTGCATATTTGCAGCTCTCGTGTCTGGGGCTGGAAGTTTTTGGCATCTGTCGGCTCGCTCCCGGTGACTGCCTGGTGAGGTCCAGTCCCCTGGGCTCTGTCGGGTCTCCACTGGGGTTGGGCACCCTTAGGTCCCGGGTTGCTGAGTCCCGAGCTCGGTCTACCCTTGAGTGGGCGGCTGCCTTGGGGCTTGCCGTTATCTCCTGGGCCTCTGGCATGGCTGCTGTGAGAGTATGCTTTGAATACTGAGTATAGTTTTTGTAGGTTTTGTTTTGTGAAGTCGTCAGTCACACAACTAACTATGAAAAGAAGATGAAAGAAAGAATGAGTATTTATTATTTGATAGTACATGTTTTTTTAACAGTATCATTAGATTTACATTTAAACATTTAGACATAATATTTCTAAAACAAATGTGGTAAAAAGTCATGTAATTTCATTAATTATGAGGAGCTCAATATGACAAAATATATAGAATAGAATCCACAGTGGGGAAATTCACTCGTTACAGCAGCACATACACTTAGAGAAAAGGAAGAAGAACGATAACAAAGTACAGGTAAATACACAAAGGCAGTAAGCTATTATTGTAACCTTCAAACCATTAAAGACAATGAATAAAAATAGAAAATCGGATTTCCAAAAAATATGCAGCATAAGGGACACAAACATGCTAATGTACATCCGGTATTGCACAAGTATTGAACACATACTGAATATTGCATATCAGTTATTTTAAATGTATTACTGTGCAGCTGGTGCCCCATATAAGAGTGGTGCTGTTTAGTTTTATTTAGAGGAGGAGGATTTCTAACTGGATAGGACAGTTTCCACCTGACTGAACTGGTTCCCATGAGTATCTGGGGTTTGTCAGAGGCTGGACTCCCACAGGGTGAAAAACACCAGCATGCAGCATAAACCACATTTATTACAGCTTTTCTACTTCTTCCTCCTTGTCACCACACCAACCACGTCTCACCACAATGAAGGTAAACAGCTAAACATTTAGTGGTACTGTTGTAGAATAACTGAGAGTGGGATGTTTGAGACCACAAAGGTAGTTAGGGATAAATGTGTCTGAGGAATGTGACACCTGACTCTGAGCAAACACGTCGCCCTGTTGGAGGAAGTGGTACGTACACCAGCTTCCTGCAGAGTCTTCAGAAACACGAGTCATGTGGCACTTCTACACGCCAGATCTTACATCACAAAACAACTTCAGTTGCTGCTTTTTCTTTCTTCTCTTTTTCTCCATTTAACCGTCTCTGTGCTCTCACTGGGGCAATCTCCAGACAGCACCGTACCGGTTCAAACCTGTTTGGATTGGAACTGAGAGGACACACTTTCTCCGCCCATGCCTCATCAGACTAGAGGTGGACACTATCTATCAGCTCAGGCACACTCAGAACAGATAAACAGTCTGATAATGAGATAAAACCTCAACGGATCAGTTCTGTATTACAGCCAAAGTATGGGAGGAAGGAAGCACACACACACACACACACACACACACTACACACACACACATACACACACACACACATACACTACACACACACACACACACACACACACACACCACACACACACACACACACTTGCCAGCTAGTATTATTTTAGTTTAGTGAACTCATTCACCTCAGTTTGTTTTTCTCTCACTCATCCATTCTGTAAATAATGGAGCTCTGGTTAACGGAAAACAAGACAGATTAGAATCTCTGCATGACTCCTAAAAACGTATCATCGTATGATAAAATCATAATGGCGTTCCAGTTCTCCGTTCCATTCACAACTACAGTTTTATTACAGTTATTCTGTCATCACAGAGTTCTTGTTGAAGACTGTAATTACTCACTCACATGTACATCAGCCATTTTAAAAGCTGCTTTTCTATCCACAAGGGTTTTTATAACTTTGGTTGCTTCACAGAAGCAGTTCATGATAAAAAAATATGAAAGTGAATACTGTTTATTAAGAAAACTACATCTTTTATTATTTATTTCAGCTGAAACCACTCAAAATAAAGTTTTGAGATTTTGATCAAATTGGCTTTTGTCTGTTTTTACAAATGAACTCTTCGTGTGTTTATTGTTGTAAACCAGGACAAAAAACTTGAAAATACAACAGCTGGTGCAAAAATAGAAACTAAGCCATTTAGGTCAAAATAATGTGATTTCATTATCTAACTCCACCAGCATTTAGAAGATGTGTTTAGAATAACTTTCAGCTTCCACCACATCAAAATTCATCTTAAAATGTCTCACATGTGGAGGTTTTCTGAAGTCAAGTAGCAATCGCAGCCATCTTGAATTGGGTTGACTTCAAAGGCTAATCAGTCATAAATGCTCACTACTTCCTAACAAATGTATTGGAATCCATCCAGTGGCTCATGAGATGTTTTTACTAAAGCACAGAAAAGGTCTACTCAAAAAGTCAACACCAATGTTTGAGCACCCTGTAGTGGATCAGATCATGTTAGTGATCCCGCTTAGCAACTATGACACCAAACTCTACATCAATATTTGTAAAACTGTTTGAGTTTTATCTGAAGCCACAGTTTGTCCAATCATCAGAGGGTCGGTGATTCGAGCCCAGCTCCAAAACTCTCTGCCCAGCAGCTGTGGCTACAGGGTAGCTCACCACCAGAGTGAGTGAATAAATAATGGATTCACTCTTTGGATTCTACCCTGAAAAGCACTATATAGATCTAACCCATACTACTACTACTACTAACTTATTATTATTATTTTTATTATAGTCGTCGCTTAAAGAACAATTTTAAGCAAGATCTCCACAGCGTGTAGGAATATCTGTTATGAATGATGGTCAGCTATACCTGATTTTTGCTCAGTATCTGTAAAACTGATTAAGGTTTAGCCTTTTTGTGTAAACTAAGGTGGATTAGCTGAGGCGGTTATCTTGGACTGAGCGGACTCTGATACTTCTGACAGTTTCATCCCGTGGTTCATGAAATAATTCTCTAAATGTCAAACAAACACAGTATTTTTTATGGCAGACTCATGCTGCCAAAAGACTCAATAAATAAATGAGGAAATTTTTTTTAATGAATGAATAAATAATAAAAACATAAACTGAAAATAAGTAGCATTAGCATACATATATTCAAACCAAAGAAATACACGTTGTAATTATTATTTTTTCATATTTATTTAAACATTTATGTCTTTACTGTCTATTGTGGCAGAATGACACCTCCATATTTTTTGACCTGATACAAAATCAATAATTTCTTAACAACCAGCGTTTAATTTGAATGCCCACTTTTCCCATCGCACCGTGAAGGCACCAGCAGGAAGTTTAAAGTCGTAGTCCAATCAGAAGCGCCCGTCATGACCACAACAGCGATCTGCGTGGCTCCATGTTGGATCCGTCTTTTGTAACTCGCGGCTCCGGAGGTCTACCTGCGCACATTACCCAACACACGGCCGAGAAGCCCGCTGCGCTTCGCGGGCTCAGGTATGACGGCGGCCAGCCGACAAACCCCAGCGGTGTCACGGACAAAGGTTCTCCTGGGCTCCGGTTTAAGCACCGCACCGAGCGGCGTCAGTTTCTCTATTTTTATCGGGCTGAGAATTTAGGTTAAAGACGCACCTGGGGAGCGGATGAAAGTGGCATGCGAGCTAAAGAAGGAACAACTGTGTTGAGATAAAACCACACGGGCAGTAAGTATTTGATGTTTTACTATTTATAAAAACAAAGTTAAATTTAGATACTTTCAAAATATATCCGTTCCCCAGTGGGTAATTGTTTCCGAAGACCTGGGTGAATATTTAAGTTTGGAAAACAGCCGTTTTTGGTCGTTCTACCAAGTCCCCACAGGTCACCTGACCCTAAAGGAGAAAGACGAGCTGCTCCCAACTCCGCGTGAGCCAAAAGGTCAAGTGTCTGATCCACCGAGCAGAGATCCTCCCTGGCAGGTGAAACATGGCTCCGGCTGGCTGGACTTTATGACCTACAGAGATTTACGTCCTTACGGAACATATTCTGGAGCCACATTAATGAGCTCGACAGGCTTTTTTACTCATTCTGCCTGAACCTCACAGGTTCAAACTAATGGCTCTTAAAGGGACAGTTCAGACTTTAAGAGTGTATGTCTGTCTTGTGAAAAGTTAACATCTCCCCTTCTGTCTGGACTACTACAGTGTGGAGAAATAGATCAGCTCCAACCGGACAGACCGACTATTTCTTTGTTTCATAACAGTTCATATATGTGAACCACTACCCTTAATTTAACCTCACCTGTTTTTTAATCGGAGGTGATTTACATGGAAATTAGATGTGTAGCACTCCTGGTTGGATTTTTATAATCATTCTGCCAGAATAACCAAGAAATGTGAAATTTCTAGGAGCATGAAAGTAATAAAAAACATTTCATAAACTGCTGTGAAAACCGGACTAGTTTTAGCTCATTTCTCCAAACTAGGCAGTTCTGTTATTTTCAACATAATGTATAACTTATCCAGTTATTAATTACACTACAAGGTGTGATCCCTTTAACCAGCTCGCTCGCCTCCCTGACACACACACACACACACGCACACGCACATGCATGTAGAGTGAAGACAAAAGCCGTGTTGAAGATGATGTGAACCCTGTCCCATTTCTCTTCTCAGCGTGTATTTATGAACCTTTCCCAGCTGCTTTTGAATAAAATTCGGTTTTGTTAGATTATATTCAGAATGTTGTGTAGGCCTACCATTGAGGCCTACAGATTACACACAACAGACCATGACTACACGCATTCCACCCTGGCCTGCCTGCTAACTAATCCAATTTCTCATGTCCTCAGGTGGTTGAAAGCAGGTCCTGAAAGCATCAGGTGTTTTGTCCTGTCAGAACTGGAAAAGCATGTGCTAACATTTACGATGAAGGCTCTGATCTGTGTGAGATTCTGACAGTCAGCACTGACCTTGATTCTCTGCCAGAAGGGGAAAAATCCATTTGAAAGATAAAAAAGTAGCTTAGCAAGATGTTTTACCCCTCTAGTCATTGTTTATAACACAAAAGGATTATTCTGATGTATACTCGGCTCATCTGTAGATAGAACTAAAAACTGTGAGAAAAGGTTAGAAAAAATCATTATATTAAAGGTTGCATATGGGACTAATTAAAGGCCCGATGTGGGATATTCATAGAAATCATGGTAAAAAATGCGACTCTTTAGCGCCATGCAGTTCAGAGTAAGCATTGCAGCTACGGTGGCCCACTCAAAAAGGCAACAACCTCCAGCATTCACTCCAGCCATCTGGTCCATTTTTTTTATAAATAGCATGAGATTGATCTATTTCCAATCTCTCTAGCCTAACCCACACAAAGCATATAACTACTCAACCAGTTAAAGAATTTTTATTTATGACTGTTCAGTGTTAGTGCCTACAAGATGCCACACACTCCCCAACCCCCCCACCCCCCCGGTGAGGCGGTGCGATCCGCCCCCCCTTCGGTCAACAACCATCACGGCTGGAAACATTTCTAGGGGAGACACTGCTGTTAGCTGCTATATCAACCTACCAGTCCTGAAGGAAGAAAGCTTAGCTGTTACTGAGTCACACACGGAGGAGGGGTGGCATCAGCTGGGGTGTCCGGTGTCACGTGGATCTGAGAGCGGCGGAGTACACAAGCTTGTACCGGTTAGCCATCAGCTGATCGTGGCACATGGTGTGAGCCGAAGTGAAGATGGAGCTAAAATCAACCACTGGCTGTTTAGCGATCGGATAGCCGATGAAGTTTGGCTGGAGCCGGGGACACGCTGTGGAGATTAAGTAAACTAATGCTAACGTAGCCACCGGCTCTGAAGTAAAGTAATGATAACATAGCCACTGGCTCTGAAGTAACGTAGCCACTGGCTCTGAAGTAAAGTAATGATAATGTAGCCACCGGCTCTGAAGTAAACTAACGATAACGTAACCACCGGCTCTGAAGTAAAGTAATGATAACGTAGCCACTGGCTCTGAAGTAACGTAGCCACTGGCTCTAAAGTAACGTAGCCACTGGCTCTGTAGTAACGTAGCCACCGGCTCTGAAGTAAACTAATGCTAACGTAGCCACCCGCTCTGAAGTAAAGTAATGCTAATGTAGCCACCCGCTCTGAAGTAAATTAATGCTAACGTAGCCACCGGCTCTGAAGTAAACTAACAATAACGTAACCACCGGCTCTGAAGTAAACTAATGCTAACGTAGCCACCCGCTCTGAAGTAAAGTAATGCTAACGTAGCCACCCGCTCTGAAGTAAATTAATGCTAACATAGCCACCGGCTCTAAAGTAAATTAACGATAACGTAACCACCGGCTCTGAAGTAAACTAATGCTAACGTAGCCACCGGCTCTGAAGTAAACTAATGCTAACGTAGCCACCGGCTCTAAAGTAAACTAAAGTAACGTAGCCACTGGCTCTGAAGTAATGTAGCCACCGGCTCTGAAGTAAACTAATGCTAACGTAGCCACCCGCTCTGAAGTAAAGTAATGCTAATGTAGCCACCCGCTCTGAAGTAAATTAATGCTAACGTAGCCACCGGCTCTGAAGTAAACTAACAATAACGTAACCACCGGCTCTGAAGTAAACTAATGCTAACGTAGCCACCCGCTCTGAAGTAAAGTAATGCTAACGTAGCCACCCGCTCTGAAGTAAATTAATGCTAACATAGCCACCGGCTCTAAAGTAAATTAACGATAACGTAACCACCGGCTCTGAAGTAAACTAATGCTAACGTAGCCACCGGCTCTGAAGTAAACTAATGCTAACGTAGCCACCGGCTCTAAAGTAAACTAAAGTAACGTAGCCACTGGCTCTGAAGTAATGTAGCCACCGGCTCTGAAGTAAACTAATGCTAACGTAGCCACCCGCTCTGAAGTAAAGTAATGCTAATGTAGCCACCCGCTCTGAAGTAAATTAATGCTAACGTAGCCACCGGCTCTGAAGTAAACTAACGATAACGTAACCACCGGCTCTGAAGTAAAGTAATGCTAACGTAGCCACCGGCTCTGAAGTAAACTAATGCTAACGTAGCCACCGGCTCTAAAGTAAACTAATGCTAACGTAGCCACCGGCTCTGAAGTAAACTAATGCTAACGTAGCCACCGGCTAGCGGACGACCGCTGAAGTGTGTTGGGAGAGACACGGCAGGCTGCGGTAAGAGAGGAGACTTTAATACAGGGGTGGTACAACCCTGGTCCTGGAGGGCCGGTATCCTGCAAGTTTTGGTTGTAACCCTGCTTCAACAAACCTGATTTCAATTAGCAGGTGATTAGCAGGCTTCTGCAGAGCTTGATGAGTTGCTCCACAGGTGATTCAAGCACTGAATCAAGTGTGTTTGAGCAGAAAAACCACAAAACCTGCAGGATAGCAGCCCTCCAGGAACAGGATTCCCCACCCCTGCTTTAATAGAAGGAACTTTCTTGAAGAAGGACTTTGGAACTGATATGTTGGGACTGGATTGGGAGCTTTATTATGAAGAAAAGACGAATGATCAGCTTGAGGTGAGTCAGGAACAATACCTGGAGGCTGGTGTCTAGCTGTTGCGGGCGGGGATCTCATCATATGTGGCTACCGAGTGTTGGAAATTAATAAGACCTGACAAATTTAACGTGTCTTTTGATTCCACTGTGTAGCAGCTAGTCTCTTCTCTTAGTTGAATTGGCAGACGCCATGCTTCCATGGCGCACTGCTGCCCTCTGCTGTTTCTTTCAGGTTACAGTCATAGTGCAAACGCGTAACTCAGAGCTCGTATGTCCCTAAATAGCTACCATATTTCAAGATGGAGGATGACCATGGAGCGTCGACCACAGTTTATGTATTAAAAATGTAAAATTTGAAGCTGAGAGGAATATTTAGAATTGATGTTGGTGAGAAATATTAATGAAAAAGGACAAGTTTGTGCACTGGATGCACAGAATTTGGTAGTAAACAGGTAAAAATAGTACACACTGGGGCTTTAATAAAAAGCTATATTTTAAAAAATCCCTCCACAGGGCGTTTAGAGGTGTGCAGAATGAAGGTACATTATTTCCTTCAAAAGCTATATTTTAATAAAAATATAATCAAATATTTATTTTGACGGGCACAACACTGGGTTTATGTTTACATCTACCAGCCACTAGAGGGCACCATTACGGGTTTCCAAATACAGTAAACAGTCTGCTCGGCACAGCGAGGGTGGCACTGTGGAAAATGGCGGACTCTGCAAGTCAAGCGGCTGCTTCTGAGCCCAGAAGATGTCGTTATCCTTCTATCCTAAATACTGTTGTAAAATAAACGTATTAGTAGAAATTAGTCCTTTTTGTCACTGTACATGGTGCTGGCTGCTCACTTCATGTATCGACAGCAAACCTGGCATCCCGACAACCTCCACACACTAGATGTCGCTATGGTGTTCGTGTTCCATATTCAACCTTTAAGACTGAAGCAACTTCCTGCTCCTTCATTTAGCCCTGCCCACTTTTGGATGAAAATTCTAGCAGTGTTGTACCTAAAATGATCTGTGTTGTGTTTTGCAAATAATAACAAAATATAGATTAGTGTTTTTTTTTTTTCATTAAGAGGGGGGTCTCCAGTTCAGATGAGAGATTATTAAAGCTGAAAGCTGCTTTTTATATTTTTTGGCAGATTTATTTGTATAGCACATTTTATACACAGAGGCAATTCATTGTGTTTTCTAGGAGCAAGAAACATAAAACATTAAACTCAATGTGACAACATAAAACAGCAGATTTTAAAGTCAGAATTGAAATACACAAATACACATAAAATTGGATGGCAAAGCTAAAGGGTGAGCAGTTACAGTGCAGAAGGTGCAGCATAGGAAACATTCATTCATAGGCTGATGAATACATGAAGGTTTTCAATTTTGATTTAAAAGTTTCTAGAGCTGGGTCACATTTGAGGTCATGAGGAAGCTGATTCCATCTGTGTGCAGCATAGTAGCTAAAAGCAGCTTCACCCTGTTTGGTTCTGACCCGAGGTTCTACCAGCTGACTGCTTCCTAAGGATCTCAGAGCCCTGCTGGGTGTCGATACTGGAAGGAGATCCGACATGTACTTTGGCCCCAAGGGCAGCAGTAGCTCAGGAGGTAGAGCGGGTTGTCCAGTAATCGGAAGGTTGCAGGTTCGATCCCGGCTCCGGCCAGAGAATGCTGCTGTGTGTCCTTGGGCAAGACACTTAACCCGCCTTGCCTGCTGGTGGTGGTCGGAGGGACTGGTGGCGCCAGTGCTCGGCAGCCTCGCCTCTGTCAGTGCGCCCCAGGGCAGCTGTAGCCACGTTGTACCACCAGCGTGTGAATGTGTGTGTGAATGGGTGGATGACTGATTGTGTTGTGAAGCGCCTTGGGGGGTTGTAGAACCCTAAGAAGGCGCTATACAAATACAGGCCATTTACCATTTACCATTTTACCCATGCCATTGAGTCATAACAGTGGAAGTTTATCCCATGCTGTCTAATGATTTTACCAATTGGAAGCATATATATATATATATATATATATATATATATATATATATATATATATATATAAGCCCTTTTTAATAAAACAAGGGCGGCAATTTGCCGCAAAGCCGAGGCAGCATCTGGGAGCATAAGGTCATTTATAAGTGGTCAGACCGTGGCGGTAATGTTGTGCAATCGTGTCATTTTTATAAAAGATTACGCGATGATGGCATAAAGGAGGTATGGGGGCGGTCTCTGCGCTGTCACGAACTTTCGTTTGTCTTGGACAGAACTTGCTTTTTATTGCGATCAAAGCTGCGCTCGTTAAGTTTTTTCCCCAGTCAGCTACAGGTGTCTGTCCTCCGTCCCTGTGAGCTGTCAGATGATCTGAGCTGCAGATCTAACAGAGAGAAGCTCCCGGTGCTCTGCATCGCTCCAGTTTATCATCTCAGCTGGTTCTGTTTACAAAAATGAAACTTATGCCCGTGTTTACTTTCAATTTCAATATAGTTCCCTGTCGGAGCTCGACATTAATTCATCACATGATCATGACACCACCCTCTGTTGCGCCAAGGCTTAATGTGCGTTTATAAGACCGGCGAAGCCGCAATATTACTGCAACGTAATGCCACCATGGCGTTCATAAGACACGCGTTGCGGCAATATTACGCTGATTTGCCGGCATGGTGTGTCTTATAAAAAGGGCTATAGAATAGAATAGACTTTATTGATCCCACAGTGGGGAAATTCACTTGTCACAGCAGCACCATCACTCAAAGGGTAATTAGAAGAAAGATAAAAACAAGGGTACATGTATATACACATAGGCAGTAATCTAGTATTGTAATCTTAGATCACTAAAAAAACCACAAATAAAAGATAAAAACAAACTTGGTACCAGCACTATGCAGCATACTGTAAGAGACACAGACAACAATGTGAATCCAGTATTGCACACATAGTATAGAACACATACTGAATATTGCATTGGTGTTATTGTGTACCAGGATGATACCAGTACAGCTTAAACTGAGGAGTTATACACTCTTACTGCAGAGTGGATGAAAGATCTACGATAGCGCTCAGTTTTACATCTGGGATGTCTCAGTCTACCTCTGGAGGAGCTGTCCATGATCTCCACAGTGGAATGCAGTGGGTGGGAGGGGTTTCTTAAGATAGTGAAAAGAATTGGTCCAAGTACTGAACCCTGTGGTACTCCACAAGTAACTCTAGAGTATGAAGAAGATTTCTCATGCACATGAACAAACTGAAATCTGTCGGATAAATAAGATTTAAACCAGCCTAGCGCTGTTCCTTTGATCCCTACAACATGTTCAAGCCTTTCTAAGAGAATATTGTGATCGATTGTGTCAAAAGCAGCACTGAGGTCCAACAAGACCAGAACAGACACAAGATTCTTATCTGAGGCCGTGAGAATATCATTTGTAACTTTCACTAATGCGGTTTCAGTGCTGTGATGCTCTCTAAAACCTGACTGAAATTCCTCAAACAGATCATTAGTGTTTAGATGCTCACATACTCGACTGGCCACAATTTTCTCAAGGACTTTAGATAAAAATGGGAGATTAGATATTGGTCTATAATTCATTAGGTCATCTGGATCCAGAGAAGGTTTCTTAAGTAGAGGTTTAATTACAGCAACCTTAAACTCCTGCGGTACGTATCCATTTACTAAGGATAGGTTAATTNGATGCTGCCTCACTTACTGAGGAAGAAGAAGTCGTGTTGGGGAGGATGCTGATGATTTTGTTTCTAATAGAAACTATTTTATTAGTGAAGAATCCCATAAAGTCGTTGCTGCTGAAGGCTAAGGGAATAGCTGGCTCAGAGCTATGATTCTGTGTAAGTTTGGCAACTGGACTGAAAAGAAATTTAGGATTATTCTTATTCTCCTCAATTAGTGACGAATAATATGCAGTTCTAGCTTGTCGAAGCTTATTTTTATAAAGCACTAGACTATTTTTCCAGGATAAGTAGAACTCTTCCCGGTGTGTAGAGCGCCATTTTCTCTCCAATTTTCTAGAGTTCTGTTTTAAAGTTCGCAGTTCAGAATTAAACCAGGGAGCCAACTGTGCTTAAGGTCTAATGTATGATGGCAGGAGTGGGTGGAGCTATGGATTGTTTGAGTAAAACCAATTGAGTCTAAGATATTACTAAAGGCTACGTTGAGAGGATCACTTTCAATGTCAACATGAATGTTAAAATCCCCCGCCACAATGACCTTATCAGTATTTAACACCAAATCAGACAAGAAATCTGAGATCTGATCCAAAAATTGAGAGTAGGGGCCTGGTGGACGATACAAGACTACAAACAAAAGTGGTTTTAGAGCTTTGCCATCCGGATTAGGCAAACTAAGAATTAGATGTTCAAAAGAACTGTAGCTATTAATTGGTAGGGGACTGATTAATAAATCTGAATGAAAGATGGTTGCTACTCCTCCTCCTCGCCCTGTACTACGAGCAATATGATGATTTAAATAATTAGAAGGAGTGGACTCATTTAAACTAACATAGTCCTCTTGCTGCAGCCAGGATTCTGTGAGACAAAACAGAGAAATCTGATTATCACAAATCAAATCATTAACTAATAAAGTCTTTGAAAAGATGGATCTAATGTTCAATAAACCACATTTAATTGTTCTAGTTTTCTGTTCAGTAGAGTTTGTTTTTATTTTTATGAGATTTTCATGATTTGCTCTATTAAGCCTGATCTTTAATCTGTTTGATTCTGGCCGTGGGCAGGACACTGTCTGGATGGGGGAGTGGGTGGGTAACAGTACAGAAGCTGCAGAGGGGAGGGTTAAACTACGACTCTGCTTCCTGGTCTGGACCCTGGGTTGTCAGGGAGGACTAATAAAATTGGCCATATTCCTAGAAAGAAGAGCTGCACCATCCAAAGTGGGATGGATGCCGTCTCTTCGGATCAAACCAGGTTTTCCAATTATCAATGTAGCCCACGTTGTTTTCAGGACACCACCTAGACAACCAGCGTTTGAAGGACAGCATGCGGCTAAACATGTCGTCACTGGTCTGATCAGGCAGGGGGCCAGAGAAAATTATGGAGTCCAACATTGTTTTGGCAAACTTACACAGCAAAGCAACACTGGTTTTAGTGACCTCCGATTGGCGTAACCATAACATCAGGTGAAACTGGGAAAATGAGCATCTGGAGTTCATTAATGTCAGTAATTCAACTTAAAGGTGAAACTAAGACTCATTCCATGCAAAGCCAGACATTTCAAGCCTTTGTTATAATAGTGATGATTATGGCTTACAGCTTTTGGAAACTTCATGTTCAAATTCTCTGACTATTAGAATATTACATGAAATCAATAAGACAAAGATTTTAAATGATAAAGGTCTGACCTCTGAAAAAGTATAATCATACTTTGTTTGGGCCTCTTTTTCTTTTGCTGAAATAAATTAAATTTTTGCACCATATTCTAATTTTTGGATTTTCATCTTCATTGATCTTTTTGTTTTAAATAATAAAATGAAAGAAAATGGTAATTAAACCACTGGTCCACCTTGTGTTGCAGGGATGTTCACTTTGACTGAAGTTGCATCCTTGAATGACATCCAGCCAACGTACAAAATCCTAAAGCCATGGTGGGACGTGTTCATGGACTACCTGGGACTGGTCATGCTCATGCTGGCTGTGTTTGCAATGACCATGCAGATCACCAGGGACAACGTGGCTTGTCTTCCTTGTATGGAGGACTCAACCGGTAACGGTCACTGTTTCCCTAGTCAGAAAGCACCTGAGGAGGCCTCATCTGCAGCTGCCGCTGGATTTCCAGTCCCAACCAAAGCTGTCCACCAGATCCAAACAACACAACACACTGCTCTGGCTGAAGAGAAATACACCAATAAGCCTAAGCCTAGAGGGATTATAACCAACCTGGACTTCCAACAATACGTCTTTATCAACCAAATATGTTATCATGATGCCTTACCCTGGTATTCCAAGTACTTTCCATACCTCACACTCATCCACACCATCATTCTCATGGTCAGTAGCAACTTCTGGTTTAAATACCCCAAAACCAGTTCAAAGATAGAGCACTTTGTGTCTATTCTGGGTCGGTGTTTTGAGTCTCCATGGACGACCAAGGCTCTGTCTGAGACGGCCTGTGAGGACTCTGAGGAGAACAAACAGAGACTGACCAGTGCCTCCTCAACACCGAAGCAGGTATCTTTAGAGGGGAAGGACGACAGCGCGGACATCAGTCCATCCACACCCATGCTTGGTGTCAAGTTTTCTGCAGACAAGCCCATAGCAGAGGTACCCAGCAGTATGACCATCCTGGATAAAAAGGATGGGGAGCAGGCCAAAGCTCTGTTTGAGAAGGTGAGGAAGTTCCGAGCCCATGTGGAGGACAGTGATTTGATTTATAAGCTATATGTAGGTCAGACTGCAGTCAAAACATTCAAATTTATTCTAATATTGTGCTACACGTCAACCTTCCTGGCTGAAATCAACTTTAAGCATGAATGTAAACCCGACATAACACACCTGACGGGGTATAAGAAGTTCTTCTGTACGCACAACATGGCCTTCATGCTCAAGAAGCTGCTCATCACCTACATGGCTCTGATTTTGATCTACGGGATCACATGCCTCTACTCTCTGTTCTGGGTGTTTCGAAGACCTCTAAAAGAGTATTCCTTTGAGAAGGTCAGGGAAGAAAGCAGCTTCAGTGACATTCCTGATGTCAAAAACGACTTTGCGTTCCTCCTACACATGGTTGACCAGTATGACCAACTTCACTCCAAACGTTTTGGTGTCTTCTTGTCTGAAGTCAGTGAAAATAAGCTGAGGGAGATCAGTCTCAACCATGAGTGGACCTTTGAGAAGTTAAAGCAACATGTCACTAATGCTCAAGACCGGCAGGAGTTGCACCTTTTCATGCTGTCCGGTCTCCCGAATGCCGTGTTTGACCTCACTGACCTGGAAGTTTTGAAACTGGAGCTGATTCCTGAAGTGAGGTTTTCTGCAAAGGTCTCCCAAATGACCAGCCTGCAGGAGCTGCATCTGTGTCACTGTCCAGCCAAAGTGGAGCAGTCGGGTTTCAACTTCCTCCGGGATCATCTCCGATGCCTTCATGTCAAGTTCATAGATGTAGCCGAGATCCCAACTTGGGTCTATTTACTGCGGGGTCTGAGGGAACTCAACCTGATTGGCAACTTGAACTCAGAAAACAACAAAATGATTTGTCTGGAGTCCATGAGGGATCTGAAGCATTTAAAGACTTTATGCCTGAAGAGCAACCTGACAAAAATCCCCACAAGCATCACAGATCTGTCGCCACATCTGATTCGGTTGGTGGTGCACAACGATGGGACTAAACTGCTGGTCCTGAACAGTCTGAAGAAAATGACGAGCCTGATTGAATTGGAGCTGCAAAACTGTGAACTGGAACGGATCCCTCATGCCATTTTCAGCTTGACCAACCTACAGGAACTTGACTTGAAGTCAAACAGCATCAGAACGATAGAGGAGATCATCAGCTTCCAGCACCTGAAGAGGCTGACGTGCCTTAAACTGTGGCACAACAAAATAATATCCATCCCTGCATCCATTGGACAGGTGAAGACCCTGGAGTCTCTCCACCTGTCTCACAACAAACTGGAGTCTTTACCTCCAGCCTTGTTCACTCTTCCTAAACTGCGATACTTGGATGTGAGTCATAACGCCATTGCAACGCTCCCACCAGATGTGGGTATCCTCAACAACCTCCAGCACTTAGCCATCAATTCTAATAAGCTGGAAATCCTGCCAAAACATTTATTCAAGTGCACCAAGCTGAAGGTGCTCAGTCTGGGCCACAACGCGCTCAGCGCCCTGCCAGAGGCCGTCAGCCAGCTGGTCCAGCTCACTCAGCTGGAGCTCAGAGGAAACTGTCTGGACCGACTGCCTGCCACGTTAGGGAACTGCCGGCTGCTGCGCAAAAGTGGTCTCATTGTGGAGGACCATCTCTTTGACATGCTGCCAGTGGACGTTAAGGAGAGCATCAGCCGAGAGACAAACGTGTCCTTTACGGGTGGTCTATAGTCCTCGTCTGTTTATTAACCCCCTAAATAATAACCTGATTATTTCAGCGTGTGTTTGGGTTGCTCAAGTTTTAACTCAGCTTCTGTTGTTGATGGTTTTTGTTGTTTTAGATCACGCGTCCAAGTCAGCTTCCCTTTAGTCTCTGGTCATTTTCAGTGAAAACTAACTTTCTTATGTCGGTTTATAAACCAAAGGCTTTGCTGTAGTGATGCAGTGAGTAGACTGTCATTAATGCTTTAGGTACTCAGGTATGAATGTAACCAAGGGAAACCATCATGTTTTTGCCTTCACTGCTGCTGTTTTTCACAGTGACAGCTTCTCCCAGAAAACAAAACCAAAACTAACCATTTGTTCCTGTTTTATGCAGCCAGATTAGCCAGAGTCATCTGAAATCGGATGGAACTGCTGTTGAACTGATGTAACCTCGGTATTTCCTCTGAGCACAGTCATGTCGCTAACAGGATGGATTCAGGTGGAGACCAAGAACCAGACCTGCTGTTAGAAAGATTGTACTTTAATGCCTGCATCAGTTCATTTCCATATGAAAACTTTATGATTTGAGATTTTTTCATGTTCTTCATTGATTCCCTGTTTAGAAGCAATGAGACCTATAAAAGGGTATCCTGTTAACTATCTTAAGTGCTTTAAATAGAACGTGTGACTGAATAACTAGTTGGGCAGATTATCTGTTTGTACTGATGATAGTGTCAGCCTTCACTCTTTCAGTGTAATGATGTATACGTCTGCATGCACCACCTCGCTGATCCCACACAAAGTTCTCGTCTTTATTGGACGCTAAAACAAGAATCCAGACGTCTGTCCAACTGATCTCCCTCAGGTGTGAAGCTAAAGCTGCTGCAAGATGCAGAGTTCTCTAATAATGTTTTAAAGGATTTATTTTGACCATCCTGAAGTGTGTTTCTGTGCTATAATTCCTGTTTTACATGCTGGATGACCTCTGTTCAGAGAAATAGAGATGAGGTACTTCAGGACTGATGAGCTAACAGCTAGCCTGAGTGCTGTCTGGAAATGTGCTACAATAGCCTAAATGTCACTACCACATATGAGACATTATTGTTTAAACCTTCACACCACTGTTGCTTCAAACTAGCTGTTAGCTCATCAGTCCTGAAGGATGTAAAGTACTTCTCTTAACAGAAGCTGTTCAGGAGGCAGTCTACAATGAATGAGTTGGAGTTGATTTGTGAAGAGACAGTGCATATTAATGAATATATCTATTTTATACATATGTAAATGCAGGGGTATAGTGAGGGCTGATTTCCATCTCCTGTCCTTTGGCTGACTGATAAGATTAATAACAGAAACGTGCTTCAGAAAGGCTGAAACCTTTGTAAGTGGCTTTAAAGACGACCTCAAGAGTGCCTCACAGTGGAAGTATTTTCTACATTTAAACATTTTCAGATGTAAATACCTAAGTCGTAGCCTACATGAGGGGAAACAAGTCCTTCTCATTGCTTTTCATTATCACATCATTTCAGTTTGAGTCATAAAAAAGACTTTGTTTTTTTATTTGAATCCTGATAAACGTACGCACATCAAAAGTGTGTTTATCCTGAAACTGTTGACATGTTTTTTGTGTTAGCCGTTGTTACACAGCTACCTGTGTCTGATAAAAACTGGTAAAGCTCAGCTCCCCTCCTCAGAAGCCCTGTTGTGTTCTGTCTACACCACGGACATTTGGGCTTTTTGTTAATGTTGCCTGGAGACTAAGGTGGAAAACATTTAGGCCTTCAGCTCCCGGGATCATCCCTCATTTACATTGTATTTCTGCATTAAAGGTCAGATCTGATCATTGGTCTTTGTCCTTGTCTTCACATTACAAAAAACCCAAATACAGACTTCTGTAGATCTAAAGAACTAGTTCTGACTAAAATGGTAACTAGTTTTGTCTCTCTTATTATAGTGTTCAATGGTAAATGAGCTGCACTTGTACGGCACCCTTCAGAGTCAGAGGACTCCAAAAGCACTTTACACTACAGTGTATCATTCATCCATTTACACACTGTTACTGGACTATCATTTTATATTTTTTTCTTTCCGCTTTGTTGAATAAGATTAAAATAAGTTCCAGATTTAATTGTTTTTTTATGGTAAACTCACAGGCGCCAGAAAACATAAACATTTAAATAATTTAAAAAACTAAATTAAATGAGAGGCCAACAGAAGATTTCTTACCACATGAGCACAGACAGACTGTGTAGTTTTAAAGTTTATTCCTAAAAAGATTACCTGCTAAAAATTAGATACGTATGTGCAATTGAAGGACATGACGTGGACACCCCATGGACTGGCGCTGCCAGTGGGTCGCAATCTTGGATGGGTCATTTGCCCCCAGTGCATTTATTTCTACTGAGCAAGGTGCTTACCCAACTAAAAAACAGATTTTATTATGCTTTGTCACAAAATCAGACATATGTATGGTATGATAGTTGTAAATATAAAATACCAACAGGTAGGCTGGAAAAGTCAATAGTAATTCCATGTGATCTGTTTTCAAAAGTTACGCCGGTTGTTGCAACTGTAGGCTGCACAAAAAACGGACACAGTTGAGTGAGGAACCCATCCAATATGGCGGCAACGCTGTTACGCTCTCCAGCGTCTACGTATTCATGTCTATGGTTGTGACGTCTCCTGCGTGCTCAGGTTGCATTTTGCGCATGCGCTTCTCATTTCTGGCGTCTACTGATAGCCTAGTGGACTAGACCAAATTCTTGCTTTGCAAAGTTATACATATATATTCACATATATAGGATGGCTTGTCTACTGACGCATCTCCCGAGCATAGACATGAATACGTATTACGTAAACGCCCTCTTACAGTCTTTGGCGTCTTTGGTAATCGCCCCATTGGGCGCTGGAGAACGTAACAGCGTCGTCGCCATATTGGATGGGTCCCTCACTCTTCAAAGTCAACGCAGTCGCAGAGTGAGCATCTATGGCCGTTTTTGTGCAGCCTATGGTTGCAACAACCGGCGTACTATTGAAAATAGATCACGTGGGATTACTATTGACTTTTCTAGCCTACCTGATGAAAATTTATATTTTAATTTATTTTGTTTAATTATATTCATATTTTAATTATCATGCCATACCATGTGTCTGGTTTTGTGAAAAGGCTTGATAAAATGTGTTTTATAGTTGGGTAAGCGCCTTCCTCAGTAGAAATGAATGCACTGGGGGCGAAATGAGACCCATCCAAGATGGCGGCCAGTTCACGAGGAATGACTGCAGAAAAGAGTCGTCTACGTATATATGTCTGAGCTCCCGAGTGTTGCGTTTTGCTGCCACCTATCGGTAAGTGGCGGTATGAGTTGTTTGGAGCTAGCTTTAGCCTGACACTCACAACTTGTCTGTTTTAGCCATATTTCGATGGTTTTAGCTGGAATAATGAACCGGCAGCATAGAATCCCGTTCATACACCCTGCGATGCGACAAACACCTGCTCCTGGATACACCCAGATGCCGCCCCAAAGGTCAGTAAATCTACTTGTGCAGTTTTCGGCTAATGGGAAAAATACGATATATAACGTGGGCCTCGTTGTTTTTTAACACTTTTATTTGGTTTCCTGGTGTCGTTTTTTATTGTAAAACTTATCTATAAACGCCCCACAAAGTCCTGGTTGATTATTGTTTTACCTTTGTGTTGCAGTCCTGAAGCTAAAACAGCTAGCTAGCTAGCTTGGCTGATCTGGTTTGTTTAAGTCCTCCCTCTGTGTTTACTCCTGCTTTACTGTTGTTTGTGTTTTTATTGTTGCAGAGTCCCCCAGGCCTTCATAGAAGCAATGAAACGCATTTCAGCACCTGACACAACCCCCATAATTCACCCAAAGCTGGACAAAGGTGCAGGTTTCTGCTGGGCTGGACAGAAACAAGCACACAGTTATTAATGTATAGTAGGCTCAGCTGTGGCCTCTGCAGGTTTTATTATTAGTCTTACAGAGTGTTTGCTGTGTTTCTGTTTGCAGCCACTTTAGAAGTGGTTTCTGTGATTACAGCAATAACAGATGATGTGTTTTGTATCAAATAATTTGGTCTAAACATATTTTTCCCCCACTACAGAAGACTGTTCAGATATGAAATGGAAATCTTCATTTCAGCCCATTGACAAACAGGACGGTGACACTCAGGAGAAAGGGACCAGCAGCTCAGAGAGGTACGCTTTTACCATACCAGTTTATTTATAAGGCACACTGACCAGAGTGCCTAACATTGGCAAAGACAGGTAAACACAAAGAAAACAGACGCAGGTTAGAACAATTAGGTCAAATAAAACCACCAGTGAGATATGACATTCAACAAGGACACAAATAGGTACAGAGATTTAGATGCTTCCTTTTTTCTGTTTGCATTACAGAATATTCCAGCGCTTGTTGCCTGACAAATGCACCGTCTGAAAGATTACTTGACTCACAAAACTGATTTGTTATTATTTTGTGTTACAACTGTTCAGTGTGCTAGGACTTTAATAAAACGTTTAGACACTAAGTGTTCACTGTACACATTTCCTTCCAGATAATCTTTAGTTTTGTAATTAACTGAGTCTTCCATCCTTCTCTACTTGTAGGGTTGAGCTTTATGATCCTAGCAACCCTCTTTCTTCCGATTCTGAGCCAGAGAAATCACCAGATCAAGAACGCAAGTGTTCTCCAACTAACAATGATCAAAGCTTGGAACATCTGCGTCTGTCTCCAGACAGACTACACCATAGCAGGAGTCGCTGGAACTCATCCTTCCCTACGTCAGAAAACCCACCTCTGGACAAACAGAAGTTATTCACCAGACCCACAGAGAGCAGGGGTCTGAGCCCAGGGCAGAGACTGCCTGAGAAGCACCCTCACAATCTAGAAACTGAATCACATGATTGTCCTGGTTTTGGCTTCCAGAGCAGACCCCTGGAACAAAGAGGCAGTAGTCCCAACAGGCCATTTCACGGCTCCTCCACTCAAGGGTTTTCTGAGTCTTATAGCGGACGAAGGACTAACGGGGAGGAGAGAATAACTTGGCCTGAATACAGGAGAGAGGTACTACAGACAACAATTTAACAGCAATAAAAGTAAAATCTGGGTAAGTGGCTTACATCAAGTTCCTGTTCTCTCCTTACAGATGACCCCTACAGTCCGGTCATCCCCACCCAGGTTAAAGAGAGACCATCAACAGCTGGGATACCTGGAAAAGGGTAAACTGATGATTTCGGGGTTTAGTAGTTTGCTCACACCTTCAGCAAAAAAACAACAACACAACAGACATTCTGGAAATGCTGTTGTGAAAGTCATTTATGATCTGCCTCCAACAGCTGCAGCCCAGTGAGATACTGGCTAAAGTAAATGCCTATAAAATGTTGTTCCACAGGACTGGACCAAGAGCCTCCTCCCTCAAAGGCAACAAAGCATCAAGGCAACGCTGTAATAATGGACAAGTAAGCAACAAACCGGTGCTAGTACTGGTACTGGTGCTAGTACTGGTACTGCTGCTAGTACTGGTACTGCTGCTAGTACTGGTACTGCTGCTAGTACTGGTACTGGTAGAAGCAGAACCAGGTGTCACACACCACCATGTACTTCTAGCTTCTGCTTGTTTTGGATTCTTTTACGTTTTCCCTCCAGGTCAGCGATGCTTGTAGCTGAATCATTTATCTGCAACAATACAAACTTATAGGCCCTCACTTTTATAAATGTTACAGTTTTGAGCAGAATTCCTTTGATGGCGTTGAATAAGGTTGTCCAAGGTGTGGCCCGCGGGCCGTTTGCAGACCAGTAGGTTGGTGCTGCTGATGCAAACTGACACTTTAAGTTATGTTCAGAGTTTTACTAATGTGAGTTCTGACAAAATATTTTTTCAGAATGGAAAATTTAAAGTATAATACAAAATATTATTCATTTATTTGTTGCTGTTGTTTTTGGTAAATTTCCTGGTCAACGGGACCAGAGACCCTCACAGACACGTTCATAAAACATGACCAAGTCCAGGAAACCGGACTGAGGAAAGAGCATCCAGAACCTGTTCTTGTTTCTGTTTTTGTTGTAAAACTCATGTTCAGGAACCAGAAACCCTACAAAACAACCGACAGAAGCAGGCACAAACGTGTTTCTTCTGTTGACGGTGTGATTAATGCTTAAAGCGCGTAAACGACTACTTAGCTGTGTGCAGTGGCTGTTTCTAGTTTGTAGCGTTTCAGCTGAACCTCTGAAAGGGTCGGACGTGCCAGACTCATTCTCAGTTGCATGGTTTTAATTTTAAATGATACTTTCTGGGTGAACAGCTCGTTCACTTTTGGGTTCAGCTTCACAAACTTGTCAGAAGTCCCAGAAGAAAGTTTCAGAGGTTTCTATTTCTGCCACTAGATGGCGCAACTTCCTCTGCAAGGCGCTCTAATATTTCTCTCACAGGTGTCCCATCACCTGTGACCTCTGCGAGGTCGAGCTGGCCAACGCTCAGGAGCTGGAGGATCACCTGGACTGCAGAAGCCACTGGGACACACTGGAGCACATCCAGCAAAATAATAATTATGATGACCTGGCGATAGCATTCCTGCAGGTAAGATGGTGTCCATCACTGACAGGCTCATCACCAGTTTGTTTAATCTGAAATATCTAAACGATGAGATGTTCCTATCAGGTTGACAGAGGCCATGTTTATCCCAACAGGAAGTCATGCTGTATAAGAGCCATCACTGTAGCCGAGCAGTAGAAGAAAATACGCTCCAAGGTAACGACATACGATGGATTCAAGTGGCCTAGAGGCTCTCAGGTTTATTTCTGACTTCTGGTTGTTTTCAGCTCTGCAGCAAAACGACCACATGACGAAGGTGGAGATGTTTCGTTGTGCAGCCTGTAAAGTCTATGTGTCTACGTCTGCAGCTGAAGTGAAGACTCACATCACGTCTCAGGACCACCTCTCTAACACGAAGGTAATCCCACATCAGCGCTGAGACTGACGTAGCGTCTGGACCAACTTTAATTCTGTTGTTGTTGCTGAAGGAGTTTGCAGCACAGCAGAGGAGAGCTTGCCTTAACAAAGCAGAGACCATGCTCCAGGAGCTCAGACCACAGTTCCAACACTTCCTGAAGGTATTCTGATTTAAACCCACAATTCATCTGGTGGTTCTATCGTTTAGATTATTTATTATTTAGCGAGTTAGCTTTGATCTTTTTAGTTTAGTAACTATTTTTTTAAAGTTAGCATGTCTTCTGCCACAACACCTCTGCTCACCATGTTAAAAATGATTCAAAAGAGTAGGAATGAATGTAGACATGACGAGGACTCGGTTTCAGATGCTTCACTCGTGTGATGATGTCTCCTTTCAGGGCGGGACTCCTTTTAAGTGAAGTGATTGAATCTCCAGAGTTAAACTTCTCTTCAGCTGAAGAACATCAGACAGAACGAGTATTAGCGCTGCTGTTTGCTAATCCAGACCACGGTGTCATCATCTAATAAAGTCTGATTTACATCTCCATTACACTTTTGGTGTTTCTCATCATTTAAATATTAAATAAGAGAAAAGTCCATCTTTTCCCCCAGTTTTATTTAGAACAACACAAATGCTTTACACGTCCTATCTGTGTGATATAGTACATTTCAAATTAAATTATTCAAAACAGTATATTTAAACATTAAATATAGGTGACATATGAAGGGGGTGATCAGCACAGGGTGTGTAATAAGACTTGTTTTTTTTACATTTTTAAAATTGTTTCCTGACCCATCTTTAGATTTCATATTAGAGACAATGCAATTACTGAAAGACAAAACATTTTATATGCATTAAAAAAAGTTGCAGACATTTTTCTTTTTGTGCATCAGGTCATAGGTTTGGTCACTCTGGCCTGACGGGACAGGATGCTGCTGCGATTGAAATAAAAACTGATTCTGTGTAATCTATGTGAGTGTTGGTTCGGAGGAGAGCGGTGCTTCCAAACGCGGACTAAAACAGACTGAAAATCTGAGGTATAGGTTGTTGTCATTAGAAATGGGTTCCACACTACATTACTGCATAAAACAAGAAGACAGTCTGTCCATTTGGAATTTAATTCCACAAAAATGGACCATGTAAAAACAGACAAAGGTAACAATTTCCTAATTAGGAGCCTTTTTTAACTTTTCAAATGTTCCAATTCACACAATGCCCAAAACTGAGCTGAACTCCAGTTGGCCAGTATTTCACTCAAAAAACCAAAAAGTGATCAAACATCCAATGTACATACACATAATCTAGTGAAATCTAAAAAACGGCCCCAGCTGGCCTCACGAGGCAGCTTGTGAGACTGTTGAACAGCTGTCTTGATCAGTCTTGAAGGTTGGGGAGTTTGCGGGCAGCGATGTGACCTCTACCATGCCGAGTCCAGTGTGAGGGACACCAGTGTTCATAATGTGTCTCTGTAAATGTTTGATCCAATCCTCCTGGACTGACAGGGGACCCTGGAAGACGAGGTCACAGAACCTGTGGAGAAAGAGATTTTTGTCCTAGAGAAAACTAAATGACTTTAACAAACATCTCATGGAAGATGTTTAATGTGATGCTCTCCAACATTCAGTTGGAGCAAAGCACTGAAACATACCTGCAGGTGAGCCTGTACATCTCCTCTGGAGATTGGGGTAAGGGCAGTGTCTTCTTCTTTATGCCTGACCTGGAGCGTTGCCTAACCGCTCTGCACTGAATAGCTGACAAACAGGATTTAAGATGAGATTAATTTCAGACTGCAGCACAGCCTGGGTCAGGGTTCTGTAGCAACCTCTGGAAAATGCTTAAAAACAAAAATAAGCTTGTTTTCATCCTTGTGACAGTAGGGAGAATAACCCGTTTTATCTGCTGGCCATTATAGATGGATTTAAAAGGATCGTTCACATCATCTGGAGTGGGTTTCTGGAAAATCATATGTTAGGAGAAACAGAGATTATTTCTGATTGAAAAGACAAGCTAGCAGCTCATGAAAATGGGGACAGCGACAAAATGTCTTAAAACTTTTCCATTTTAAAGACTAGCAGGTCATGTGAGTACAATTTTATTATGAAATTCCTAGCAGCAGTAGCTAGCAGCAGTAGCTAGCAGCAGTAGCTAGCAGCAGTAGCTAGCAGCAGTAGCTAGCAGCAGTAGCTAGCAGCAGTAGCTAGCAGCAGTAGCTAGCAGCAGTAGCTAGCAGCAGTAGCTAGCAGCAGTAGCTAGCAGCAGTAGCTAGCAGCAGTAGCTAGCAGCAGTAGCTAGCAGCAGTAGCTAGCTCTGCTGTAAATAACAGAATTCAGCATAAATAAGCTGATGTAGAATGTGCGGTGGTGTAATATTTTATAAAATTACATCTGCATGAACTGCTCTGAGTTGTTTTAAGACATTAGTAACGCTTTGTAACCGACCTCATTCTGACTAGCTCTAAGCTCGTCTGCCCAGTCAAAACTAATCTCTGTTTCTCCAAACTATGGATGTTTAAAGAGCTACAACTGGTAAGATACTCAAGATTAGAACCATTTGGTAGGACCTGTAGATGTTCTGTAATGAAAGGGTTACAGGAGTGGATCTGGACACATTTGGATGTTTGTACAAATGTTTGGTTGCTGCAGGAAAACAGCAGAGTTAAATATGTCAGGCCCAGTTTAGACGTAATGCTATAATGCATCTGGATTCAGAAAACTTGTATCACACAGTGGGATGTGAAGGTTTGGGCAGCCTTGTAAATCTTCATGATTTTCCTGTATAAATCGTTGGTTGTTACGATAAAAAATGTCAGTTAAATCTATCATCTAGGAGACACGCAGTGATATCTGAGAAGTTTACAGGATTTACAGAAAGTGTGCAATAATTGTTTAAACAGAATTAGGCAGGTGCATAATTTTGGGCACTGTTGTCATTTTATTGATTCCAAAACCAAAAAAATTATTGGAACTCAAAATTGGCTTGGTAAGCTCAGTGACAACATCTGATCTGCAGCCGCATGTCTTGGACACTCAGGTGAAGACAGGGGTGGAGCTGTCAACTGACCACTACCTGGTGGTGAGTTGGCTTTGATGGTGGGGGAGAATGCCAGTCAGACCTGGCAGACCCAAACGTGTTGTGAGGGTCTGCTGGGAACGTCTGGCAGAGTCTCCCGTCAGAAGGAGCTTCAATTCTCACTTCTGACAGCATTTTGAACACGTACCCGGGTGGCCGACTGGAGCTGCAGCCGCAGGGTAGTTGGTGCCTGTTGTGGTGGCAACCCCCAAACCCGCTGGTGGACACCGGCGGTTAGGGATGCTGTCAAGCTGAAGAAAGAGTCCTATTGGTTCTTATTAGCCTGTGGGACTCCAGAGGCAGTTGATAGCTACTGGCAGTCCAAGCGGAATGCGGTTCGGGTTGTTGCGGAGGCAAAAACCCGTGGGAGGAGTTCAGTGAGACCATAGAGTAAGACATCTATACGGCTTTGAGGAGATTCTAGTCCACCATCTGGCATCTCAGGAGGGGAAAGCAGAGCACTACCAACTGTTTACTGTGGGGACGGTGTGCTGCTGACCTCAACTCGGGATGTTGTGGACCAGTGGGTGGAGTACTTCAAAGACCTCCTCAATCCCACCGGACGTCTTCCAGTAAGGAAGCAGTCTGGGGACTTTGGGTTGGGCTCTCCCGTCTCTGGAGCCAAGGTTACTAAGTTGGTCAGTGGCAAGGCTCCAGGGGTGGATGAGATCCGCCCGGAGTTCCTTAAGGCTCTTGATATTGTGGGGCTGTGTTGGTTGACTCGGCTCTGCAATATTGTGTGGACATTGGGGTCAGGGTCAGGGTTAGAAATGTTCCCTGATTGTAAAACTTTGGTGGAAGTAGCGCTTGTTCCAGTTTCCAGTGTGGCGGTGCAGTGCGGGTTCAGCCTCTAGAACATTAAAACACCCATGAGTCTGTCTAAGGCAAAAGTCCAGGGGCCTCATTTATCAACCGTACTTACGCACAGATCTGTGCGTATATTGTGCGTATGAACTAATTTGCACATAGTGTGGTATTCATCATTTTGTACGTGCATGAAAATGTTCCTAAATATAAGAAAAATTCAGACCATGCGTAGGAACAGCATCTAGTGGCAGAACGAGGAAACCGCAACACCGAAGGTCTCAGTGATCCACGCGTGTTCCTCATCCACTAATTATTCTACCCAATAAATAATTATTTCAGTGGAAAACCAGCTGTGTCACATTATTGGTGCTAAAACACCCGTGACCGACGGGAATCTGACATTGCAGAACGGCTGATTTTGTGTTATTTTTAATCACAATTTTTACTCTTCCCCATTTTTATGACGTTTTTAATCATTTTGAATTTTTTTTTTTTTTTTAATTAAAATAAATATTTTTTGTCCTTGTGAAGTGCCTTGTGATTTTGCTTGAGGTGTGCTACGTAAAAGATTGTTTCTTCTTATTATTATTATTGGAGGATTTGGCAGAGCGTGCACTCCGGAGGGAATGGCTCTTCCGTCAGCGCACTGATCTGATTCCTGAAGGACATCCTTCTGGAGCTGTGCTGTGATTTGGGACCCTTTGTGGAGCGACAAACAAACCACACGAAAAATCAAGCAAGGTGCCCACAGTTCGAACAAGTTGGGACAGAGAAACAAACAGCAGCCACCTAACTCCACTGTGACTAAAAGCCACCAAGTATGGGTGTGTTTTTAGATGGCTTTTAAAGGTGCTGAGTGAAGGGGCCTGCTTCACGTCTGCCGGCAAATCATTCCAGAGCCTCGGTCCCAAGACCAAGAAGGTGCACCCTCATGATTTGAGTCTATGTTTGGGCACTATCATCAGTCCTTGCTCAGCTGACCGAAGGGGGCACGATGGGGTGTACAGGTGAATTAGATCTGCCAAATAACGAGGACCCACCCAATTTAAAGACTTAAAAATGAACAAGAGTAATTTAAAGGTGATTCGATAAGAAACCAGAAGCCAGTGTAAGGCTGCTAGTATTGATGTGGTGTGTTCTGACCTCCTGGTACCAATCAGTAACCTGGCTGCTGAGTTCTGGGCTACCTGAAGTCTTGCTATAGAGACCTGATTGATGCCTGCATAAACAGAGTTACAATAGTCCAACCTGGAGGTGATGAAGGCGTGAATTACCGTTAACAAATGTTTGTGAGTGAGAAACGGCTTAATCCTGGCTATTTTCCTGAGATGGAAATAGCAAGATCTCACAGTTCCGTTCACCTGGCAGTCCAGTCTGAGCTCCGCATCCAACTTCACCACCCCCCGGAGGAGCTGGCCCAAGTGGCTGGGGAGAGGGAAGTCTGGGCTGCTGCCCCCATGACCCAACCCCGGGTAAGCCAATGGATGGATGTTTGCGTTCAAAACCTAGCTTGTTTGCAGATTCACCATAACAGCTTTATTGAAAGAACTAACCCCAAATCTAACATGATAGTATCTAAGTTTCCATCCATGGCCCCAGAAACACCAACAGCTCGGCTGGTGGCCTGTTTGTTTCTTGGCTGACGTGTGTTGAAAGCTACACCCTTTTTAACTACGGTAGTAAAACCTACTGGTGTTGTACGGCTGGGCGATATGGCCTAAAATCAATATCACGGTATATTGAGGAGTTCACCTCGATAGATAACTGGACGATAACTACATGTATGCGCAAAAACAAAAGTTGTCCACTAGATGGGGCTGTCACGTGTATTACGTTGAGTCAAGTCATGTGACTCCAGGTGATACAGCTTCTTAAAGGAACTAGGGGCAGGATCTTTAAAAAATCTGTAAAAAATTAAACATGTATGTTCATTTTTTCAAAGCTAATGAGTGATGAAGCGTTATAAACCAAAAAGAATGAGGCCACCCATGTATCGTTCCATTTTCTTGAACAGGCTGTTTGCTGCAAAATGCGCTGCAGTTCGGTCACGAATTTCCCGCGCTGCCCTACGGATATGGCGTAAATTGACACTGCTTGCGCGTTCATGACAGCTTCAAAACAGAAAGAAAATGTGTTCGACACTGCAGATCGGTAGGTGGCGCTATTGCACCTTAAGTTGCTTGCCAACCGCCAAACTCCAAAAGAAGAACTGTGGGAATGGATTCTACTGCAACCAGCAAACGACCAAGCGTGGCACAAAGGAAGTTTATTCAGCGGCATCTCGTGAGTCAAAAACCAAATATGGTAAAAGACAGGCAGGGACCCGAATCTATATCGGATACGTGATTGACGAATGGAGGCTGCTTCAACTATATCTGGGACTCAAAAAGGATGCTGCCATGGCTCATTTCCTAGTGAGCAGGTAAGAAACATTATAGGTTGTGTTTAGAGATGATATGACAATGATCTGACCTCACCGATGACTCAGAGAGAGCTAGCGTGCAGTAGCATTAGCTGTGATCATGCTACAGTAGTAGCATTAGCTGTGATCAGGGCTGCAGCGTGGATTGCTTCGCCGCAATATTGTCCGTGAGAGCGGCGGGGAGTTGCCTTTTCAGCGTGAAATATTGGAGGTGTGGCGTGAGAGCGTGTGAAGAGGGTCAGGTAATGGTATTTTTGTGTTTGTGTAACATAGCCGTATGTGCACGCTCCCGTGCTGGGCTGCAGTTACTCACAGAGCCGGGCGCGTCGCTCGTGAGCATCGTTTCTTTTTTCCTGCCTCTAGTTCCTTTAAAGGGACATGAACGTCACCAACCTACACACAGCTTTTAAGTTTTTTATTACCAAATTTATTGACATGGGAAAAATAATATCAGTTAGAGCAGAAATTTCTATAATGAAACATTTTCAATTTAGGTGTGATCATTAATGGGAGCCCGAGCACAGGAGTGGTTCCGGCTGCATTGAAAGCTGCAGTGATTCGGCCGATCCTGAAGAAACCTGGAGCTGATGTCTCTGTGCTTGCTAATTACAGGCCAATGGGCTCTATGCACGCTCCAACTTCCGCATTCCACATAAGGCCGCACTCCTATTTCCGGTTGTCATAGTCGCCGGCGAAGCTGTGACATGGCTGAGAGTTTGGAGTTCACCCGGTGCTTCCTGGAGGTTAGTTGCTTATGGCTTTTTGGTCGGACGTGTTATTGGTAGAGGTTTTTAAAAAAAATTCAAGAGAACCACTTTATTCTTTTTTTTCATCTAAACAAAGAGAATATTTGCCTTACATCATTGATTGTAACATTTGGTAACTCCAGAAAGCACTGGGTGAACTACAAACTCTCAGCCATGTCACAGCTTCACCGACGACTATGACAACCGGATATAGGGGTGCGGCCTTATGTGGAATGCGGAGGTTGGAGCCCATTTCCAACCTCCCTTTTACCTCGAAACTGCTGGAAAAAGTTGTTTATCAGCAGCTTGTGTCTCATATATCTGACTCCGACTTGTTCAAGGTTTTTCAATCAGGGTTTAGGTCTGGTCATAGCACTGAGTCAGCCTTGTTGAGGGTTTTTAATGACATCTATATTTCCCTGGACCAGGGTTTGTCTGTAGTGCTCCTTTTGTTAGATCTAACTGCAGCTTTTGATACGGTCGACCATGCCATTCTCCTGGATCGTTTGGAGCGGTGGTTTGGGATCACTGGGTCTGCACTGGACTGGTTCCGCTCGTACCTCCATGGAAGGACGTTCTGCGTTAAATTGGGGGACGCATTTTCCTCCTGGGAGGACCTTTGCTGGGGGGTCCCACAGGGCTCGATTCTCGGCCCTCTTCTTTTTTCTATCTATTTGCTGCCCCTTGGCCCAATTCTCCGTAAACATGGCCTTCAGTTTCACTTATATGCAGATGACTGCCAGATTTACACCTTGATTTGGCAGGGGGATGGTCTTGACATCATGTCCCTTGAGTCCTGTCTCAACGAGGTTAAGTCTTGGCTAGCGGCAAATTTTCTACATCTTAATGAGGGTAAAACAGAGCTGATTATTTTCAGGCCAAACTATGAGTTCCAAAGTTGACCTGGGCCCTCTCTCCCCCTTTTTGAAGTAAGTGGTCACTAGCCTGGGGGTGAGAATTGACTCTGGCCTTAAGTTTGATGCTTACATCAACTCTGTGATTCGATCATGTTTTTTTAATCTGCGACGCCTTTCTAAAATTAAACCTATGCTGTCGAGAGTCCACCTGGAGCACGTACTCCATGCTTTTGTAACCTCTAGGCTGGATTATTGTAACTCCCTTTATGCTGGGCTCAGTCAGTCATCGCTTTGTCGGCTCCAGATTGTACAGAACAGCGCCGCCAGGTTTCTGACCGGGGCCAGGAAATGGGACCATATCAGTCCAGTTCTGGCCTCCCTACACTGGATTCCGGTCCTTTATCGGGCACATTTTAAACTCTTGGTGTTTGTTTTCCGCTTCTTTCAGGGAGGTCTCCCTTCTTATTTGTCGGCACTCCTGAATAGACGTGTGCCAACACGCTCTCTGCGCTCCTCTGATCAGTGCCTGCTTGTGGTCCCCCGCACTAGGTGTCGCACTCGTGGTGATCGGGCTTTCTCTGTTCTAGCGCCATCCCTCTGGAATCAGCTACCACAGTCAGTTAGACTTTCTACATCTCTGCAGGTTTTTAAGAGTCAACTGAAGACGCATTTTTATCGTCCACCGTTTCCAGACCTTGCTTGAAGGCTGCTTGTTTTTATGTGTTTTATGTATTATGCATTTTTATAGTTTTATACTAGTTTACTGTTTTTTAATTTTTTTTAATCATGTTTTTATGTTGTTCTTCAGCGCCTTGGCCTCCCGTGATGGGAGTGGAAGGTGCTTTATAAATCAAATTTTGATTGACTGATTGATTGAATTTATCGCCCAGCCCAATGGTGTCGGTGATAATACTTACTGGTTCCCTCTTGTAAGGCGATCCTTTTTCTTTTTGCATATGCCCGGAGGTGATTGGAGAGGGCAACTCCACTGTGGAAAGTTGCATTGCAATGAATGCACATCTTCCTGTTGAATTCACCTTTTTCTGCAAAAATAGACACAGTAAACGTAATAATGTATCCCTAAGCACATTACAAATGTTCTGAGGACATAACTAAGAACTGAGCTGAAACCAAACTTTACATATGGTTCCTCGTGACTGCAGTGTTATAATGCAGTTATAATGCAGATGGATGAATGTCTTTGTAATTTTAATCTGCTACGACTCTTTTGTTGCAATCTTTTCAAATGTTACCAAAATTACTGTAATGACTATAAAATACATAGGGACGTATCGTTCTACTCCTTTATGTGGATGATGCCTTTTTTTTCCTCAAATAAAATCCGATTAGCTTCCAAACAGCTGCATCATGCAAATGAACTGATGTTTATTATGATATAAAAATGTTGTGTTTACATTTGCAGAATTCCAAAATCTCTGCATTAAAAATGAACTCTTCTAAAACACAAACAAAACAAAAAAAATTTGTGCATTTTTAGCACTAACGTCATTATTTATGTGATGTATTGAAATATTTGTTAATGAATTGGCAGTGCATAAAATAAAGTAAAAGCAACTTATTCCAAATCTTGCCTGTGTGATCAAAGAAATAATCAAATAACTTAAGTGTAAGAATATAGCTTCTGTTATAAAATAATGTCAACAACATTAGGGAATTCCTTTGAAGGTGGAAGGAATTCTGCTTTTTATTTTCTCACTGAACCTCTCTGAGGATGTTACTTACCGGATGGAGAGTTTGGCAGTGATCCTGAACTGTGCTCACTATTTGAAGAAACCGTTGACTCGTTTCTCGAAATCTGAGATGATCCTTTTAGCCTGGCGTCTTCTTGACACTTCCTTCTTTTCAGAATCCCTATTAAGGCAGTTGTGCCTGAGAGAGAATTTTTAACATCCAGCTTCTCCAACTGCCCGTTTTCAGACTTAATTTCTGATATAGAAAACGTGGGCATCAGTGGTTTGGTGTCCGTGAGAACACTTGGGATGGAATGACTTTTGGGGAATCTGGTCTGAGAAGAGGTGAAGCGATTAGCGATGGGCAGTTTTGGTGAAGCACCATAATGAAAATGGTTCCGTCTTCTTCCCAGAATCTGAAGGGCTTGTTGAAATTCTTTTTTGTCACGCATCAACTCGCGCAGTAAAATGATTGGGGATTTGCTCTTTGAAGCAAAATTTTTCCCAAGCTTTTTCAGATGGCCTCTTATGTGGTTGGACTGCCCCGTCCTGTTATCAAATGCATCTCCACATAGCGGACAAGAGTGAAGGTCAGTCACAGTCTCCGAATCTGACTCTAGCTGTAGTGCTGGAGGAAAAGACACAACAAAAAACAACAAAAACATTATAGTACTACAGTACATACATGACATGAATACCACCACAAAACACACAAAGCCATGTTATTAATACTTGTTCTGGGCTTGGTTCAGTTACAAAAATGATGAAGATCTTGAATTCAGCTAAACGTTTAAAAATAACACACCAAATAGTGAATGAGCAGCTTTAGATTGGTGTCCAATCCCCATTGCAGAATGTTAGGATACCTCTTACAGGTTTCCTGTAGACCTAATTTAAGACAAGTCTGGCTAGATCCTACCAGTAATGATTCGGCCATCTGTAACCAAAGAGCATCTCATTAAAGAGCAAGTCACCCCCCTACCAGAGTCTTACTTCACCCACACTTCTTGTTTGAAAAATGTGCCACACGGACGCATTTCCTGGTGGACCAGGAGGGCAGAATTGTGACAGTGAGTGACGAGGACTGCTATGCCCACCCCTCGCTCAGTGATTCTGCGTTGGAGAACAGAACCGTTAAACACGCACACACATTCACCCTGCTCAGACGGAGCCGCTAACGCACACACACACACCACTCGGACAAAATAAAGGCAGCGCTTCCTAGTCCCTGATATTGACACTAACTCCTTTGCCTCAGAGCAGTCACCAGAGGAAAGGGAGGAAGGTTTTATGGAGGAGGCGAGCGTACCTGAGCTGTATCGCTTCGAACCAATGGCTACTGGTGCCGATAGTGTTGTCAAAAGAACCGGTACTTCGGTACCAACCCGGTACTACAAAAATGTAAACGTCACGGTACCAAGATTTCGTTGGTACCGGTAGTACCGAGGACCCGTCTAAACCCGGATCCTTAATGCACATGATTCGCGCATTTAATGGGCGCGTGCAGTCGCTTCTAAAGCAACACCGCAGAACGCAGAGTGACGGCGAGCGGTGGACCAGTTGATGTGATAAATAAAGTTCATTCACGGAGACCCCCCCGCCCCGCTGTAATGGAGACCGACAGGAGAGACTCTTCGCTCCAGCAGCACCTCCCGTTCTCATGCTTTCTTGTATTTTTAATTCCAAAACTTGACAGGATGTCCAGACAGACCCCTGTATCCCTCTGTCAGCGCCTGTCATCAGGAACGTCCTGACACGACGCTCACCTCCGCTGATCAGTGACGTAGGAGGTGAATTTAATGCGACATGACCGTTCAGACTAGTCGCTTTACAAAAATTTGCATATGTGTCAGAATCAGTACTACATAGAGTGCAGTGTGAATACACCATCATCTTTATTAACTATTTAAATCTCCTATATGTTTAATTAGGGTAACAAACAAACAAACAAACAAACAGGATGACATAATGGCGTTGACTGCTCACAGACCGGAGTTTTTCTTTTTTTAATGATTGTAATGTGTATCCACAAGATGAACAACCATGTATGGCTCAGTCAGTGTTTATGTCCTTAAAATCAGTTTGTCAATAAAGCTGTTCTAACTAGAGGTTCTAGTCTGGATAACTAGCAGGTTTACAAAAATATATGAACAAAAACACATTTTGATTAAATAAAAGTGCATTAAAAACATGTTATGATAGTAGTACAATAGTAATTCAGTTCATTTTCTTATATACAGCACTGATTCACAAAAGATGTCATCTCAAAGCACTTTACAGGAAAATTAATGTTTTTATTGGTAAATTTAGTCTAAATTAAATTTTTGTTTGGTACCGAAATTGGTACAGAGAACCGTGGATTTTCACTGGTACCGGTACCAAATACTGAAATTTTGGTACCGTGACAACACTAGGTGCCGAGTTGTTAACACTCACTTACTATTCCAACTCACTATGGAGGAGTAGCAGAGACTCAGCTGCTTTTATACCCCACAGCAGCAGTTCAGCTGACATCATACTGTACCGGATAATAGAGCTGAACGACTTTAGGAAAAGATTCAATTGTAATGTTTCAGGAGAAATTACGATTTCAATTCAATTAACAATTTTCTTCAAATTAAAGTTCAACACATTATTCACAAAATATATATAAAAGAATATCAAGGAAGGCTGCCTGGATGTTTTTCTGGGCCGTCTGACTAAAACACCGCTCTAACACCGAACTCTGACACGTTTTACATGCTTGTTTGAATTACCGTGTGCCATCAGAAAAATTCAAACCATTTTTAACAGAAGAGAAGTTGCGCTTTCAAGTCCACTAAAGTGTACGACTCCACACCTGAGCTGACGGAGAAGTACAAATCAGCCTTTAGTGTTATTACGATGAACCCCGTTCTGCTGCTGGACAAGTCTCTGTCAACCCACCTCGGTGCTGAGAGACGGCACTCGCGGCAGAGACAGATGGCCACAGCCAAATTATTATCAGCTCTAGCGGCGCTATGTAAGGAAAAATAAAACGGGGAATAAAACAAAATGTGCAGCTCTGTCAACTGAACAATTGGGCTCAGCTCCGTAACCCCCCCCCATGCTGCCGCCATGACACAGGGGAAAACCCTGGATGTCTAAAAAAGTTGTCAGAACAGATCCTGGGTCAGTCAGGAGCACTACAAAAAGCCCTCTTCTCAAGGAGGTCTGCCTTGGGCTGAACTGGTCCAACACACCCACTGATTGGTCGGCTCAAATTCATGCCTACCATTAGGGGGAGCCTCCGATTGGCGGATAGAATCAGACAGCAGGGGCTTACCACATGCGAAATTCATAATCATTCTGGATGCTGGGGAGTTAACGAGCCTCTGACTACAGCCGTTTTGTTCTGTCTCTCTAGCCCTTTTTATAAAACAATGCCGCCAATTTGCCGCAACGCCGAGGCGGCATCTGGGAGGCTATGGTCGTTTATAAGAGCTCAGACTGTGGCGGTAATGTTGCGCAATCATGTCCGTTTTATAAAAGATTACGGGATGGCGGCATTAAGGGGGTATGGGGGCGGTCTCTGCAGTGTCGCGGACTTCCGTTTATCTTGGACATAACTTGCTTTTTATTGCGATCGAAGCCGCGTTAAGTTTTCTTTTTCACAAGCAGCTACAGGTGTGTGTCCTCCACAGTCCCTGTGAACTGTCAAATGATCTGAGCTGCAGATCTAACTGAGAAAAGCTCCCGGTGTGCTGCATCGCTCAGTTTATTATCTCAGCTAGTTCTGTTTACAAAACGAAACTTATGCCCGTGTTTACTTTCATTTTCAATATAGTTCCCGACCAAAGCTCGGCATTAATTCATCACGTGGTCATGACACCACCCTCTGTTGCGCCAAGGCTTAATGTGCATTTATAAGACCGGCGAAGTCACAATATTACCGCAATATTACTATCAAGCGTGGCGGCACGAATGCCGCAAAATTCCTGCAACATGATGCCGCCATGGCACGTTCATAAGACACACCGTTGGGGTAATATTACGCTAATTTGCCGGCACGGTGTGTCTTATAAAAAGGGCTTCTGAAGCACACACACCCGCACGCACACACCCGCACGCCCGCCCGCACGCACGCACACACACACACACAGTGCTGCCAGGACACACAGCAAAGCAGGATGCAATATCAGAGTGTCCAAATGCAACAGGCTCAGGCTGCCTTTGTTTAATAAGGAAGACACCTCAGACTTCTCCGTGCTATTTTGCCCTGCCCACGTGCTCGGAGATGCGCTCATGCCATCACTGATATCTTCGCGACAATTTTGCGCCCCAATTTTGGAGACCGCCTATGTACTCAATTACGTCCGCATTCCTAAGGCAGTGTGGAACGAATGCGGCCAGGCTGGGGCGAGCAGCGCGGAGTAAAGTGGAGCCAATGCAATTGTGTGAGTGCCATTAGATCCGCAGCTTGAAGTACCTGGATTCTCTGTGCTGAGATTCTGGGACGTGGCAGTTGTGCTGTAGTGAAACGTTAGTTTAGCACTAAGCTAGCGGCCTTGTCCATTGGCTTGAGTTTAAAATATTCCTACATTTTGGAAACTTTTTGGTGTTTTCTCTGGGTGTCGTTATCCCCTTTGCATTTGCCTTGTTGCTCGCTCTGCTAACCGCATGATCTGTTGGGGCTGCAGAACAAACGCGCTTGTGTCAAGTAACACTGGAAGTAGATTGTATAACCCAGAAGTGATAAAAAACAAAGCGTCGATTTAAAAAATATAAATGTGAGTATTCCTTTCAGCCCTACACTCAATTATACCATTTATTGGCTAAAAAGGTTGATTTGGGCGTGACTTGCTTGTTAAGTCATACTCTTGTGTGAAGACGTAGTATTTATTGGGTAACTAGTTTTTAATTATGTATTCATCCTAATGGTTTTAAAGCAAAATCTCTTTGCCACCCAGGACTAATTTGCTGGATGTTTAACCAGCTTATTTTGAAGAGTGACTTGAATTACAGGGTTGATTACGTTGATCTATATTTCCAACCATCATCTGTGGTTAGGAGCTCTTAGTAATGACCAATTTAGATTGCAAATAGAATCATAGCAAAAACAATCTCTTGAAAATATGCCGCCTCGTCATGATGGACTCAGCTAATGCCATTTTTCCTTAGTGAACGCGGCTTAACTTGAGTCAACTCTACATGGTATTGGTTGTTTTTCCATTACAACTGAGAAACTGTTCTAGTGGATGGGTTTGTCTTAGTGGCGGTGTTGTGTGTGTGGGGGCACGAGCTGATCTGGATGTGACATAAACACACAACACAGCATAACAATGGCAGTGACGTTAAAAATTCTACTCATTCTTTGGCTTTTTGTCAGACTTTGAGTCCAGAAAAGGCTGCAGGCCTGCAGATTTCCAATAAAAGACAAACATGCATATATATTTCAGTACCTTTTCTCAATCGGCGAATAGCTGAAAACCTGCGTCGAATACGCGGCCTTCTATCCTGGTAAGCCACTTGCTCTGGAGGCACAACATGGCGTGCATTGTAGCTTAGTCCAACTCTATGAAGATGTCCTCGCACATGGTTGGACAGTCCAACACCAGATTCAAAAATGGCAGGACAGTATGGACAGTTCTTTCCATCTGTGTCCAACTCTAACAAATCGTCTGTGGGAGACTCCCCCAGTGGTATCTGGTGGGACTCGATGTTTTCTTGAAATACTTCAGTTTCAATGGATTCTTCTTTGATTTCAAGGTCATTCAGTTCTTGCTCTTCAGTCTTTATTTTCTCAAACAGTTTTTTAGATGCCTGTAAAGCACCTCTCATTGACATCCTTCTACTATAGGTGTATATTATGTGTTTTCTTTCTTTTTTAATGCCACTGTCAAAATAGTTGCTATTGGATTCCGAATCATTACCGGGGAACATTTCTGTTTCATCACAGTCTTCTGCATCTTCTTGGTTTAATGTCTTGGGACTTGGTAAAGATCTTGGTAAATTGAAGAATGAGTCTTGCTCTGAAGTGTTACGATACGGGGTGGACATTTTCCTTTTAGATGGTGACTTTTTGACTGATGACTTATCTATGTTTAACTTAGGGCCATTTGGTGATCCCGCTGAATATTCAACCTTGACTGACATTGTTTCTGTTGAGCCATCACAACCGTTTTTGGAGCCCTGAGCTATGCAGTTATTGCTTTCATTCTTCTGTTCAGCAATCTTCTTTCCATTGCTTTGACGAGACAGAAGGACATTAATGGATTTGTCAAGTTTTGATTCCTTTACTTGAGACTTGGGACTTCTCTTAACTTTGCTATTTTCGAACAAGTCTGACAGGCTCCCAGACTCATCTACTGAACTATCTCTTTGATAAGAGGTTTGATTTTGTATTGATATTTTAGATGTAAGCCCTGAATCCTCAACAGGAGACGATTCCCCAGATGGTGGTGCATTTCTCTCACTGTGCTGTACTGCTATATATTCACTGAAAGTCATTTGATGACGTAACATTAGGTGATTCTGAAAAATGTGTTCGCCAAAAGCTTTATATGAACACATGGCACAGGGGAATATTTCAGAGTCGTTACTTTGGATCTGCTTTTTAACCGTAATAACAGTATGCTGCAAAATATCATGTTTTTTAAGATCGTTAGCACTCTGAGTCCTAAAGCTGCATTTGTCACATCTGAACATTCTTTTGTCCTTTTCATGGGTTTTTGCATGTTGAACAAAGGTGTTGGGGGAGCTTGTTCCAAAGGAGCACTGAGGGCAGAAAAACATTTTGTTTTTCTCCTCTTTCTTCCTATCATTAATATCTTTGACTTCTTCTTTGAGTCGGATTTTCTTCTCTTCATGGATGGACATGTGATCAATTAGTGCACTGCTTTGTTTGAAAGACTGGCCACATTCTCTGCACATAAAAGGCTTTGGTGAAAAACTAGGAGGGTCCTCATGAGACTTCATATGAAAAAGCAAGCGATGCTCTTTCTTGAATGTGAGCTTACATTTTGAGCAAGGGTAACGAAATGACCTTTTCTCTGAATGAGAATTTACAGCAAGCCCTCCTTTCACTGTTGAAAATTTGTTATTTATACTATTCTTGTGTGAATTTCCTCTAGGTGATTTGTAAAAAATGTCATTCATGGCATTTATAGTACCATTTGGAAACTTGGAAATGTTTTCTGTGGGTGATGGCTGTGGTGTGGAAAGCTTCTGTGAATTTCTGACTTTGATATGAGTGGAGTCCACTTGGCCTTCAACATCAGATGACTCGTCAGAGGACTTTGGACTTGGATTAGGGTATAGGTCTTCTGAAGGGTCCACCATAACAACCATGTCCATTTTTCGTTTTCTTCTCCTTTGGAGGCTGGCAGTTGTGACTTCCTCTTTAGGCTCTTCACTGGGGGAATCATGGTTGTCCCAAAGAAACCGCATAAACTCTTTGTGAGGGTCCCAGTTGAGATCATTGGCACTACTGAAATTGTCCAATGAGTTCTCGGGTGATTCTATATCAAACCCCCAAATTCCAGCATTGTCTATTTCTTGTACAGTCTTTAGTGGAGTGATGCTCTTTTCCTCCTCTTTCTCAGATGAGATGTTGCTGAAATCATGGTCTTGTGTAGCCTGATGAAGAGAGGGCCCATTCTCCAAGCCAACCGGAGATAAGATGTCTGTGTTTGACAGGACATCGAGGACAATGCTTTGATTTAAAGAGGACTTGCCAAAAGAAGAGGTGCAAGAGGCAGACTCTTGTGCCATTCTCACATGTCTCTGTACTTGTGAGTGGGTAATGACTTCTGAATCAGCATCTTTTTCATCTTCATCAACACCTGTCAGACATGACATTTCCATAGCAGTGACCTGAAAAGAAAAATATACATCTCTTAGATCAAGACAAGTGATACAAACAACCTATTACACTTAATGTACAGCAGACAAAATTTAAACTATTCACTTTAGAGAAAGACTTTGGGAAAACAGGCTTTGTGATTGTCTCACATTCTCAGACTAACCCATTTGAAATTGAATGAAATCTGATTAATTGATAATTTAGTGGCAGGTTTTTGATGGAGCAGACACTGCTGCAACTCACTATAGGTGCGTTTCCTTTACCGGAACTTCAGGGTAAATTTACAGGAAGTTCCCGACGTGCTCTTGTCTCCACTTGACCGGGCCGGCCGAACGGGTGTTTTCCAGGCCGTTTTCCGGAACCTTCTGAGTACCTGTTCAGGGGTAGGTACTCGGAATGGCCCGATGGAGTCGCTGAGCGGAACCTTTGGTTAACTCACGCTGATTGGGTGTAACTCAGTAGGAAATTACATCAGCAGGTTCTCCAAAACAACCGGCAGTAGTAAAATTAGAAGAGTTGCTAGTGAAGCAGAATGGAAGCGAACGGAATAAGCGATGGTGTTTAAAATTAAACTCCCGACACCGGAACACAAGGCGGAATTCCCCCACAGCTGTCACTAAACTGTACAGGAAAACACAGCGGAATTCCCCCACATTGCCTTAATTCACTGGGCTTTGTTGTTTCACAGAGAGCTGTAAAAACTGAGCTTCTGGTCTTTGAACGCCACATTTTACATCACGCAGCTACGCTCGTCCTCTGAATGGATTAATTTATGATAAACTTCAACAGAATAAATACTTTTAATGTTATTAATGTTACTGTGAGAGGTGCTGTAGAGGAAATGTTTTAATTTCATTAAAGAAAAGTTGCACACATTGAGGGCCGAGCTGCAAAATGCTTCCATGTAGTTTCTTTTGGATGTGGAACAAGTCAAAACGAGTTATTGTGGCTAAGCTACATCATTATCAAGAACGTGCGGAGATTCTGACTCGCGCACATTCCCATGGCCAGTGTCGCTACAATGGCGAAGCGGTTGCAATCTTTCCTTACTACACAGTGAGGGCGTCACCAATGTTGCTTTGGAATATGTATGCTAAAATTCTCGCAAAGGTTCTGGCCTGCTGTCTAGAGACGGTGCTTCCTGTAGCTGATGCTAGAAAAGACTGTTTATATATTTCCATGGCAACAGCAAGTTCGAATGTACTATGAGATTTCTTTTTTGTTTAATAACTGGTCAGTCAGTTAGGGCAGCAAGTATTATAGTTTAATGTGTTAATTTTATTTGTGGAACTACCTGTGTTTAAGAGAAAATTATACATTTGTAAGTCACGTGACCCAGACGTGCATGTGAGAAGTAGCGGAAGTAGGTTAAAAGTAGCGAAAGTATGTCAAAAGTAGCAGGAAGACATACAAGAGAAGTCAGAGAAAAAACTATGATAAAGACTTGAAAATCTACCTTATATGATTCTACTACTTATGATTCTACTTAAGGCGGGCGTACACTTTTTTGAGCCGATTTCACCTCGTGTGAGAATGTACGAGATCGGGGCGAGTTTTGCGCTAAGCGTCGTGTAGAATACAGGGGGTTACGAGAGGCAATTAACACCACATGACCAGCTACCGATCAGCAATCGTAAGCTCGCACGGATTTTTGGCGTGTTTGATATTTCGCTCGTCCCTCGTGAGGGTATCGCACTATTGAAGCGGCGCTGCGAGCGTCTGCGACCCAAAAAGTACCAGAACCGCACACGGCGCATTCGCAAACACAGAAGCAGTAGCGTAAATGAAGGAAGCGGAAGCGAAAACAAACCAAATAGCTAACCCACTATCAAAATAAAAGCAGCGTTGCTTTGTTTTAATGAAAAATAAATTTTTTTTCTTCATTTAACAGCGGGAAATGCTGGTAATTTATCAATTTTGATCAAAAGTGGATCAAATATAATACAAATAATATGTTTTCGTTGTTATTTTGTTATTTAAGGAACAAACTAGGGATGGGACAAAATATCGTTTAGCGAAATTTTGCAATACAAAACGTGACAAAAATGCATCGAGTAAAAAAAAATGGATCGCGAAATAAAGACTAGATGGCACTGCTGCATGATTTGTGCATGGCAGGCATACAGTCTAAAGCCTTTTTTATAAAACAATGCTGCTAATTTGCGCAACGCCTAGGCATCTGGGAGCCTAAGGTCGTTTATAAGAGCTCAGACCGTGGCGGTAATGTTGCGCAATCATGTCCGTTTTATAAAAGATTACGCGATTTTTAATTTTTATTGCGATCAAAGCCGCGCTCGTTGAGTTTTTTTTCCACATTTCTCTACAGGTGTGTGTCCTCCACCATCACTGTGAACAGTCAGATGATCTGAGCTGCAGATCTAACGGAGAGACACTCCCGGAACTCCGCATCGCTCCAGTTTATCATCTTAGCTGGTTCGAAAACGAAACTTGTGGCCGTGTTTAGTTTCATTTTCATTTTATAGTTCCCGGCCGGAGCTCGGCATTAATCCATCACATGGTCATGACACCCTCTGTTAAGTAAATGTGCGTTTATAAGACCGGTGAAGCCGCAATATTACAGCAATATTACTATCAAGCGTGGCAGCACGAATGCCGCAAAATTCGGTAATATTACGCTGATTTGCCAGCATGGTGTGTCTTATAAAAAGGGCTTATGGTGGCAGGCTGACAGCACTATCTGCTGATTAAGCAGGGTAAAACTAAATGAAAAAAAAAAAAGAATCCGGGGAACAGTGCAGTGCGTGACGTCGTCACGTCAAGTCACAGCGCCTGTTGCAACAACAACACTGCAGGCAGGAGACATTGTTTCTGCTCAAAGATCACTGATTACACCAGAACATGTTGATATGTTAGTTTTTTTGAAGAAGAACCAGTCCTGAGATAACTTAACCTAGGGTTAGAACAGCACTAAGAGAGTGTTCTTGTTTGTGTTTGGCCTGTTAGGCCTTGTGTTTCCCTGTGTGCAACGGAAACAAAAATAAACAAGTTATTATACAGTAATATTTTTCCTTTTTTTTTTAATATCGTATCGTGACATATCGTTTCGTGACTATGACATATCGAGGTGCATCATATCGTTAGTTTAAGTGTATCGTCCCATCCCTAGAACAAACCAGACTTTTATTTTTATGTCAGATTGATTTTTTAACCATAGCGACAAGCAGAGCTTGCCATGAAGCAACAGAGTACGCTTCTATTCCAAATGCCGACCTCGTCTTCCCATACTCAGACCAACGTGTTGCGTCATATATACTTTTTTTTAGCTGCGACAAGTTCATGCCAGACGTACAGTGTGAGCAGTCAGGTCGCATCCGAGAACTGGGTCGTACAGTGTGAGCACATGACTCGTGAGATTTGCTCTGCGAGGAAGTTGTACAGTTTGAGCTGAAGCTGAACGCTACGAGTGAAAAAGTCGCACAGTGTACGCCCGGCTTTAGGGATGGGGCTGATCCGATCCAGTATTGGTATCTGGCTCTGATACAGACTTAATTCACAGATTGGAAAATTCCAACCCAACCTGGACAAATTTCCGATCCAGAGTTGTCTTCTGAAATGCCTAAATAAGTGATCCCAGGCTAGGTCATGTTATCTGTGCCCCGGAGGCTCAGAGTGATGACGCGCCTCCTTTCAGGAAGTTCACTCACACTACAATTTACAGGTAGCGTCGATGGTAGCGGGTTAGCATGAGCAGCGCCGAACTTTTACACACAACATGTCTGCAGTGTGGAAATATTTTACACTCGAAACGCCGAAAAGCAAGACAGCAACGTGCAATGTTTGCAAAGCCGTTGTTCCGAGAGGTGGAACCTCCGTCGCAACTTTCAACACTACTAATTTGATCAAACATTTGAAAAAACACCACCCGAGAGAGCACAAGGACTTTTTAACTAGTGGAGAGAAAGAAGAAAAGAGACGCCAAGAATCACTTCTGGAGTCATTCAAAAAGCAAATTAAACTTTCAGCAGACAATGTAAAAGCCAAAGGGATTACAAAGAAGCTGCTCAACTTCATCGTACTCGATGAGCAAACCGTTATCGGTGGTGGAAAATGAGGGATTTCGCAGCGTGATTGAACACTTGCGGCCAAGGTACAGTTTACCCCCCAGGACATATTTATCAGAGACTGCGCTACCTGAACTATACAGCGTGTCAACCAAGTTAGCCGATAAGCTTAAAGGAGTTCCAGCCCTGAGCTTTACTACAGATATTTGGACTTCAGATGTCTGCCCAATGTCACTGATAAGTCTTACAGTGCATTGGGTTAACTCAGATACACATAGCTTCTGTAGTGCGGTGCTTCAGGTAAAAAAGTCCAAAGGTTCATACAACCGAGCTACAATCGCAACCGCCATTACCGAGATGCTAACTAACTGGGGGATTCCTCTGGAAAAAGTGCATGTCATTCTACGGGGCAACGCAAGCAACGTGAAAGCTGCTTTGGAAGATATGGCAGTTCCTAGTCTGGGATGTTTTGCTCACACGCTGCAGCTCGTTGTGCACGAAGGGTTGATGTCACAACGCAGTGTTAGCGATGCATTAGCAAATGGCCGAAAGATTGTTGCGCATTTTAAGCATTCACAACTGGCACAGTCTCGTTTGGAAGACCTGCAGTGTGATATGCAAGGTGCGGGAACCACGACCACCCCAGCTCGTCTTGTTCAAGATGTCCAGACAAGATGGAGTAGCTCTTTCTACATGGTCAAGTGCCTTCTGACAGAGAAGCGAGCTCTTTGTGCTTATGCTGCCGACCACAACTTACCGGCAACATTATCAGCCAACGAGTGGGGTTTACTGGAAAAAACTGTGACCGTGCTGGAACCCTTCGAGGAGTTAATGAGGAAAATCAGCTCAGTGACCTCAACTGCAGCCGACATAATCCCAGCCGTCACCGTTTTAAAACGCCTGCTAGCCGAGGAGAACAGTACCGACAGCGGCATCAAAACAATGAAAAGCACGCTCCTCCAAGCTGTCAACAGGCGATTCAGCAGCATCGAAAGTGAATCCCTCTACGCTGTTGCCACTTTAGTGGATGCTCGATACAAGGACAGGTGAGGCATAGTCAAGAACAAGGTGAACTATGTACAGAGGCAGATGTAAGATCAAAAGAAAAGGCAAAGTATGCTGTTCCTGTGGGCGAGCTGTAAACAGAGCAAGCAGCATGGCAGAGAGAAAGCGCTCTAAAGTTTGGGTCCACTTCACTAAATGTGATGGGTAACCGGGTGATGATGACAACATCGACAACGATAGTGAGGCATTATCGTCTTAATTTGCTCCAGCAGGTAAATAAATTGCTTAAGATAACATTAGCTTGATATTTTAGCTTCCGTTAACTTGTAAATTCCGACTTCAGAGTAGGAAAAATCAACTATTTGAAAAAGAATGGCAATTTTGCCCAATAGGAATGAAGATACACAGTAAATTTAGTTCACAGCAAAGATGTTTGCTTCAGTTTAATTTGCAGTTTTTAATACTACAAGGACCCACCCATCACACAATTTGTCCAGAGGGCATAGAAGAGGAATAGAAGAACATGGAGCTGGGTTTTAGTTTATGAAACACAATATTAAAATACAAACGGTTGTATGGTATCAAAGTTTTAGTTTAATTTGTAGTTTATAAAACATGGTCTCCTCATCGTAGTTATTCCAGAGGGCAGAGAAGAGGAATAGGAGTACATGGAGCTGGGTTTTAATTTTTGCATCATTTAGAAACAGTTGTGGTTAAAGGTTTTCATATTGAAGAATTCTGTACAACACTATGATGATAAAATACAAATAGTTGTATGTTATTTATCGTGATATTTATCAAATATGGTTATATATTGAGAAAACTATATATATATTTAATTAAAAGAGATTAAATTAAATATTAAACACTCAAAAGTATTGAAAATAGGTACCGTTAAGCACCGATATCGATTCCTAAGTACCGGGAATTGGTACCGTATCGATTCAAATGTCAAAGGTAGGGTTGCAGGGATTAACCAGTTTGACAATTGTAACGTGTTGTAGGTGGTTACTTTTGATTACTCCTCAATAAAATATAAAGGTATTCAACAAGAGGTGATATTCCATATAAATATGAACTATTACTATTATTGAACCTTTAATATTTGATTGATGATGAAAATAGGTACTTTAGGTAAAGCCGGGCGTACACTGTGCGACTTTTTCACTTTTTTGAGCCGATTTTCTCCTCGTGCGAGAATGTACGAGATCGGGGCGAGTTTTGCGCTGAGCGTCGTGTAGTATACAGGGGGTTACGAGAGGCGATCAACACCACATGGCCATCTGCCGATCAGCAATCGTAAGCTCGCATGGATTTTTGGCGTGTTTGATATTTTGCTCGTCACTCGTGAGGGTCTCGCACTGTTGAAGCGGCGCTGCGAGCGTCTGCGACCCAAAAAGTATCAGAACCGCACACGGCGCATGCGCAAACACAGAAGCAGTAGCGTAAATGAAGGAAATGGAAGCGAAAACAAACCAAATAGCTAACCCACTTTCAAAATAAAAGCAGCGGTGCTTTGTTTTGATGAAAAATAAACTTTTTTTCTTCATTTAACAGCGGGAAATGCTGGTAATTTATCGATTTTGATCAAAAGTGGATCAAATATAAGACAAATAATATTTTCGTTGTTATTTTGTTATTTAAGGAACAAACCAGACTTTTATTTTTATGTCAGATTGATTTTTTAACTGTAGCAACAAGCAGCGCTTGCCATGAAGCAACAGAGTACGCTTCTATTCCAAATGCCGTTTTCATCCTCCCGTACTCAGACCAATGTGTTGCGTCATATATACTTTTTTTAGCTGCGACGAGTTAATGCCAGATGTACAATGTGAGCAGTCAGGTCGCATCCGAGAACTGGGTCGTACAGTGTGAGCACAAGACTCGTGAGATTTGCTCTGCGAGGAAGTTGTACAGTTTGAGCTGAAGCTGAATGCTACGAGTGAAAAAGTCGCACAGTGTACACCCAGCTTAAGCCAGGGAACCAACACTTTGTAATAATTTGAGACAAGAGGCAAAAATATAGTTAATAAATTCAATTTATTACAGTATTTCTACTACTAATGATTATGCAGGACAAATTATAAATGATGAATAAATGATAGTTCAAGGTATTATCAACTGATGAATGAACAATGATGAAACATGATATTAGATGTTATTAAAATGCCTCATTAAGAATCTGAGGAAATGTGATGTCTGGGTTATCAAAATAAGCTGGCTGTTTGTTTAGGTTTAACAAATTATCAAATTAATAAAATTAATAATAACCATCCGCCGCCAGTGCAGAATATGGTACCCAGGTGTGTGGAGGTTTCTCGTCGATCCAGCTGGTATAGAAGTTTCCTCATCACGGGAGGACTTTTACTTCTGGATGTCAGGCCGTATTCCTCTGACTCCGCATCAGCTGGTCAGAGATCACCTCCCGGGCTGCAGGTGGACCGTTTCACAGCGGATGAGTGGGAGGCAGATTGCAGATAAGAATTGCTTGATTCCAAAGAGATTGTTCTTTATGCTGCTAAAATTATTCCCCTGGAAAGTCTGGCTTGACTCCACATAGGATGATAAATTAGCGTAAGCTGTAGCTTTTGCAGGAACTGCTGTAAGCTTCGAGCTTTGGCATGAACTGAATTGTAGAGGAAGTGTCACTACTTTTAATGTTAGTTTATACATTTTGGCAAATCAGAATCTAACAAGTGTAAATGGGCATTTACCAAAGAGTCCTCAGGCATCACTTCTTTCCTTCAACACTTAGAAAAGACTTATTCCTTAATCTGTTAAGTAAATAGGTTAAACATTCATTTATTAATATAGTAATATGTGAATATACTGATAATAAACCATTATTAAATTCATCAAGTAGACTCATTTGTGGTATTTACGATCTGATATAAGGATAAAGAATAAAGATGTTGGTTCATTCATTATTGTAAAGCAGTCCAGACATTAAAATCACTTTAGATAAAACATTCTTTGTAGATAGAACAGAATGATTGTAATTAACCAGTAAAGCGAAAGAAATAATTTTATGAGACAACAATAAGATTCTTTTATTAAAGCTAAGAGGTAAGTGTTCCGTCTTCATCTGGACGACCTTGCTCTGCAGACACGGGTAAACATAGGCAGGAGACCCAGCTTGTTTTGATGACTACTCAGCTGGCAAGCGTGTAGAGAGTCAAAAAGGCCATTGTTTTGATATGAAGAACCTTGCTGGACACTGCATGTCTGATGACCTTTTAAGCACGGACCACACTGCGCGATTTTCGGCCGACTTGGCCAAATCCCTCGTCTTCAGCAGAATCGTGTCAAACATCTGTGAACGTGAGAGTGATTTGCATAACTGTGGACGTCCAGTGTGACCAGCTCTGCGACAGCTTTTTGAGCCATCTCACGACCAAAGACATCCTCCAACAGTCTTCAAGCACTGCTTGAAAACCTACGACTCCAGTCTGCAGTTGACCAATGAAAACACACCTTTTGGACACTGCAGCAGCAAGACTCAACTTATGTTTAAAATGCAGATTAAAAACTACACACCAGTTTTTATTTTTGTTAACAGCCCAAGTTAAACCGGAGTTATACTAAAATGATTAAACTAAGAATGGGTTCAGTCTAACAGCAGGTGTCAAAAAGAGCGCTGATGTGCTGTCACGGAGCAGAGTAAACTGAGACAGACATTGACGGCAAAACTTTAGATATTGGAGCAATCTGTGACAGATAGATGGTTACGTCTCTGTAGTTTAGTATTTTTTTAATATATAAAAGAGGATTCTGTAGTTTATTGTTTTTTTAATGTACAGTATAAAAGAGGATGAGAAGGATGGATGTCCAGCAAACAGATCAGCTGAGACCACATCCCCTCTCCTCCATTCACTTTCAATGAGTAGTGCAACAAAGCGATAATCACGGGTCTCCCTCCTGCTAAGCATAATGCGAAAACGTGCATGTGAAATTTTGCACTCGTGCATGTGTCGTGCACACGCCAGCCAGCGACACGATCCCAGAAAGTTGAAAAATTTAAACTTTTCATCGCTGTCGCTCAGACAAGGACCAATCAGCAGAGGTTTCATTGACTGACCAATGAGCAGACAGGATGCTTCTCAGTACATCTCCGCGCAAACATGGAGGAAAAGTTAATACTTGCCGTGTCAGACTTCCCAGAGCTTTACAAGACTTCACTTAACTCTAGAAAAACCTTGTGAAACTTCATATCGACCGCTTTTTCAACTCTGAACTGCTTTAATAACCCAAAATTCCCTCCAACAGAAGACTCGCTATTCACCCTGGAACAGATGCGTCACTGGCTTTTGCCAATGGCCACTGCCGCATGTCGCCTCCCGTGTGTCAGGTTATAAAAGTGATAGTGATGAGTTTCGCTGATCACGGCCATGATGTCACCTCCTGTGTGTCGAGCCCATTAGGCATTAAATGGTCTTTGCCTATGCTACACAATTAACCGCGGTGTGAAACTCTGCGGTTAACCCACTGTAAAGATGCTCCAATGCTGCCAATTAAAAAAAAAAGACAATTACACGTCCTGACAAAAACTGAAGCAAAACTGGAACGCACGCACGCGGCACAAGCAGAACCAGCAACAACAACCACCGGAGAAGCCCTCAACGAACCCACCCTGGGGAAGCCCGAAAAAAGTAAAAGTTAAAGTCCCAAGTATTCATCACACAATGGTGAAATTACATCGCCGCATTTGACCCATCCCCATGGTGGGGAGCGGTGAGCTGCAGCTGTGGCCGCGCTTGGGAACTATTTGGTGGTTTAACCCCCCAATCCAACCTCTTAATGCTGAGTGTCAAGCGAGGAGGCATTGGGTCCCATTTTTTCAAAGTCTTTGGTATGACCCGACCGGGATTCGAACACCGATCTCCCAGTCTCGGAGCGGACACTCATACCACTAGGCCACCGGAGCTGTTAAAAGGTCCCTGGCAAGGCTGAGTCAGGCCAGCATCGCGACTGTGCCTGCTGACTGGCTAGGGGGCGGAGTCACTTGTTGCTCTGGAGTTTTCTGCCTGCAGGCATTTCCTGGTTCAGAGTCTGACAAAAAGCCATAAAACTGAGCAGAATGTCCAACAACACCATTTTTGTGCCGAGTTGTGTTTCTGTAGAGCATACAGGTTACCTCACAGTGTTTACTGATCATCTCATGCTATTTTTGTGTGGAGTAACCACTTTCTGTCATGGGGCTGGCATGGAAACAAAACTACACTCAGGTAAGCTGTATTAACCCAAGCTGTACAGAGCTATTTTAGGCTGAGCAGTGTCCTTCGAAAAGCACCTTTAGATACTCAAAGTACCCACACATTTGTGGATGAGGAAGTGTGCGAAAGGCTGCAGGAAGTAACAGAGACAGTAAAATTAAAACTCGCAACCATGGTCAAAAGGGACACTATATTGAGGAGCCAAAGAGTACAAGGACTTAAAGTCAGAAGGTTCCTCTCCAATACTTGTATTGACCAACCTCCAGCTTACACAAGTAATTTTATTCAACTCGAGTGCACAAACATCCAACGGCCAGCAAATTGAAACATCTTGCAAATATTGTTCAAGATATTCCCCCTTTAATGGATTGTACAGTTGGATTACCGATCGGCTTTGACTGCTCCAGAGCCCTAGCTCCCAGAGCGGTAATCAGTGGAGGTGACAATGAGCCTTACGCTGTCAGAACAGACCTAGGGTGGAGCATTGTAGGAGGGGCACCAAAGTTCTTCAGCGCAACAGATGTAACTGGTTTATGTCACCGTGTGTCAGTGAAAGAGATGCCCCCCATGTCTCTATCTGCCATCATTAATGTTCTTGAGTCAGATTTCACAGACACCAAACCAAATGACGATAATATATCACAAGATGATATCTAGTTCCTCCAAATTCTAAAGGAAGGAATATGTCAAAATGAGCATGGTCATCTCGAAATGCCTCTTCCCTTTAAGGCACGCCCTCAGCTCCCAGTTGACAAAGTTCTGGCTCTAGTCCACTTAAGACACCTCAAAAGGAAACAGGACAGATACCCCAAGTTTAAAGAGGACTACATAAAGTTCATGGAAGGAGTTTTCAGAGATGGTAAAGCTGAAAAGGCAGATACACAACCAACACCAGGACACGTCTGGTATATACCACACCACGGTATCTACCACCCACAAAAGCCAGACAAGATCAGGGTGGTATTTGACTGCTCTGCAAAATTTGAAGGGACAGTTTTAAATAATCATCTGCTAACAGGGCCAGATCTTACAAATGGACTAACAGGAATGTTATGCCATTTTCGTAAACATCCCATTGCAATCATGTGTGACGTGGAGAAGATGTTTCATAGGTTCCATGTCAGATCAGAGGACAGAGACTATTTGAAGTTTCTCTGGTGAGAAAATGGGAACACAGACTTAGAGCCCAACGAATACTGCATGAAAGTCCACCTCTTTGGTGCATCTTCATCCTCCGACTGTGCCAATTATGGAATGAAACATCTGGCAAATGAAAATGAGAAAGAGTACCAACTGACAGCTAATTTTGTCAAAAGACATATTTGTGTGGATGCCAGCCTCGTAAGTGTGGAAACCCTTGGAGAGGCAACTGAACTTGTGAAGGAGAGCAAGGATCTTTGTGCCAAAGGAAAACTACACTTTCACAAGTTTATTTCCAACAACAAAAATGTTCTGGACTCAACTGATGCACAGTTGAGATAAAGGAGGTTGATCTCAACTACAATGACCTCCCGGTGCAACGAGTACTAGGCATAAGTTGGAATGTAGAAAATTACAACTTCTTCTTCCAAGTAGCACTTGAAGAGAAACCACTGACACACTGTGGTATTCTCTCTGTTGTAGCATCTCTTGACCCCTTAGGGTTCCTTGCCCTTTTCATTTTAGAAGGTAAAAGAGTGTTGCAAGAAATGTGTCAGAAAGGCTTCAGGTGGGACGATCCACTACCTGCTGAAGCTAAGGTGGAAGGATTGCATGAAAGGTTTGGAACATCTCCAAACGATTCAGATCCCCAAATGTTTCAAGCCCACAAACGCTGATGAAGTACAGAGAGTGGAACTTCATCACTTCTCCGATGCAAGCAGTCAAGGATACGGCCAGTGCTCCTATATAAGATTGGTGAGTAAACACCAAGTAAATTGCACTTTAGTCATGGGCAAAGCAAGGGTTGCGTCAACCAGAATGGTGACCATACCAAGATTAGAAATAACTGCAGCTGTAACTTCAGCCGCAGTCAACTGCATGCTAAAAAGAGAACTTGATCTCAAGGTTGACAAAGAATACTTTTGGACAAACTCACAAGTAGCTATTGGTAGTAGTTATCTCGAACTTCTCCGTCACCTAGGGAGTGTTGCAAAGCAATTCCACGCCAGGACAACAGAGGGCGTAGCGTTTTTCTGGGGTATCCTGTCATGTATCCGGTCCAAAATAGTGCATTTACAGTTTATATTTGCAGTTTATTTTGTCCTTTAACTTTGGTTCTTTTAAAACACAGATAGGAGATCTTATTACCTTATTCTGCTGACATTTTGACCATCGCTGTGGCCTTCTTCTGAGCTAAGCTGCTTATTTTGTGCTTTTTTGCATTTAAGAAACTTTTTAACATGGACAAACTTGTCCCTCATTCTCCTCCACCTCTTCATGCGCTCGCCACCTCTAACCCCAGGTTTCCCGTCATTTCCGTCCACGAATAAAACGCTTGCTTCGTATCTTTATATTCCTCCAGTCACGGGTGAATAAACGTTTATATTTTTGGAGTTTCGAGATATTCTTCAAGCTGCTCCATGTGCTGGACACTGATGTGACAAAATAGTGCGACATTACAGAACATTTGTCACAGTTTTCAAAATGGACAACTGCAGTTAATGTTGCTGCACGCAACCAACGACTGGCCAAAGGAATAAAGACATCTTAGACTCAAAATGTGGAACAAAGGAGACATGCCACTTTAACTTTTGTCAAACTTGCACAACAAATTGCCTTTCAGGAAGAGATAAACTTAAACAGAAAACAGGAAGGCTACCCAGTAACAACAAACTCTATCAGCTTGATTCGTTCCTCCAAGATGATGTAATGAGAGTTGGATGCCTAATGAGCCATCAACACATTTTGAGTTAAAGCACCCCACAATACTCCCTAAAGATGGCACTATTATGCAGCTTATTATTGCACACTATCACGACAAGACACAACATCAAGCCCAAGGTCAACCTTGAATGAAATCAGAGCCAACGGTCTTTGGATTGTTGGAGGAAGCAAACCTGTGGCTAAGTAAATTAGGCAATGTGTGTGGTGTAGAAAAGCACGTGCAACACCAGAGGAAAATCAAAAGTAGTTCTTACAATTAAGCCTGGGACACACAGGAGACGGACGTTTTGGGAAGTCAAATGGTCACACAGGAAGCGCCACGCCGCTCAATGGGACTTGAGAACAGAAACAGCCGCTCCACGGCGCGCCGCTTGAAATAGAACTGGCGACTATCTTCAGCGCCTCTGCGCGGACATGCGCTTCTGGGACGCGATGCTGCGCTCCCCGTGTAGCCACTCTCGTGGCTTCTAATGGCTTCTTTTTAAAATGACGGCGCAGGCGTGACGCGGCGCGTCTGTCTCCTGTGTGTCCCAGGCTTAACTTAAACACACTGATGAACACTAGTAGTGCATAATGAAAACACAATAACAAGCAACCACTGATGCAAATTCCTGGTAATGAGTCTCACTGACGTACTTGACAATAAAGCTGATTCTGATTTTGAAATATCTTCAGACATATTTATTTGTCAGTGTAAAGTAAAAAAAACATTTTCATTTATTAAAATTAGTGTAGATTTGTTCATTACAGAGGTTCGTTCTCCACAGCATAGACATTGAAGAGGAGACGCCGCACCGACCGCTCCTGCCGCATTTGCAGGGTCTACTTTTTATGAAGTCTGGAGATCTGCTCCATGGAGATCTGAAGCTCTTGAACTGTGAGAAAGCGCCATTCATAAACCCGTTTACTTTAACGTTCATCAGGCAAAATACGAACGAGTTCGACTTACGGTCACAAAAAAAAATGAATGAACGTTCAATTAACTCATTTAGGCACAACACTGCAGGGTTGTACTTGTAAACTTTTCCCCTCTCAGACGTACCTTGGTTTGGTGCAGGTTGTGTTTTTGTTTCTTCTTGTTGGCATGGTTTGTTTTCCTGTTCTGTTAAAGGTTTGAAATAGGGCTGCAGTTATGGAATATTTTAGTATTCAAATATTCTATTGAATCATTTGTCAGTTAATCAAATATTCTATTTGACAACATTTTAAGTGAATTGAGATCGTGGTCTGCTGCTAAAATATAAAATAAAACACTAAATTATGAGGCTCTTATTATAAAAGGCTCAATAATATGTATTAATTTGGTGTTGTCTAGTTCCCTCATTCCCATCTGATTTATAGTTAATTCATATTTTATGGAAAAATGTACCTACATTTCAGTAACATTTAAGGTTTGTATTAATATCACTCATCTTAGTCAAAATAACGTATCTAAATATCTGCAGTTAAACTCTGATCAGTAGAATTTAATGTATTTTATTAACATGTTCAGTAGTAAGCTACTGGAAATGCTAATAACTAATTTAATTTCTACTGATAACAATGTAATGGTGGCATGTCTATTATGTATGGGTTGGCAATAATCCAGTTTAAATTATTTTCACAGATAGAAGCGTTTGTGAATAACATACTACAATGGCTTGCCATAGCCCTGGGGCGGTGTTGCGCAACTCATAACAACAACGTGACTCTTGGTAGCTGCTGTGCTGCAGCTCTGCTCCATAGCGCTGCAGAAAGCTAAGAGGATGGTGGGGACTTTTCTTCCGCTTGTAGAGTTTAGTCATTCTTAGTTTTACTATCCTCATGTTTTTTCAGAAACCCACTTGATCGTGAGCGTGCTAACCTGCTAGCTTTAGCATTATTAGCCAATCTGCCCGTACGTGCGCGTTTGATCCCAAACTTTGGACCGTTTCTGCCTTTGGATCTTTGCTGGACATATATATCGCACTGTACAGCCCTGCAGTCGCCCACTTACTATTAATAGTGTCACTGATCCCTCAAGTTTGGAACCCTTAACATTAAATCATCTGATTACCATGAAATGCTTTGTACCACTGCCCCCGCCTGGCAAGTTCATTCAAGCAGATCTGTATGCCACAAGGCGCTGGAGAAGAGTCCAATATCTGTCTGAGCAGTTTTGGAACAGATGGAGACAGGAGAATATTCCTAACCTTGCTCTCAGACGATGATGGCATTCTCTTAGGTGCAACATGAGAGTTGGTGATAATAGTAATAGTTGCCTCAGTGGCAACAGCAAGTTTGAATGTACTACAAGATTTCTTTTTTGTTAATTTTGTTTAATAACTGGTCAGTCAGTTAAGGCAGCAATTATTATAGTTTAATGTGTTTATTGTATTTGTGGAACTACCTGTGTTTAAGAGAAAATTATATTTTTGTAAGTCATGTGACCAGGATGCAGGGTTTCCCCCAGAAAACATGCAAAGCCACAGTGTTTTTGTAAAAAAAATAAAAAAATAAAAAAAAAAAAGTAGTCAGGAAGTTTAACTCATTAACTGCCAGCCGTTTTCTGATCAGAAAGCCCCTGACTGCCCGCGTTTTTGAGCGTTTTTACTGTTTTTTGAAGAGTCACAGAACATTGTGCTCTACGATCATGTAAACGCCAAAACTACCAAAAGAAAGAGTAGACTCACTTCTTACATCAGGAAGAATCACCGTATTTCTAGCTTTATCCATTCTTTCACAATCTGGTGCCCAAGCACTGCTGCAGAAGCATTTCCGGTTCGGCGCATTACTTTTTTCACAGCAGCCGCCCAAAACAAACTCATAATCCACTGATTTTCCGCTTCCTGATCACGTGATATGTGACATACACGGATAAAGATCAGCTTTAGACACGTGATGATTGTTCTCACGGTATGGGGGCTCGTTCCGACGTCCGCCCCGTAAAAAAATGCAAATGACGACTATAGTCAACAATGGCAGTGAATGAGTTAAAAGTATGACTTAGTATTTGTCTTACAAAAAGGCACAATCATGAAATATGGTTTTACCAGACACAAAAAAATACAATTCAGATAATGGAAAATACACCTGACCTCTCACCCTGTTCACTTATCCATCGCAAGATGTTGCTATGGTGCTTTTGTTTCACCAGATGCTGTTAAAGTCAAACTTGCAGGTTAAAGACCCATATTCATTTTAAAGGTGTGCTTCACTGAAAAAACATTTTTTTATGATTATTTCTGATTATAATCAGTCACTCCGAGTTTTTCATGCAGGCTGAACATGAAAATAGTCTCCTACACCTATCTCCTGCATTAACAAGGGTTACAGCTATTTAATATTTTAGTATTCGAATATTCTATCTAATCCTCTGTCAATCAAATATTCTATCTGACGATCTTTCAAAATGGAGGACAAAAAATCTAATGAGTTTGTGTTTCAAAATCAAACTTCAAGTAGAAATGTTACTAATTTCTACTAGTAACAATGTAATGGTGTCATATTTTTCTAAATATACACGGACTGGCAAAAATCCAACCTAAAATTATAATTATATCGTGGATTCGGCTGGCTGAAGCGGTTTCCTGTTCAAGGATAAAGTTGTGCTGTTATGGTAAGACAACTCCGTTTTAAAATGGAGACACTCGATCGTGTTTTCACTTCTTCTGAGTTTAAAATGGTCCCAAACTTTGGACCGCCTTTGCCTTTTGCAAGAGTTTTTGTCGTTATCGTTTTCTGCATTGTCCTCCATGTTGTCATGATCACCGGTGATATCCAACATTGGGCTCCAGTATAATGTGTCCGTGTAAATTAGAGTCCGGATGCGGTGCGCATTTTACAAAGCCTCGAATCAGTAAATAATAATGATTTGAGGAATTTTTTTAATCGAAACATTCGAGTTTTTGTTTCAGCGGTAAATTTAACATCTTAAATCTTAGTTTGGTGCATTAAAAAAACTTTAAAATAAATAAATAATTGACGCTTAGCCTGGCGGGGGGGCAGGCAAAGCCTGGCGGCCCGCCAGGCCAATATAGCGCTGGGGGAAACCCTGCGGATGTGCATGTGAGCAGTAACGGAAGTATGTTAAAAGTACCGAGAAAGAAGACATATGAGAGAAGTCAGAAAAAAACTACAATAAAGATGTGAAAATCTACCTTATATGATTCTACTACTGGTCAAACATACACACGGTAAATCTTGTTTTTAATGCTGTAATTATGCTTATTATTGAGATGAATAAGAGTTTGAAAAAAGATGTTTGTTTTTCCTTTAGTTTTCACGGTGTACCACAACGTTCTACATTGTTCTACGAGTTGTGTGAAGAAAATAATGTCTGTGGACATCTGTACGGAGCATGAAGTCCTTTATTGAGCAGACTAGAGTAGCTACACTCACTTAAATTGTTTCACCTGACCAGACAGGGTTTATAAAAGATCGACATTCCTTAAACGTCTGTTTACACGCCTGCTCCATTTGACCAAAAGGTTGATGAAGTTGTGCTCTCGCTGGATGCTGAGAAAGTGTTTGATCGAGTGGAGTGGGACTACCTTTTTGAGACTTTGACAAGATTTAAATTTGGACCCAAATTTGTATCCTGGATATTGTTATATTCCTCTCAATTGCCAGCTGTCCGCTGTCATGTCTCGGGCCTCCCGACGCCCGTCCAACCCCAACTCTACCACTTACAACTCCATCTCCCATCATCCCCCTTTCATCGGAGTCCCTCCTACCTCATCACCATCATCTAGAAAAGGAGGAAGTACACACCACAACCTCACTCAGTCATCGATTCAAAGATCTATGTCAGAAACTCAAGCTACCCAGCTCTTCCTTCGATTGTCCCAGCTCTTCACTTGAGCTTACCAGCTCTTCAAGCCTTTCGCCTTTGGCCAAGTAAGTCAATCTCTTACTTTTTGGAAGAACGTCGCGTTCCCGCTCTCATTCGGGTTCAGCGCTGTTGTTCCTGGATTAACTGCGTGCTAGCAGATCCCAACGCTCGTGCTTTCGTGACTGGGTTCTCTAACCAAGCTACACGCTCACACTACTAATGCTGGTCGTGTGAGATTGTGACAGGATGACTGAGTCTAGCTTGGACCCAGCGGAGTTTGGCCGTTTGCGGGCTGAAGTTGTTCAGCTCTGCACGGTGGTGGATCGACACTGCACCACGATAGACTCAATGACCGCGATGACTCTCTGGTTGTCCACCACCTTAAACATCCTCCTACGCCATTACACCTCAGGGAGAGATAAGCCGCACATCGAGCTCCCTGAGCGATGGAATGGCACTAATCCAGACGACCTCTTAGCTACCCTCGACATGATGTTCCAATGTCAGCCCACCCGCTATGCCACAACCCGATCCCGAGTAGCTCTCCTCACCTCCCTCCTCACCGGTCGCACCCAGGAGTGGGCCGCCGCCATACACAACAACCATTCCCCAGCTGGCAATGATTATTCAGCCTTCATGGTGGAGCTCTGCAAGACTATTGTTCCTCAAAGCAACAAAATTGGAACCAAATCCCGTCTGCTTAAGCTCCGTCAGAGCAAACGCTCCGTTTGCCACTACATCTCCGAGTTCTGGACCCTGGCGGCCAAACTCCAGTGGGAATACGGAGCCTTGAGGGCAGTCTTTGTGGAGGGCCTGACCTCTTACATCCGTGATGCAATGGTGGGTCGAGAGGTACCCGCGACCCTGGACTCCATGATGGACCTGGCCCTGCGCATAGACCAGAGGGTTCTCACTCGCCCTCTATCGACCCTGCTGCCCGCAGCAAGGAAGGAACCGAAGCGGCGTGGACACCTTTACCCAGAGGAACGGGAACAAAGGTGGAGGGAAGGCAGATGCGCCTATTGTGGCTCCCCGGATCACCACCGCTTCCATTGTCCTAAGATTGCTAAACGGCCAAGCCAGGTGAACGTCGGGAGCGTTCTCCCCGACTCTGCCCCCCACGCTCCTTCTAACTGCTTTCTTCTCAAAATCACCCTTCATCTAGGACAGCAGGCCGTTTCCCTTGATGCCCTACTGGATACCGGGGCTGCAGAGAATTCTATCGACCAACAACTTGTCTCACGTATTCGGATTTCCATCACCAAGCTCACACGAGTCATACCAGTCACCTCTGTTGATAAACGGCCACTTAACCCTTTCCCAGTTCAGCATCAAACCCAACCAATACACGTGAGTGTGGAGGAGCACCACGAGACCATCCGCTTCCTGGTCATCTCAGCCCCTTTGTTGCCTCTTATCCTGGGTCATCCCTGGTTCTGCCAACATGACCCTCACCTGTCCTGGTCCTCCGGGCATCTGCTTCATTGGGGATCCCTCTGTCACAACCACCAGGTCAAGACCCGCGGGGTTAAATTGAGCACTCCCGAGGCCCCTCAGCTCAAGCAGGCCTGAGTCCCCATCCATTATCAAGATCAACTCCCATTCTTCGACAAGGGATGGGCTGCCATGCTCCCACCACACCAATTGCCATAGCACTCGACTCCATTTCCCAAGCACGCATCTTCACTAAGCTGGATCTCAGAAACGCATACAACCTCGTGCGGATTAAGGAGGGAGATGAGTGGAAAACCACTTTCATCACTCCCACCGGCCAGTGGGAATATCTAGTCATGCCTTTAGGACTCTGCCAATAGTTCAGCAGTCTTCCAGAGATTCATAAATGACGTCCTTCGAGCCATGCTGGGCTGGTGGGTCTTCGCCTATCTTGATGATATTCTCATATACTCCCAGAATGAAACTGACCACATCCAACATGTTTGAGCCATCCTCAACCGACTACTTCAGAACCAGCTGTGTTGCAAACTCGAGAAGTGCGCATTCCACCAGCAATCCATGTTCTTTCTGGGCTTCACCATTACCTCCGAAGGTCTGACTATGGAACACCAGAAAATTCATGCGGTCGCCAACTGGCCTCACCCTACCAGCCTCAAACAATTGCCGAGGTTCCTGGGTTTCACCAACTTTTATCGCAGGTTCATACAGAACTTCAGCTCCGTAGTCATCCCCACTCCGGCTGCCTCCTCATCTCAAGGTTCATCCTGTTTTTCCACACCTCCCAGCTCAAGCCCTGGCACTCCTCTCCGCTTGCCTCCCTTCCTGCGTCAACACCTCCTCCTCGCTTTGTGGATGGCAAGACGGTGTACACAGTCTGTTGCATCCTGGATGCCGTGGCTGGCAGTTCCTGGTTGACTGGCAGTTCCTGGTTGACTGGCGGGACTATGGCCCAGAGGAACAATCATGGGAACTGTCACGTGCCATTTTGGATCCGACCCTGATCTCTGACTACTGGGCACGCCATCTTGGGACTTCTGGTGCCGTCCCTAGAGTGGGGGTGGGCGGTGTCCTGTCATGTCTCGGGCCACCCGACGCCCATCCAACCCCAACTCTACCATTTAGAACTCCATCTCCCATCATCACCCTCTCACCGGAATCCCTCCTACGTCGTCACTGTCATCTAGAAAAGGAGGAAGTACACACCACAACCTCACTCAGTCATCGATTCAAAGATCTATATCAGAAACTCGAGCTAACCAGCTCTTCCTTCGAGCTTCCCAGCTCTTCACTTGAGCTTCCCAGTTCTTCAAGCCTTTTGCCTTTGGCCAAGTAAGTCAATCTCTTACTTTTCAGAACAATGCCGCGTTCCTGCTCTCATTTGGGTTCAGCGCTGTTGTTCCTAGATTAACTGCGTGCTAGCAGCTCCCAATGCTCACTCTTCCGCGTCTGGGTTCTCTAACCACGCTACACTCTCACACTACTAACGCTGGTCGTGTGAAATCGTGACATCCACACCAATGATACTATTTCACTTGAGCGTTGACTTCACTTTTGGAAGGCAGTTTGCCCCTTGGATGATTTTATTTTATTTATTCTTTATTTAACCAGGAGGGTCCCATTGAGATTAAAAACCTAATTTTCAAGGGAGTCCTGGCCAAGAGGCAGCAAAATTAGTTACAAATGTGATACACAGATGTGATACAAAAAACCTGAGCACATTTCTACGATGAGTGTAATTTATAAAGCGGAACTGAGTGCAGCAGTGTTTTATAAGTAAGAAAATTAATTTGTGTATGTAATTATTTTTTGCTAGGCTTAAACAGTATTTTACGCAAATTTTTATAAATGAGGTCCCTGGACCTGCAACCAGGAAATTGACGTGAAAGCCAAATGTGTGCTCACCCCAGTGGCATGGATGTGTAAGATGTGTAAGATTTAAGTCCTGCCGCTTCCACATAATCAAATATGGAGGAGCAGGACTTAAAGAATTAACACAGAACTTCGATCATGTGTCGTTGAATGTAGTTCTTACTTTCTTGCTACATGTACAAACATATTTATTCTAATATGTTAAGTTGCAAACTCTGGTCCCAAAAATACAGTATTGTAGCTCTTGTAGAAAGGATATGTTGGCTTCACTTTTCAACAACAGAAGGTCAACTCATTTTGTACATGCTAATGATAATTACATGTGGAACTAATCTTTCATACCACCAATGGCTGTCACTTTAGCTTTCAAAACATATAGCTTAAAGTTTGAAATAGGAACTGAACATTTAAACTAGGACAGACAGAAAATGATTGACATTCTCATTGATTAGCTCACCTTTCAAATAAACTAAGAATATATTTGTTTAGAATTTAATTGTTTACATTTTCACCAATTCTAGCTTTCACATTTTTTGTTTTTGACTTTTTTCTTGTAAATTATTCATGTTTGTATTTTATGTTGTTACAACAAAAACGAAAAGAATATATTTAGTATATAATTTCTTGAATTTATTGAATTAAAAATTGAATGTTGCTATTGCAAAATGAAATGTGCATTTTGCTCAAAGATCTGTGGTTGAATCTCCTGAGGTCATTTTTTTAGATTACGTGCTTATTACCAACAGAACGACTGAAGCTAATGCAAAATATAATCGACTTTTTGTTTAAATAAATAATTATGGCCTATTATAAACCTACAAGGTCGATGGAGTGAGGGGTCTTGAATTTGAAGGGCATTAAAAGTGTCATACCAACTGAAGTGTGCTTCAGATCAAGCGGTTTGTTCCACTGAACCAGCAGCACTAAATCTGCTAAAGAATGGACACTGAAAATGGCTTTTTATGAGCGCTGGTGAATTTTGTACAGAGCTAAAACTTTCAGCTCGGGAGGAGTTCAGTAATTGTCGACTCACAATAGTTAGCATGTATTTTTAAAGGGAACTACTTTCAGAACAAGGCTTACATTAACAGTTGCGTATGGTTGGTATATTAGCTTCTCTTTGACGTTTGAATCACGCTGTGTTGCTGGATGCTGCTTGCAGGATCTGCAGACTATTCCATTAAGGCTGTTCCACATCAAAACCTATTCCTGAGGCTAAACTAGAGCTAACGACAACAATCCCTCGCTATTTGCTATTCACATGTCAGTAACACGATAGTAAACAAACCAACGTTACCTCCGAGCAGTGTGGATGAAAGCAGACGAGAAGTTAAACGCTGCATTTAATATTTTCTTACTTTCGTCTTCCATCTATTTCACAGTCGCCATTTTCCGTGGTGGTCTGGTGTGGGACAGATCATTTCTTTTGTAAGGGTAATCAAACATCCAGCTAGCCCCGCTACTACAAAACAACCAGTTACCAAAATTACAGTCTTAAATATCGTGGCTCTTTAAAAACGTAGCCGTTGCTGACAAGATACAGGACTAAGCTCTTTTAAACATTCGCTACGTATTGTGACGCGGCGGCGCCATGATGCTCCCCTTAAAACCTTGTAATGGTTCATTCCAGATAGGAGGCATAAAATCTAGAGTTAATGGCCATTTCTTTTGGCCAGCAGATTTTTTATATGATGGCGGCTAATCATCATTTTAATGAATAGCATAACACGAGCGTTAAAAAACTATTTGGTTTTTACGTTTTAAATGCAAAAAACAGTTTTTGTCGTTCATAGTTGTCTGTAAGATAGGGACAGGAATGAGGGGAGAAATGTTGATGGATCCCTGGCTTTGTTGCTTTTGTGACCGGTAATTTTCCTCTTTACCCCCCATCTGGCGTTTTTCACTGGGAAAACACGGACTGTTTAATCACTCTTTTGAAAACATAAAATTATTTCCACGAATCAACCTGCTTTAGGCGGTTTTCTGTAATAAATGTGGCCAGTAAACTGTATGAATGAACATACCTGTCTGTCAAAATGAGCACGTTTAAATAAAGTTAGTACAGATTTATGAGTTCAGCGGTCTCGAGCTCGTTTGCTTTAGCCAATTTAGCTTGATTATCAAATGTAGCCGGCGAAAGGATTAAACCTAATTTACGGAGGTATGTTAAAAACTGGCTTAACAGGCAAGCTTACGTAGATAACTTATAAAATTGTTCTGCACAATTATCATCATGTAACTGCTAATGGCATTTTATTTGTGTTGTTAGCTCTTCGCTAGCATTAAGCTGTCAAAGCTTGTTAATAAACACAAATGTGAAGTCAAATATGGTATAAAGTATTTGTAGACACACATTTAAGTCATTTGTCCTCTATAACCACAAATTAAACTCTTTTTACATCTTTGTCCTTTTATCAGTCACAGTTCTAAATGTAACACATGAATACCTAAATGTAGGCTGTCTGTGTGTACAAAAACATAAAACAGTTGGTATAGTTTGTTACATCTAAGAGCAATAATTCACCCACTAACTAATGGTGATGTAATTACTTTCATGAGAGGGTTGAATTTATATTGAAAGGTGATGGGAGATTAATTTTGTTACTGTATTCAGATGTTTCCCCACAAGATTCAAGTTGACTGATTTGATATTGTGCTCAAACTGAGAAGCGACGGACATGACGGACACAGATGACTCCACTTTGACCCTGTTTTTTGAGAAACCCAATATTCACAAGGTGTAAGTACGAGCAGTGGAAAACTGTTTTTTTAGAATCCAATTAAAACCATTTTTCTTGTTTTGTTGGATTTGTTCTCTTTTGAACTGCATTTTACAGGAAACCTCTGAACCAGGAGGTCACTCCATGGCAGCTAGAAGCACCTCCAGCTCTTATGCATGCACCAGCCACCCAGGAAATGCAAAAGGAGGCAGAGTCTTTTTCCACTCTTTTCAGTATGTAGCCTTGAGCTAAGATAAATCTTTCTTAGCTAAGGCCCGGTTCACAAAAATTGTTGGATGAAAACATGGCACCACACGTGTGGTGATAAAAAAATCACCAGTTTTGTTCCTACAGTGTGTGGTGTGCAGCAGCTTGGCAAAGAAAACCCGCTACACATGAATCCATTTCACACACCAACATTCCCCGGTCAGACGGGAAACCTTGCAAAACCTACCGAGATCAAACGTGAAAGCGTAGTAAACAAACAGCGAAGAAGGACGATTTGGATTCCTGACGCTCCATGCAGCGCACTTCCATCATCTCACTTTCTGTTTACACGTCACATTCAACAGACCGCACACTCATTTGTCCTGAGTAACGAACAAAGACAATCATACATGTTGAATATCTCAGAGTTATGATGGAAGCTGTTCCAATGTGCTTCCGTGCAGATCAGAGCACTCTTAACACACCACACACGGCAGGAAAATCTGATAAGATTAACCTAGTGCCATTACAGTAATTGTCAGAAGGGGAGATTTGGTTCAGAAATTTGCATGATTATCTTGCCGTGTGAATCTGGCCTTAGTTATCTACATAGTAGAGGTGTGCAAAGCAGCCAGTATTTGTATCTGTATTTGTATTTGTTGAGGGGGGAAAGTAGGGCTGCACAATATATCATTATCGCAATATCAGCATGTGCAATAGGCATATCGCATAGAACAGAAAAATATCGCAATTAATGGTCATCTCAGATTTTTGCTACACATAATGCATTTTGTCAATCAAACGGAAGCATGAAGTTTTTGACAAATCAAATAGAGCCTTCACCCATTTGGCCAATCGGTTGGGTTCTTATAGGTTAGATGCCTTGGTGCCTAGGTGGATGGCACTTCATTTGGATGGCTAGCAAACACCTGAGTTAGCTTAGAGAGCATCGCAATGACTGAGGGTAAGACATGTGTGGAAAATGTTAGCGAGAAAGAACTCACAATTCAAACAGCATGACTATTATTTCAAAGTACTTGTGTTCAACAAACACAAGTACTTTGCAAGACATACCAAACACTTGTGGCAACCATGAGGGGAAACATGACAAATCTTCGTTGTCACCTCCAACGCAACCATAAAGATCTATATACTGGGTTCTAGAAAGCTAGCATTAGCAAACCCAAAGTCTCTGATGTTCAGACAAGTAAGAGCACAACAGCCCAGCAGATGCCCATGGGTGGAACTCCTTATGAGAAACCATCACAGCGGTACAAGGAAATAACGGAAGTAGTCAGTAAGTGCTACGGGAGTAAACATATTCGTTTAGCTCTGTAAATGTTCTACAGCGTTGTCCTATTGTTTTAAATTGCTCCAACATATTTTAATGATTATTGTTTACAAAAATATTGAAACAGATCATGCTAATTTTGTAATGTAAACTTGCATGATTTCATTTTGTTACTGTATTAAAACTAATGATAGAGGATGGATTGGTGTGTCTAAAGTATATATACAAAAACTGCAGATTTAAGTATTTGTTCATTTATCGCAAGTAATATCGATATCGCAATATTAAGCACTGTTATCGTATATCGCAGGTTTTCCTAATATCGTGCAGCCCTAGGGGAAAGTATTTGTATGTGTTTTTGTATTCAAGTAAAACTCGAAATAGGTGTAAAAATCATTTTTTTTGCATTACACTTATAATTTATGTTATAGTGTAGAAGTGTAACCCCCAAAAATTTAATTTTTACACCTATTTTGAGTTTTACTTGAATACATATGCAGATACAAATACTTTCTGCTTTGCACACCCCTACTACATAGCCTAATTTCTGGCCTTTTGAGAGTATTTAAAATGGATGTTAAGTATTATTTGAATATACATTCCCAATTTTCAATGTGTCGAGCTGAATTTTCAGCTTAAGTTAGATGTAAACAATCATCCCCATAAGTTGAATATTTTTTTCCTGAAATTTTAAACTTATCAGGAAGTTTAGCGCTACAATAAACCCAATTTTAAAGTTGATGATTCTTTCATTTTTATTTTACTTGCAGGTTTCACACAGAAGCCCCAGATGTTTAGTCCTGATTTAAAGAAGCTACATGGCCTAAATGACCTATCTGAGATCAGTTCGTACTGTTTAAACAATGAGGAGAGAGAGACTGATGAAACCCAAGGTGGTAGCAGTGGATGTGTAGGCCTTTACAGTGGTGAACGGCTTAAGGATTACTTTGAGGGTAGCCATCAGAGTGACATGACTGGAGACGAAACCCTGCTGGACTCCAGCCATGTGACCAGCAGCAGATGGTTGACTCAGGATCGCAGACAAAGTCCTCCTTTACGAAGAAGGCAAGTGTCACAAGTTTGTAAGAAGGACATAATTCAGATTAAATAACATTTGTGTTTAGTTTGACATTTTCAGTGGCTTTATGAATGAATAAAAACCTGCACTTGGGACAGGAATAGTGTTTGACTGCAGATGGTTGACAGGTCTTCATATGTGGCTGAAAAATTTGGGTCAGATTGGAGTTTTTCTCCCCAGCAGTCAGACATAGATCATTATTTAGGATTGCTTAATCTAAAAGGAATTATCTAATTACTTATGTAACACTTGTGTTCTAATTTCCTACATGCATAATTTGTCTTATTTGTCGAAGAAAACCTTCAATTGTCGATTTAAAATGGGATCATACAAAATGAGATTTAAACAAGAGTTGTTTGGTAGGAAATGGTTAAACATCCCTCATGTTGACCTTGTTGTAGGAAGTTGTAATGCCTTCTTCTCTTTGGTAAAGGTTTAACAGTGGACTTTTCTCTCCTGGTTTTACTTTTCTTTCTCTCCTCCAACAACAGCTTGTTCAGTATTCCAAGTCTGGGCAACAGAGGCAACTTGTCAACTAAAAACGACTCCAACAGTAGCAGCAGCAGCCAGACAATGTCCAAACTTCAAACTTTTCACAATCAGGTTGCCATGACGACTGGATCTCCTGGATCTCTCCTTCAGCCACCGCAAGTGACAGTTGGCCTTGTAGCTCCTTTTTCCTCTGAGCCTCCTCCTCTGGACTCTTCTTCAGCGAGTAGCCGGCCCTCCCTGCTGGCACCACAAGCAGGAATGCAGGATAGGGGCACAAAAAGAGCCTTCGTTCCACCCATGACGCCCCAGCCGCTCCACATACAAGGTTCTACACAACACTGGCGCTGTCACAAACAGACTGAGTTACTCAATATCATTATACAGGTTGTAGAAAGCTGTGCAATGTTTGAGTATGGCCATTGCTAACCACAGAATCAGCTGCCACAATGTGTTAGGGTTTAATGAGGTGAAATGAGGTGAGTTGAACCTGATGACTGCTTCACTGTCATAGGATACTCTGGTCGCTAAAGGTGAGCAGCCACTGATGTCAACAACAGACACCCTTTTATCTCACTTCTACTTTAAAATGTTTTCTCTTGTCTTGATTTGAATAAATTAAGCTCCAAATGAACCACAAAATGAAAGATAAAAAATGTGACAAAATAAAAGTCATTAAAATGTTTCATTTGTTCACATTTTAGGATCTTCTGGATCTTCTGGACCTGGAGTTCTGCGACCGGTTTCGGAACTTCGTATCCTTTTTGTTCTTGTGTTGATGAACCGCAAACATAAATAATAACTAATTGGAAGTTAAAGCCAAAACAAAAATGGCTGTTTCCTAGTGGCCGGCTACAGAAAAAGTTTTATGGAAACAATCAAGACATTTTCCTGACTAAACAAGAAAGAAATCCTCTGGCAACATTTTCCTGGATTCTTGTTTTTAATACTTTCTGCTGTTAATATTCAATTTTCTGAATAATTTATTTATCAGCTGTTTGACTCTTACAAAACACCATGATTGTGTGCAGGTTAGTAGGTGGGGCTTTGAGCCCCACCTTTTTAGTCAGACGTCTCTAGTTAAAAAAATGCAACATGGTTTTGTCCGTGGCTTCCAGAGAAAGGCTGAGACACATTTATGTTGATGAGATGAACACAGTTTAGTACAGCCAGATTGTGTCTGAATGGTGCTGGAATACCTGAAATAAAGTTTTTGGACTTTGATTTCCTAAAACACGCTACACAGCTGTAAAGTTCAGATCCATCTTCAGTGACTTCCCCTTCTTCAACTACGTTCAGTCCAAAGCTCTGGATGATGTAAGAGCTTTCTGCCACAGACTCAGTGCTGAACAAGAGAAATCAGGGTTCTTACCTTGAGCCATGAAAACATTTTTTAACTAACTGCTTGAAAGTGCTTTAACTAGAAAACAAGCTGGTGATTGGTATGGGCCCAATATAGAATAGAATAGAATAGAATAGAATAGAATAGAATAGAATAGACTTTATTGATCCCTCAGTGGGGAAATTCACTTGTCACAGCAGCACCATCACTCAAAAGGTAATTAGAAGAAGATAAAAAAAAAACAAGGATACATGTATATACACATAGGCAGTAATCTAGTATTGTAATCTTAGATCACAAAAAAACCACAAATAAAAGATAAAAACAAACTTGGTACCAACACTATGCAGCATACTGTAAGAGACACAGACAACAATGTGAATCCGGTATTGCACAAGTATATTGCATTGGTGTTATTGTGTACCAGGATGATACCATATTCAGCTTGGTCAGTGAGTCGCTAATCTAAGACTGAAACATTTTTATTTTGTTATAACACCAATAAATAATCAGACAATTTTCTCTGTCAGTGAACTCACCAAGTTCTTACTCATGCAATTCCTTGTGAAAGTTGGTATTGGCAGGTCAGAACTGCACAAAAATCAGGAATCGGTACTGGCCCTCCATTTGAAACTAATAGAAAACATTGTTTTAGAACAGTGGCATTTAGTTTTACGAAACAGGGAAGTGAAATAATAGTTTTGAGTAAATTGTTCACGTGTGTAAATGATCTCCGATGTAAGGTGTTGATAAGTCATTGAATTTCATTTTGGCAAAGGTGTAAGAACCCTGATATATACAGGATCATTTTGATTTTATTTTGTCTGTGAAAACAAGGGATTGTGATTTGTTTTCAGGTTCTTTACACCAACGGGAACTTTGTTGCCTGTGCTCCGACAGGATCAGGTAAAACCGTGCTGTTTGAATTGGCCATCATTCGTCTGTTGATGGAGACACCAGAGCCATGGAGAGATGTCAAGGCAGTATATAGTGAGCACAAATCATTCTTGTTTGGAGGAGTGGAACACTGATGAAGTCTCAGCTGCAGAGACTTGGTCTAAGATCATTTAGTTCCTGTACAGTTGGGACTCATAGATAGATTACAGGTTGATGGCATTTTTTCTGAACAGACTTATTGTTTGTCATCATCAGTGGCTCCTATCAAGGCTCTGTGCAGTCAATGCTTTGAGAACTGGAAGAAGAAATTTGGTCCTTTGGGGCTGAGCTGCAAAGAACTGACTGGTGACACGGAGATTGACGACTTCTTTGAGATTCAAGACTCCCAAATCATCTTGACCACTCCTGTGTGTGTCACTGATCTGCAGCTTAATCAAGCATGCTCAACAAAAAAAAACTTATTCAAAGTTTCATCACACTTATTATAACATGTTTATCATTATGCTTTTGTGTTTTACACATCTGTTTAGGAAAAGTGGGACAGCATGACAAGGAAATGGAAAGATAACTGCTTGCTTCAGCTTGTTAGACTCTTCCTAATTGATGAGGTGAGTTCATTTGTCAAATGTTTTACTAAAAACCATCACTTGTAAAAAATGTGAGTGGTTCATTTTAATGTGTTTGAATCCTAGTGAATTATCATTGTGTCACATAATACTTGTCTCTTGGCAGTTTGCAGATCAGCTTTTGCCTAAACACCTTATTATCTTCCATCAGCTTAAAATCCTTTGGTTCTGAGAATTTTGGACCCAAGAATTCAGCCATTACACAGAATTGACTATACTAAAATGTTATTTATTGCAAGAAAAACAGGATACTTTCCTTGATTGGATTTAATTAACAAAGCAGACTTGACTAGACTATACATGACTTTGATTTACTTGGCTTGGCTGGATATGTACTAATCCAGGCTGTGTCTGGTCTGCATGAGGATGATCTAGCCTCAGAGCTTCTTTTCTTCATTTTTAGTTAGGAAGGATAAATGCCCTGAAGGCGTGTTGCTGCTCCGGCTGCTTCAGCACAACACACGTCCATACTCACTGCCTGTCATACACTCTGACAGCTCACAGGAAGCCCAAAAAATCCTTCACCGGATGCCAGTCCACCTGGTTTAACAACATCCTCAAACTAAACACGTCACACCAGCAGTCCCCAAAACCCTGTACAAATCCCTCCTCTGCAGTGTACCTCCCACAGTGCACGAGGACATGCCCCATCGTTTCTGGCTCCCCACAATCACAGTTCCCGTCTGGGTGTTTCCCAGTCAGAAATAACCCACTCCAAAGACCATTATGCCCAACCTCAGCCAGGTCAAGATCACAGAGTCCCTCCTCTCACAAGCGAATCTGGACCTGCGGGTACCCACCAGGAACTGCAGCCTATAAAAGTCCCTACCCATATCCCCACCATCCCAGGAAGCCTGCCACAACCCCTTAGCCACCCAGTTGACCGGTGGACTGAACACCACCTCCTTCCTCACATCCCACCTCCACAGCACACATTGGCCACAATGTCCACTTCTTCATTGCCCTCCACACCCACATGGGCAGGAACCAAAATAAAACTGACGTCACACCCCAGAGTGCCAAGTTTATGCAGCAACAATCTGACGGACGTCACCAGGTCCAGCTGAGATTTGGAATATGCCCCTGTCAGAGCCACCAATGCCGCCACAGAGTCACAGAAAATGACAGAGCGCGCCGGCACATGCGCCTCTACCCATCACAGAGCTTGCAAGACCGCTACCACCTCAGCTGTGAATATTGAACAGCGGTCTGGTATCCAACAGCCGTAACTATAGTCCAGTTGAGGTAGTCCACCATTGCCAACTCCACCGTACACCCTAGCTCAATGGGTCCTTGGAGCCATCTGTAAACGTCTGCAGGCATGAACCCCACACTGTCCTCAAATATTTCTGATAAGCGCTTGCCTGTCAACCCAGCCACGGTCTAAAAAGTAAAGGTCCACCGTTGGTTCAAACAAAAGCCAGGGTGAAACATCTGGTCAGACAAGGGGAGAACACACAGGCCACTCCAGGAAACCCAGCTGTTCCACCCGCCCCCTCAGCTGACTAACAAAATGACCCCCACCCTCCTGGCCTCTCCCCTCAAAGTAATGCATCTTGCCCATCTCAACCAGAAGGGCTGAAACCGGGGTCATCACAAAAGCCCTGCTACACACCCTCAAAGCCTTGAGGTGCTTTTCGAAGGGCACTGCTCAGCCTAAAACAGCTCTGTACAGCGTGGTTTAATACAGCTCACCTGAGTGTAGTTTTGTTTCCAAGCCAGCTCTGTGACATAAAGTGGGTGCACCACTCATAGGCGCGGGGGGAGGAAGGGGGGGGGGGTCCGTGGCACTCGCATGGGGAGAAAGTAGAGTGAAAATATCGAACCGTGCTCTTGGAAACTGTGGTCGGGCTGAGCTGCACCAGTCCGAGTTACTCTGCGTAGTGCCCTTCGAAAACTAGATTTAGTCTGCATGATATCTAGTAGCCTCAAGTTCTAAGGAGCCATGGCCTGTACAACAAGCACCCATAGTCTAAAATCAACCTAATCACAGGCCTGTACACCATCATCAGTGTGCACCTATCCTCCCACAAATCAATACCGGCCAAACATCTCAGGACATTCAAAACCCTACTACACCTTTCCAGCGGGCTACAAATGTGCAAATACCTCATCAGTTTCTCGTCCATCCACATGCCCAAGTTCTTAAAGGAAGACACCTGTTTGAGTTCAAGCGAACCCAACAATAGACCACTGTCTAGCTTCCTCTTGTACTCAAACACCATATACTTTGTCTTGGTAGTGGACAGTTTGAAGCCCCAGCGCCTCGCCCAGGCAACAACATCATCCAAATTCTCCTGCATCCTGTGGTATACATACCAGATATTCTGGCCTCGTTACCAGAAAGCCCCATCATCCACAATCAAAGACCTCCCTGTGTTGCCACCCAGGGAGTTGAACAGTCCATTAACCAGGACATTAGCAAGAACAGGGCTGATCACACTGCCCTGTGGAATTCCATTCTCCACTCCTACTAACTCAGACAAGACAGACTCCACCCTCACCTGAATCGTCCTGTCACTCAGGAAATCCCTGATCCAACGCAGTATCCTCCCCGCACCCCAGCCTCATACATGGAAATCATGAGCCCCTCCTTCCACAACATGTCATAGGCCTTCTCAATGTCCAAAAATATGGTTAGTACCGCTTGCCTACTAGCCATTTTCCACCTAATGTACAAAGGTGCGATTGCATCTATTGTCGAGAGACCAAGCCTAAACCCACTTTGATCCAAGCCTAAACCCACTCTTGTCACAATGGGAGGCTGAGGTGAGGAGGTTTAAACCCAAAATCCATTAGTCCAAAACACAGCACGGAGAGAGGGAATCGTTGAACAACACAAATCCTTTTATTAGGAGCAAAACCCAGGATCAAACGAATCACAGGCAGCAAAAAGTCTCAGGAAGTAAACACACACACACGTTGACAGAAACAGACATGACGAACTGACAACCAGAAAAGACAATACCAGGGTTTAAATACACAGAAGGGAGTGACCCCCTTCCCATAACTAATGGGAGGCAGGTGTGACTAATAAGCTGAGTGGGGAGGCAAAACGGAAGACCGGGGTTAACAACTAACTTTATAGAACACAAACTGAGCAGAAACTAGAAGTGTAACTAGGAGGCTAAATAAAACCAATTCTAAGAATAACAGCAAGCTGACAGTGAATGAATAAACCGATAAGCAAAAACTACAAAACTAAAGACACTGGAGGACTGAGGGGGAAAATGACTAACCAATTCAAGTAAATGACAACTGAGACACTGGAATAAATAAACTAGACACTAAGATATTTAATCAAATAGACAGGAACTAAAGACAAGGGAACACTTAATGACACAGCAGGGGAGGAGACACAAAGGAGACAAGGACACGGAACGTGACAACTCTGATAATGAGCAAAATAGACACTACACTCCAGAGTGCACCAGCCGAGAAGTGACCATGCATTCCATTACTTTACAGACCACCGACGTTAGGGCAACAGGCCTATAGGGAGCCCAAGTCACGCCCATCTCCTTCCCAACCATGAGTCCCCCCTACTGTCAAACAAATGAATGGGAGTCTGTGGGCTGACAAGTTATTTTCTGATCCTGTTTGATATGTGCCATGGATTTAACATATGATGTCCTTGAATTTTAAAGACACATTTTGATGCCAAGAAAGTGCTTATTTTGATAGGCACCGTGCTGCCACAAAATGGTACATGGAGCTCCACCAGAAATTACATCATCTTCATGACTTATCGGAAGTGATTGTTTGACCCCGGACGTTCTTCGTGATTACGTCTCTTTTTTTATATGTTTGTCGCAAGTCAGCACAAGTTGTGATGGCTAAAATGAATGTAAGTGGATGGGCGTTTTTATTATTTTCTAATTTATAAGTCATATATTTTCAAAGTTGCATTCTATAATCGTAGCATATCTTAGAGGTGACATGAGTTGCTGCTTCTTGTTTCTCCAATGAGTTTTTCTCTCTGAATTATTTAAAAGTCCAGGCTACTGTTAGCTTAGCTGCTAAGCTAACGTTAGCTTACGAAGCTGTCCTTTTAATCAGAAACTCAACAAGTGTAATTTTCTTTTTGGTAATGCTTTTTTCTTCATATAAAGAAATTACAGGTTTCAGATAACAGACATGGGGGTATTCAAATAAAAGAAAAATATAAAGTAATGATCATACAATGATAAATGTACATTGACAAAAGTACAAACAGCACACTATAAGAAAATAAAACCTTACTAATGAACTACATTGTATTTTTTTTAATTATTTCAAGGTCTTTAAGTCTTTATCATTTTAATCCAGTAGAGAACTCTCAAGGAGAAACAAGCCTAGTATAAGCAATCATAAAGTCTGAGTAGCTATGCTAATATCTACCAAGTTTAAATAAATGACAAAGATGATGTTATTACTGAACCAGTTTTCAAATAAATATTTTTATTCTTTGACTTAATCTTCCTGTTATTGCTAATATAACATTCATGAAGTATAAAATTGTTTTAAAATGATAGATAGAGGAAAACATTTGTAATGGTGAATGTGGTGTTGTTTTTTCCTTCTAAAGCTCTGAATGTTAACATGTCATTTTCTCTGGTTAGACTGATGGTCCCAGATGTGGAGTCTCATGAAAGGTTGTGGTGGCAGATGTCCAGTGGCTCGTTGGACGAAGATTGTGCTGAAAAAGTTGCAAACTTCTACTAAAGGAATCATTCAACTTTGGATGCACATATTTGCATGACAGGCTAAGGTACAGCACCATTTTCATCCATCCATTCATTCTCTACCGCTTATCCGAAGTCGGGTCGCGGGGGCAGCAGCCTAAGGAGAGAGGCCCAGACTTCCCTCACCCCAGCCACTTGGGCCAGCTCTTCCGGGTGGATCCCAAGGTGTTCCCTGGCCAGCCGAGAGACACCGTCCCTCCAGCGTGTCCTGGGTCTTCTTTTGGGTCTCCTCCCGGTTGGACGTGTCCAGAAAACCTCACCAGGGAGGCGTCCAGGAGGCATCCTAACTAGATGCCTGAGCCACCTCAACTGGCTCATCTCGATGTGAAGAAGCAGCAGATCTACTCCGAGTCCCTCCCGGATGACCGAGCTTCTCACCCTATCTCTAAGGGAGAGCCCAGACACCCTGTTGAATTTATTGATTAATCAAAAACAATAGAAGATCAAATACATCCTTCACAGAGGGGAGGGAAAATAATTTTGATATTTAAAAATCAGATGTGGGCTGGAAGATCTTTTTAATGTGTTGAATTGTTTCAAATTGCATCATGAAATGTATCAAATCAAAAATTGTTTTCAAATCATTAAAGAATCATCAGCAGGGATGAATCGTATCCAATCGTATCGGCAGAGGGTTTCACCGTATCGTTAATGTATCGTATCGCTAGTAGCGTATCAAGATACGAATCAAATTGGCCTCAGTGGTGGAGATTCACATCCCTAGTTGAAAGACCCAGCCACGTTTCATCTTCAATGCCCTTGCTGGTGGAGGACGTCTTCACTCAAAATCTGACGATACATGGCCCCATTCATTCTTTACTTTACATGGATCAGTCGTTCTGGTCCGTTTGCAGAAAAACAGCCCCAAAGCATGATGTTTCCACCCCCATGCTTTACAGTAGGTATGTTCTTTGGATGCAACTCTTTCTCCTCCAAACACCACGAGTAGAGTTTTTACTAAAAAGTTCTACTTTGGTTTCATCTGATATGACATTCTCTCAATCCTCTTCTGGATTATCCAAATGTTCTCTAGCAAACTTCAGATGAGCCTGCACATGTACTGGCTTAAGCAGGGTGACATGTCTGGAACTGCAGGATTTGAGTCCCTGGCGGCGTAGTGTGTTACTGATGGTAGCCTTTGTAACTTTGGTCCCAGCTCTCTGCAGATCATTCATTAGGTCCCCCCTCGTTCTGGGATTTTTGTTCATCGTTCTTGTGATCATTTTGACCCCATGGGGTGAGATCTTGCATGGAGCCCATAATCAAGGGAGATTATCAGTGGTCTTGTATGTCTTCAACTTTCTAATAATTGCTCCCACAGTTGATTTCTTCACACCAAGCAGCTTACCCATTCCAGATTCAGTCTTCCCAGCCTGGCGCAGGTCTACGATTTTGTTTCTAGTGTCCTTTGACAGCTCTTTGGTCTTGGCCATAGTAGAATTTTTAAGTGTGATTGTCTTGAGGTTGTGGACAGGTTTCATTTTATACTGATAATGAGTTCCAAAAAGGTGCCACTATTATACAGGTAATGAGTGGAGGACAGAGGAGCCTCTTACAGAAGAAGTCACAGGTCTGTGAGAGCCAGAAATATTGCTTGTTTTTAGGAGACCAAATACTTATTTATCACTATAGTTTGCAAATATTTTTTTTTAAATCAGACAATGTGATTATCTGGATTTTCTTTCTAATTTTGTCTCTCATAGTTGAGGTATACCTATGATGAAAATTACAGGCCTCTCCTATCTTTTTAAGTGGGCAAACTTGCACAATTAGAGGCTGACTAAATACTTTTTTGCCCCACTGTATAATAACAGGTTTATTTGTTTGTTGTTTTACATTGAACAGACCCAGGTGCATCTGCATTAGTTGTAACTTTAATAGCTCTGTTTGTGGAGGAATGCAGTAACGACACAAGTTAGGTCTGATCACATCCTTAAGTGAAAGTTAAAGTCCCAAGTATTCATCACACACTGGTGAAATTACATCTCCGCATTTGACCCATCTCCATGGTGGGGAGCGGTGAGCTGCAGCTGTGGCCACGCTCGGGAACTATTTGGTGGTTTAACCCCCCAATCCAACCCCTTAATGCTGAGTGTCAAGCGAGGAGGCATTGGGTCCCATTTTTCAAAGTCTTTGGTATGACCCGACCGGGAATCGAACCCCGATTTCCCAGTCCCGGGGCGGACACTCTACCACTAGGCCACCGGAGCTGGTTTAACACATCACAGCACACAAAAACAGCACAAATCACGCCTCCTCCCACACGTCACATCCTGTCTTCTGGGTGTGAGTGGAACCTCCTGCCACACACGCCCCCCCGGGAACACCCATGATCTATTGTGGCCCTGTTGGCATCTTACAGGGCAGCCCGGAGTGCAGCCTTCAGGGACTGGTGAATAGCCTGTGGGTGATAAGCAGTGGTGCACTGGACCTTGACCCCCAGACTGACTGCCATTGCGGACTACAACTCAGAGGTAAATCGTGGGTGTCTGTCCGAAGTGATGTCTGAAGGCGGGCCAAAATGATCAACCCAGGTCGACAGAAAAGCTTGGGCCACTGTTGCCCTTGTGGTAGACGCCAGAGGTACTACTTCTGGCCAATGTGTGGTCAGGTCAACCATGGTCAAGAGGTGGGTGAAACCCTGGGAAGGAGGAAAGGGGCCCACGAGGTCAACGTGTACATGATCGAAATGACAGCTGGGAATGGGGAAGGTTTCAGCGGTGCCCTAGTGTGCTTGTGGACCTTAGCGCGGCCCATTCCCAAACAGACTTGCACAAACCAGGCCACACAAACTTCCACCCGACCAGCTTCACCAAAGCTTTCAACCCTGGGTGTGACAGTGAATGCAGGGAGTCAAAAACGCTGCATCGCCACAGAGTCGGGACCAGGGCGCGGGGGTGACCTGTGGAGAAATCGCAGATCAAGGTGGGCTGGCCATCTTGCATCTGGCTCTTACCTAACTTCAAACTCATAGGTGTAGTCTGGAGTGCCTGAATGTCAGTGTTGGTGCACTGGTCAGCTGCCATAGCTGAAAAGTCAACGCCCACCAAAACCGGAGAGACCAAGGCGCGTGAAAGAAAGTCAGTCACGCACACGGAGAAGCCCTCAACCGACCCACCCAGGGGAGCCCGAAAAAATTTTTAGGAAACGGTTGTAGAAGTTAACCATTCCCAAGAACTCCTGCAATGCTTTAACTTTCTGTGGTTGTGGAAAATCCGACCACAGCTTACACCTCCGAGGCAATGGGACAGCTCCTCTGGCAGAAATGCGGTGGCCCAGAAAATCAATTTCCACTATGCCAAATTGGCACTTAGCTGGATTTTGATGTTTGGGATGGCGCGACACGGGTTGCAGCCTGTCAGAGCAGCTCTCACTTCTTCACTCTCTTTTTTATTCTTTGCTTGTTTTGTGTTGCGTGTTTTTAACCGCATGATCCACAGGAGTACTTTTGTGTCGTTTGTGTTCATTTTTTTACTTTTATCTGAACATCTGGGGATCGCACAAGGAAATTCTCCCGGGTCCATCCACGCACCTGTTATCTACAGCAGGGACCAGCTGATGAAGCTGCGGCCCCTGGCGCTCTTCCACACTGACGCGCCTGTCCTGCCCCCTGAATTGAGGAGGAAAAACAGGGGGTGCCGAGCGGGGCTTAGAATACAGCAGAGGAAACGGAGTTATAAACCAGTTTTACCCTGTGTGATTATGGGAAATGTCCGTTCTCTGCCCAACAAGATTGATGAGCTCACAGCACTGACCAGACTCCAGCGGGATTTCAGACGGTGTAGTTTGATGTTTTTTACGAAAACGTGGATGAATGAGCTCATCGCTGACTCTGAGGTTTCCCTGGAAGGATTTAAACTTGCGCACGCTGACAGGAGCGCGGAGCGGTAAGCGAAAAGGAGGAGGGCTGGCTGTGTTCATTAATGAGAGATGGTGCAACCCGGCGCGTGTGACCATTAAAAACTCTGTACAAAAGACATTGAGTTACTGGCTGTTGGTCTCCGGCCCTATTACATCCCGAGAGAGTTTTCACATGTCATAGCGTTTAATGTGTACATCCCTCCCTCGGCTGACGCAGTTGCTGCATGCGAGCTGCTCCAAAGTTCTGTGGAGAAGCTGCAGACAGCTCATCCAGATGCGCTTGTTCTCATCAGCGGGGATTTTAATCACGCGTCTCTCTCCTCCACTCTCCCCACTTTTACACAGTATGTTAAGTGTCCCACAAGAAATTTCAATACAATTGATCTTCTGTATGCTAATGTCAAAAACGCATACACTTCCTCCCCCCTCCCTCCGCTCGGCTGCTCAGACCACAACCTCATTTACCTGAAGCCTGAATACACACCCAGGGTGATTAGGGAGCCTCCTCAGAAAAAAAACTGTGAAAGTGTGGAATGAGGAATCAACAGAAATTCTGAGGGACTGTTTCCAAACCACAGACTGGGAAACACTGCAGCGCTCACGGTGATGACCTTGACAGCCTGACCCACTGTGTGACTGATTATGTAAACTTCTGTGTAGAAAACACTGTCCCAACACGAAGAGTGAGGTGTTTCTCAAACAATAAACCTTGGCTGACCACAGAGCTGAAGTCCCTGCTGAATGAGAAAAAGAAAGCTTTCATGTCTGGAAATAAGGAGGGGCAAAAACACGTACAGAAAGAACTTAAACACAAAATAAGACAGGCAAAAGACAGCTACAGGAGGAAGCTGGAGAATCAGCTGGGGCAGAACAATGCTCGTGGTGCTTGGAGAGGCCTCAGGAACATCACAGTGGTGCCAGTGGGTCTGCTGACGGGGACCAGAACCGGGCCAATGAGCTTAACCTCTTTGTTAACAGATTTGACTCCACTCCCCCCACTGCTGCAACAGGCACCACCAACACCACCACCCCCCAACCACCTCCAGTCAGCCAGCCAGCCAACCCCCCACCTCCCAACTTCACACCATTCATCAGCTTCTCCCCCCCTCCACCAACTCTCATCAGCAACAAGCCCCCCTCACTACCCCCTCTCAGTTACATCGGACCAGGTGAGGAGAGAATTGAGGCGGCTTAAGAGCAGAAAATCAGCAGGTCCTGACGGAATCAGCCCCAGACTGCTCAAAGACTGTGCTGACCAGCTGTGTGAAGTGGTCACACACATGTTCAACCTGAGCCTTCGACTGGAGCAGGTCCCCATCCTGTGGAAGACCTCCTGTGTGGTTCCAGTCCCCAAAACATCACATCCCAGGGAACCAGCCCACTACAGACCAGTCGCCTTGACCTCCCACCTGATGAAGACTATGGAGAGACTCATCCTCACCCATCTGCGTTCAGTGGTGAGCCCAGAAATAGACCCACTTCAATTTGCATATAAACCAAACATGGGGGTGGAAGACGCCGTCATCCACCTGCAGCACCGGGCTCTGAATCACCTCGAGATGCAAAAAAGCACTGTGAGGATCATGTTCTTCGACTTCTCCAATGCCTTCAACACCATCCAGCCGTGTCTACTGCAGCAGAAGATGAGGGGTGCAGGAGTGGACGAACATCTGACTGCATGGATCATCAACTACCTCACCAACAGGCCACAGTACGTGAGGCTGCACAACTGTACGTCTGAGGTGGTTGTGTGCAGTACTGGAGCTCCGCAGGGTACAGTGCTCTCACCCTTTCTCTTCACCTTCTACACCTCGGACTTCACCTACAACACCAGCAGCTGTCACCTCCAGAAGTTCTCTGATGACTCGGCCATCGTCGGCTGTGTGTATGAGGGGGATGACCAGGAGTACAGGTCAGTCATCATGGACTTTGTGGACTGGTGTGAGTGTAACCACCATCGCTTGAACACCAGTAAAACAAAGGAAATGGTGATTGACTTCCAGAGAAACACTCCTCCTCACTCACCAGTAAACATCCAGGGAGCAGACATTGAGGTGGTGGACACCTTTAAGTACCTGGGTGTTCACCTCAACAGTAAACTGAACTGGTCCCACAACACAGATGCTCTGTATAAGAAGGGCCAAAGCCACCTCCATCTCATGAGGAGGCTGAGGTCCTTCGGAGTTAACTCCCAGCTGCTAAAATCCTTTTATCACTCTGTTGTTGGCTCTGTTATTCATTCTGCTGTGGTCTGTTGGCATCTCTGACCGAGACAGAAAGAGACTGAACAAGCTAGCTACCAAAGCTAGCTCGGTTCTGGGCTGCCAGCTGGATTCTGTTGAGGAGACGTGTGAAAGGAGGATGCTGGGGAAGATGACCTCCATCTTAAGAAACCCCTCCCATCCACTGAACTCCACTGTGGAGATCATGGACAGCTCCTCCAGAGGTAGACTGAGACATCCCAGATGTAAAACTGAGCGCTATCGCAGATCCTTCATCCACTCTGCTGTAAGAGTGTATAACTGTTCAGTTTAAGCTGTGCTGGTATCATCCTGGTACACAATAACACCAATGCAATATTCATGTGTTCTATACTTGTGCAATACCGGATTCACATTGTTGTCTGTGTCTCTTACAGTATGCTGCATAGTGTTGGTACCAAGTTTGTTTTCATCTTTTATTTGTGGTTTTTTTAGTGATCTAAGATTACAATACTAGATTACTGCCTATGTGAATATAGATGTATCCTTGCTTTTTTTTATCTTCTTCTAATTACCTTTTGAGTGATGGTGTTGCTGTGACAAGTGAATTTCCCCACTGAGGGATCAATAAAGTCTATTCTATTCTATTCTATTTACAATCTGGCCATGGGGTCAAATGGAGAAAAACTTGGCGGAGATGTTCCAAATGTTGCTCAACGGAGCAGCTGGCGACCAGTATATTGTCCAGATAGACAAAAACAAAGGGTAGACTAAAAAGTCTGTGCAGCACATTTGAGACCAAAGAGCATGCGTAAAACCTCAAAAAGACCAAATGGCGTGATAACAGCAGTTTTAGGGATCTCTTCAGCACACACCACCAGCGTCCACGGCTGGTAATCCCAGCCACCATCAAAAACTCAGCTGGTGGTCCCGATGGAGCAGTCTGCAGGTTGAGTTCCTTCTTGGGGGAAACCGGTACCACCGCCTGGGTCGTGAAGTTTCTAGTAGCCTAGAGGATTCTATCCGCTTCTTTGGCCAATGAGCGGTAAGCCTTCGGCTTCAGCAGCGGGGAGTTGGAGAGGCTGGCCTGCACTGGGGCTGGGAGCTGTCGCAGGAAGAGCTGTGTGAAGAAGAAACCGTTACCGTCGGAACCAAGCAGGGACAACATGTTCTCCATTAGCTCCAGAGAAGGGCCATCGCCCAAGCCGGCAGGGGTAAGAAGTCGTTCGGCCCGTTCTGCATCAGAGAGGGAGTAACGTCTTTCCAGCAGCTTAGAGATGTGTATTTCCCATGAGCTGGAGGATCTCGAAGCAAGCTCATCACCCATCGGATGGATAAAGGATTCAGCGAAGCACTCACATAATGGTATTTTGTATTGTTGGCAGAAATCCCATGCAGGTCGATGTGAACAAAAACAAAAATGGGGATAATGATGCCAAAATTCCGGGAGCTTAACAGCAACGGCAGAAGACAACTGCAGGGCTGGTGGTAAGCCAGTGGCAACCAGCGCTGGGGCAGGGGCAGCTGACTTGTCGTTCGCTGACATGTCCATTCACAGGGTCATCAATGTGGACGACAGGAGTTAGGTCTGATCACATCCGTTATTCTTTCCAAGTGAATCAGCACAAAACATCACAGCACACAAAAATAACACAAATCACGCCTCCTCCCATACATGTCTTCTGGGTGTGAGTGGAGCCTCCTGGTGGTCTGCCACATGCTGTTATTTATTATTACTGTGGAGTTGTAGTCATTTTCAACAGTTCATTTTATGCTGGACTGAAGGAGGGGAAATCTATTAGCAAATTAGCTCCACTAAGTTTCTTCATCAGCCGCTACTGTTTTTTTTTCTCATTTGCGACTGTATTCAAAATTAATCCAGAGGTTATGAAGGCTTTGTCTTATTTTCTTGACTTTTTCTGCTGACAGCCGGCACTTCGGCTGTTTACTCTCTCACCTCTGTACTGTGTGTGTTTATATGATCTTCTTCTGGATTTAAAACGTCAGCCTGTTGATTAGTGTGAGCGCTGCTGCCATTTAGTGACTGGGGGTGGTTTTGCGTTCCAGCATGAAAAAAATATACTAAAAATAATAGATTGTCCTGCATCTCTAACCCCCACCCCCACCCCCCGGGGGCCTCGCTATTGACAAACACTAGCAATGTCTGGTTTCTGCAGTGGCTGCTGGCTGTTCTTATTTGTTCTGTGCTCTTTAACTGCAGGAATGTGGACGCTATGGACAAATGTGGGATTCTATCTGTGTCATCTAGGAATCAGATTAAGGTAAATATTGAAACACAATCTGCTATTAGAAATTGCATTCTCATTAATTACATGTTCATCTTTACTCTTTGCTTTCAAAGATTGCAAGATGACTTGATGGATGGAGGAATACGTTCCAACAGGCTGTTCCTGTGGCAGAATCCATCTACGTCTTTGAATTTAAAACAGCTCTCAACGCTGAATTTAAGTGACCAGTGGGTAAATTCATCAGTCATCAGTCATGTGTATATATGTTCACACACATATCTTATAAAAAGTTGTTTTTTTGTTTTTTCTTTACCTATTTCATCAGATCTGTGAACTAATGGGGGCGACTAAAGAAGTGACAGATGTCTGAGCCAGGATAAGGAAAGGGGAGATGAAGCTTCTGGAGTCAGTCTCCCAGAGGTAAGATCATAAGGGGCCACCAGGGACAATATTCTCAATTACCTCTTATACACTTGTGGGAAAAAAACTCTCATACACACACACAAAAACCTTTCACGCATACATAAAAATCTAAAACTTGTGTTCATGTGTGAGTATGAAAGATTTTTCACATGAAACGGAACAAAGGAGGTTGCACAGAAACCAGAAGTTGATGTGTTAACCGCGCAGTTTACAACACCGTCTGACAGCAGGAATTTAAACCCGGATGTTCGTTCATCAATCTGCAGGACAGCTTACTGAAGTAGCAACCTGAGTTTAGATCATGTTATCAGCAGAGATGCTGCAGTTTAACTGTTGTATCTTTTCACAACGTTCTCATGGTCCCTGCTTATGCTAACACAATGTAAAGTCAGGCTGCTGCTTCACTAAGCTGTCCTGCAGGTTGATGAACGAACAGCCGGGTTTTGAGTTGGGAAAATCCTGCTGTCGATGTTGTAAAGTGCACGTTTAATGAGAGGTTTTCATGCGTGTTCATGAGAGGTAATGGTAAATGGCGTGTATTTGTATAGCGCCTTAGGGTTCTACAACCCCCCAAGGTGCTTCACAACACAAGTCATCCACACATTCACACGCTGGTGGGGGATGAGCTACATCGTAGTTACAGCTGCTCTGGGGCGCAGTGACAGAGGCGAGGCTGCCGAGCACAGGCACCACCAGTCCCGCCGACCACCACCCCTTGAGTAAGAGGTCAATCTGTCATATTTGAAAATATTAATTTATTAGGTGATTATGGTCAATATTTTATTTATTGGAACATAGAAAACAAACCAGTGCATTGTTTAGAGCACCATAAGGTATGATTGGATCTTTTCAATGTTTTTCAGATCCTGATAACCATCCTGGTGTCATGTTATGAGGTAGGTATCTGACCCACGACATGCAGAATCATCACAAAAGACCAAGGTAAAATGTAACAAAAAGATTTTATTATTAAAAAGGAATAATTAAGGACACTGTAGGAGAAGTCCAAGCAGGATGTGTCCACAGGAGGGAGTCTAAGAGATAGAAAATGGTTAGTCTCTGATAACTGATTAATTAAAAGAGCAGAGGAGAGTTTAAAGTAGCTCTCCAGAGTATTTCTTTTATCTGATGGCACCATCTAGTGGCTGACAAGCAAATCATACCAAGTTCGTTGCTTAGAATTTTTAAGATGGCGACTGCACTTTTCTTGTTCATGAATGTGCTTCTGTAGCCGACAAACAGAGCTAAAACACGTTGTTTTACAAGTATTATTCTCATGTCATGTTTTCATATATTGATATTTTAAAGACTTACTTGTTGCATCAGCTGAGGTACTTCCTTAAATTTGAAGCATGTAAGCGGTAGTCTAACGCTATAGGGCTTGGGATCACACGTGATTATGCGTTGCATTCTGGGACGTGGCGGACATGTTGGAAGCCTCACGGGTGTAAACAAACCATAGAAACAAACAGTAAATCGCAGAGAAGAAGCAGATTTGGGGGAAAGAATGTGTTAAACAACATGTTAAAATCCCGAAAATGGTGCGGAATATACAGGGATACATTAAATAAGGAAGCTAGGGACCAGTATGTGGACAAAATCAGGATTATAAACGGTTTGGATCCATATGAAAGACCAAAGACTGGAGCACCGACGACAACTTGCTGCTACCGCAGCTCTGCATTAAGGTATTTTTCGGCTTTCTTGTTTGTGGTGTGAGCGGATGTAAACGTCCGGATGAGAGGTATATGTTTCATTTGCTGGTTTTTCTAGTAAAACAATCAAAATTATCATCCCATATAAGAAGGGTAGCAGAAGAAGTTTTTTTACCTTTTTGTCACTGGCGATCATGATGTTGTTGCGCTGTTGCACCTCACAACACAGCAACGATTTACCATGGGTGAATAATAAGCGATCAAATGAATAATAGATTAAATGAAGCCGCAGAACTGTGCGCACTGTTGTCTGAAGTTACAACAAACAAGTAACGAGGCTTCCAACATGGCGGCCGATGACGACACGATCACAAGCCCTATTGGTTAGTTCTGGTCGCCGCTCAGTTACATGATAAGACAATCAATTTTACGGATTTCTGAAAAATCATGCATAATTTCTGAAAGGGGAAAGCTCCAGATTGCTGCTTTAATGGTTCCGCTTACGGTTTCCAGCAGGGGTTAAGCTCAGGAGGGAGGAGGTGTCAGGTCTTGGTGAGCCGAGGGAATCCGGGAGGTTAGGGGGAGTTGTACACAAAAGGGTCCAGGGAGACCTGAGAGAGCTGAGCACAGGAGAGTTCCAGGAGGGCAGGTGAGCGGTAGAGAGCGGGCGATCAGGGGACAAGCAGCGAGACAAGGCACAGTGAAGAGATCCAAGGTGGTTATGGAGCAGAGAGGAGATGAGCATGTAAAAACCTGGAGACAACACAGGAGGTTCTAGGTTCACAGAAATCACAAGGAAAAAACTAGAGACTCAAGAGTTCACAAGAGTTGTCGCGTGCAAACCAGCATGAGCAATACCCGGTGTGAATAATCATCCAGCTAAGTGAAGGTGTCTCACTGCAGCTTATATCCACTGACCGGTTGATGACAGGATCAGCAGCAGCTGGCACCACTCTCAGACACGCCCACCTGCAATTAGAAGCTCAGAGAGAACACACACAGACCGTGACACCTGTAGGATGAAGGAGTGACGAGGCTACGAGCTGACCTCATGAAGCCAGGGGCATCCCTTTTCAAGTCTACAATTCCATTTTGTTTATTCATTATTCTTTTTTCACTTTGCTTTTTTTAAATGTTCAGTTTCATCATCATTATCATTGTTCTTTTTTGTTTCTTTTTTTAAGAGGTTTAGTGATATAAATAAAGTTTATTGCAAAAATGAGAACTCTTGTCAAGTTCCTAATGATGGTGTCATGAAAAAAAAAGTTTAATCCCAAAAGGTATCATCAGGGTTGTAGCAGGGTGTTTGTTTTGTTGTCTGTTGTTGTTTGTTGTTGTTTTTTTTTTAACGTAAACTAATAATAACTGATGCACAGGTAATGACATGTCCCAGAGGGTGATAGCTACTGGCTGGAAGGATCTCTGGAAACATTCTGTGCTCCAGCAGACCCAAAGAAGACTTTTATTTAACACTCTGCTGTGAACCTAGCTGTGTTCTGTAGAGGACGTAACCATTATGTTCTACAGCTTTTACAGCATTGTTTGGATAATCAGTTTGTTACATTTGAACTGCGCTACATTATAAAAATACCGGAATACTTTATACACTTGACCAGTGGCCTAACTATAGAAACGTAGAGCTGTCACCCATGCAAAATAAAAATAGAGCAATATGACATAACATGATTATTTTAGTGTTCTAACAATATAGTTGTTGACATTTTACAACATATGTCTCACAATTGTATAATATCATTATTAATTGGTTCTGATCTGTGCATCATTCAGTATACTAGATTTTTACAAAAGAAATTTGTGAATTTCTTTCCTTACCAGAATGGACACTTACATGATCATAGAGCACAATGTTCTGTGACTCTTCAAAAACAGTAAAAAACCTCAAAAACGCTGGCAGTCAGGGGCTTTCTGATCAGAAAATGGCTGGCAGTGAATGAGTTAACAACAAGTAATTTTTAGTAAATGATTTTATCTCTGCTTGTGATCTTGATTTTATGCTCTTATCTGAAATTTGGTTAAATTCGAGTAACAGTGCACCAGTTCTCATAGAATCAACACCACCAAATAGGAGGGGTGGTGGTGTGGCTGCTATTTTCAAAGACTCGTTCCAATGTAAACAGCTAGTGTGTGGTGATTTTGACTCTTTTGAGTATCTTTGCTTTGAGTTGAAAGGTACACCTAAGATCTTGATGTTAGTAGTTGTTTCATGCTCTGGACACCAGGGTCATGCTAGCCTAGAATCTAGACCGTCAGCTGCCGGAGCAAAATTATTTTGCTCTGCATGTGGATCTAGCCATTCTCCATTGGAACCTCTGCAGTCCTGTACAGTCTGGTGCTGGTCCAATCACAGCGATCTATCTGTTTGGAAGATGAAGCATTTAGATTTGAATACCCGATCGATCAATATGGCGCTGTGTGTGTGATAGTGAGACAAGAGTGGCTCAGGAACAAGAGAATTAACACAAGTAGCAACTTGTGTTAATTCATACAACTTTCTCACTTTTCCTAGCCTGGCCAGCCATACCAATGCTTCCTTATGGGAAGCAATGGGTCTGGTAACGCTCCTATTCAAATAACCCCATCCCCTGAGAGTTCTCACTGAGCCAATCAGCGCTGATCAGCGTACGTCACACACAGCGACGCTTAGTTTCTCATAAACAACGAAGATGGCGTCTGAAGCGGAGTTCACTGCAGCTCTTTCCTCTGTTCTAAATGACTTGGACATGTCTTTAAAACCACAACAAGAATTACCGTAAAATTATGGGCAAATTTTTTTCTTTTATGGTAAGAAGGTATTTTTATTGTTGTTTTTATGTTAAAAATGGTATAGAAGTCAGTATTTTACTGTAGAAAAAAAATTTTTACTTGAAGAAAAAAACATTCTTTTACTGTAAAATAAACATGAAAATAATCTATAAAATAAAATTTGTGCCAAAAAACATCAAAGGGTTTTCCTCATTACATAAAATCACCTTTCACTGTTCAATTCTTAGTATGAAAGAGGAATGTGCATAATTAACCGGTTAAAAGCCATTAAGGTCGTAATCGATTATGATTTTAAGAGCAGGGTGAAAACTCACTTTTATAGGATGGCTTTCCCCTAATGTTTTGGTTTTGGGTTTTTACACTTTGTTTTACTGCCTTTTAACTATTTAGTACATAGGGGGTTTTTTTTGGCCTTAATGTCCTTTTAAAACCCTTTTAATTTTCTTTTATCTAAACTAATTAGCATTTTATTGTTCTTAGTTATGGCTATGTTTTTTATTTCTGTTTTTAATGTTTTTATTACTTGCTTCCACCTTTTATTCCTTTTATTTTCTTGTTCAGCGCCTTGGGCCCCCCTAGAGGGTGATGGAAAGCGCTTTATAAATAAAGCATGATGATGATGATGATGATAATAGCTTTGCCCGGTTAATTGCTGTTCATGTCCTTCAACTGCGCTTGTGTGTAATATTGTAGCAGCCAACACCTAAAAATGCCACTAAGCACAATGGGAAACAGGAAGTAAACTCCCCCCAGCAACTGCTACAATATATTTTGTGCCACTAGAGGGCGCGAGAGCGTCACTATCAAAATATGTTGACTCAAACACCACAGAAAACATGCATCCCTAACACTGTATAATCTATTATTTTCTTGTGAAATTAATTAAAATTTCACAATATCAAATTACACCATACATCCATTACCAGCAATTTAAAGCTGTATTTTATTCAAAAAATAAATGTAAAAATCATAGTGTTTTACCGTTATAAACTTTATTGAAATTTTCCATTAAAAAACGATGCAAGAGTGCTTTACAGTAGAATTATGTATTTTTTTCAAAGAAAAAATGTACAATTAAATGACTGTTTTCACCAATTATTTTATTTATAGCAACTTCATATAAAATCAGCAGTTTTAAATAATTTTATAGTTGACGGGTTTTTCCTGTCATGGCTTTACGGTTTATCACTGATACGGCTATTTTTTTACAGTGTAACAGACTTTGAACATCTTGTCATAACTGGTGGTGACTTTAATATTCACATTGATGATCCTAATGACAAATCTGCAGAACAATTCTTTGGAGTGCTTGAATTATTTGATGTGCAACAGCATGTACGTGGTCCAACACACTCAAGGTCACACACTGGACTTCATCTTGACCAAAGATGTTGATGTCTCTGAACATTTCTGTGTCCTTTTTGATATGCCGGTTTCACCTGCTACCCATCACACTTCAGCTTCAGTTCTTATAGAACTTATGATTACGTCAACATGTCTAACAGCCAACTGGATTGATTTACTTCTAAATCATATCAACTGCAAAACTCTTGAAGTCCTTGACACCATCGCAGCCAAAAAGTCAAACTTATCTCTGGTAAACATAAAGCTCCATGGAGGTTTACTAAATCAGTTACAAATCAGAAACAAGAATGCAGGAAAGCTGAGCATAAAAAAGTAACCTGATGTAGGTCTTAGCTCTATTACCTAGTGACTGTGGTCCCCTAGACTCAGCAGTGTGTGCTGCGAAATGCAGCTACACACTTACAATTCTGAATTAAATAAGGTGAGACAAGCCTTTTTCTCCAAAGTTTGTAGTAACAATATTAACAATTCTCGTGTTATGTTTGCCACTGTGTCGAGAGGCTAACTAATCTCCCAGTTAGTCCCTGATTTCTTATCCCAAACTAAGTGTAATGAGTTTGTATCCTTTTTAAATGAGAAAATGATAAACATCAGATTGGCCGTTCGTTCCTCCATGTCAACCAAACACAACCAGACCACTGCTACAGCTACACAGCAACAATCTGGCTAGAATGCCAGTTTTAAGCGTGATTAGTGCTAAAACACTGGAGGACATAGTTAAGACCTTAAAGAGGACCTAGAATGTAAACCAACATTGTCTTTGTTGTTGTTGAATATAGAAAAGCTTGGGTGGTCAAAAGTATTACATGTTTTGTTTTCCAGGTACATGTGGTGAAAGATGCAACTCGTGGTGCCACACTGGAAGTGGTAGTGAGTAGGATGAAGGCGGTAAATGCACACAGAACATCCCATAATCCAGAGACAGGGGTCTCCATGAGATTTGTGGCCGTATCAGCCACCATCCCCAACATATCAGATGTAAGTGTACGATTCTGTCTCATCTGTGAGCTTTGTTCCTGTGGTATAAATCAGTGGTTCCCAGCCTTTTTTCCTTGAAGACCCACTTGATTGTGTCCAAGAAAAGCAAAGGACCCCCTAACCCCAACTCCTACCCACATACACATATTAAAGGGGCCATATCATGGAAAATCCACTTTTTGGAGCTTTTTACCATGTGATATTGTTATTTCCTCATGAAAAATTCCCCCAAAACATGCATTTTCCTGTCTCAGCTGCACGTTTTCAGATTCTGAGGAAAGACCTGCAGACATGAGGTTGGAAACTAAGTGTATCATCAGACCTTTCTCCTCCCCATAAAGCTAGTCATGGATCTGAAACCCACCTCCCCTGGAAGTTGGCAACTAACGCCAACTTTCTCCAAGCTGTGGGCATAGAGCGGTTGATTTCATGCTGCAGTTGAGAATGTTTTAGATGACTGCTTTAAAGCTCCACCGGTACCAGAGTGGATATTCTGACTAATTACTTCTGCATTGTGGACAAAACACTGCCATAAAAACCATGAGTCCTGTCTACAAAGACGCACATAATGGACACCACAGGCTATGTATTTTAGGCAACTAAACGTTTGTAACAGACTTGGTAGCCTAGTGGATAGAGCACCTGTCTTGCTATGACCTTACACCAATTCGACTCCCAGTCTCAGCAGTAGGTTATTTTCTTCTTTTTTTAGCTATACTTCTGGCAAGTATAGCTGTTTTCAACCCTTTATTGGTAAACTGTTTAAAATATAAGGACTAATCTTTTCTTTTTACTTTGTTTATTTCACCAGTGTGAGTCCATGTGAGGTGAGCAGAGGACATCAACTAAAAAGCTGCTTGGAAATGAACAAATTCAACACAAAATATTTTGCAGGAAATAATCAATAAAACTAAAATATAAATAAATGAAATCTGCTTCAGCTGCTAAATAAATTACTGCTGACACCGGGAGTTGAAACGGTGTCAGGACATGGCAAAACAAGATGAAAGGCAGATGCTTTAACTGCTAGACCACCAAACCCAATACAACCATTGAGTTGCCTAAGACGCAGCTGCTGTACACGTGTTTTGTCGGAGCAGGTATGGGCGGTGCACCAGCACTGTTTCCAAGGAAGCTTTTGCTTCTGTCAGTGCGCCCCAGGGCAGCTGTGGCTACATTGTAGCTCATCACCACCAGTGTGTGAATGTGTGTGTGAATAGATGAATGATACACTGTAGTGTAAAGTGCTTGGGAGTCCTCTGACTCTGAAAGGCGCTATTCAAGTGCGGGTCATTTATCATTCTTCTTTGTTGCTTCGTCGTGCCCCATGATGCTTAGTGGGTTACGTATTGAATGGGTGGAGCTCAGGCCGATGGAGGTGGGGTTAACTGAAACAAACCGTTTCATTTCCAGGTATAAAGACAGGCTGATGAAAATAACTCATATTTAAGATAAAGGGACATCTCACTAGTGCCAGCGGTAAGATTTTATCATATATTGTGCCTACCTTTGCCCTCAAAGGTTTAAAATAATATGATCTGGCCCCTTTAAAAGTGATTATTACAAAATAGTTATAACTGTTATACAGAGTTTTTACTACTATTGGGTGTGTTATTGGGGTTTTATAAATGTAATTTTTACAAATATAAACTTGGTTACCAATCTCAGCACGGACAAAATTGTGGGGCCCCCCTTTGGGGGTCACAGACCCTAGGTTGGGAACCACTGGTGTAAATCAGTAACATGTGGCTGACTCTAGAACCTGTTTCTTTAGCTAGCAGAGTGGTTGTCAAATGAGAGTGGGCCAGCTACATATCTGAGTATGGATGAGAGCCACCGTCCCGTGAAGCTTCGGAAGTTGGTGCTGGGATTCCCCTGCAGTCTGAACCAAACAGAGTTCAAGTTTGACTTGTCGCTCAACTACAAGATGGCGAACATCATACAGACGTACTCCGATCAGAAGCCTACACTTGTGGTAGGTGGAAAGATGTTAATGATACTGCTTTACCATTAAAGGAGAAAAAAGCCATTTCAAAATGCAAATTCAGAAAACAGGAAGAGTAAAAAACAGAAACAATTTTCTCTAACTTGTATGAATACAGTATACAAAATACAGTATGAATACAAAAAAACCCTACAAATTTAGCTATTTTGATTAATTGTAAGTGTGATTGTTTACATGTCCACTGTTTGTTCCCATTAAATCCTTTACAGTTTTTCTCAATTGCTAATACACATTTCTTGAAAGCTGCTCTCCCTTTCTCTAACTTGTGAACACAAAACCCAATTTTCAAGCTAAATCCCCAAAACCTCAGACTCTTCTTGCAAAACCAAACTTTCACCTCAAAACAGTTCAATCTGTGCTCAAAACTGAACTATGTTGTCAAATCGTGCCCCGAGTCAATCAAAATGACAGTCACTACTGAACAGTCACTAAACACTACGTAGAAAAATAGAAAACACAATGCTCAGGACATGAAGATGGAGAAATAAACGTTTATTGTTCACTGTAGGTGAAATGCATGTTGCAAAACAAAAATAACTGCATTTTGCACTTCTACAAAAAGACAAATCAAAAATCTTGTGCATATGACACTTAAGTCCATATACTAAAAATAAAGTACAAAAATCTACAAATACTACTGAAAGTGCAAAGAGCAAAGATTCCAGTACGTACAGGTTGGCATATTATCCAGACACATTCAGTGTTGATTACGTAGTGATAGACTGTAGTGGCCTAAATCACTTTTTCTGTATCACTTACAAAACTAGATCTATTTCTACAGAGCGGTTTTCAACTGGATGCAGTGGAAAGACCCCATGAATACATCTATAAGGATGAAGCACTGTGTATGTTCCCTCACATCATTAGCCACAAGTGTGATCAGTTTTTAGTTGTGTTCAAGAAGTGATACCTGTGCTTTACTTGTGATTGACGTTTGTCACCTGTGCTCACCATTATGCAGCACAGGTGCATCACAATGAAAATGTGTTGAGAAGTGGTGTCTAAACAGGTGAAACGTGCTGATGGTTTTACCAAAAGAGTGATTGATTCAATCAGTGGGTTCAGGCAACTCAGCATTTGGTTCAGACAACAGGGTTTAGTGTTTTAGCAACTGAGAAAAACTGTAAATTCTGAAATATTAATATAAATGATAGTTTTTAAAATCAGGGTTCCCACGTGTCCTGGAAAACCTGGAAAATGATAGACTAATTTTCCAGTCATAGAAAACACCTGGAAAATGGGAAAAAAGGTAAAACGTCCTGGAAACGTTTGAGTTGTCCTGGAAAATAATTTTCCCTCCTTGTGGATGAATGCAAACAGGTTAAACGTTTTACACATGAATGTCTGTTTTCAGCTGCCTTCAACTGGTGATATTGGGCTGTAGTGCTGGTCTGCTTTCATTTCTGCATCTAGCCTGCCAATCAAATTACATAATCCTTTAGAACAGTTCTGGTTCCCAGTGATTCCATCTGTCTTTGTTGCTAGATTTACTGACTTTTCAGACACAAATAAAGATTTATTTCTCCAAAGAAGGGCCAAAACTAGGGACTTTCAGTTCAAGAGTGCTGCTGTATTGCAGTGAGAGGTTTTTCTCCCTCTGTCTGTTGAGTGACAGAGGAGCAGCGGAGAGCTGTTGGCATGTTGTTACTTATGCCTTTGTGCGAAATACATCTTTGGTTTTAGTGGAGTCGTAGCGAACATGACGACAGCTTCTTAAGTGATGGAGAGTGTAGAAAAGAGGCGAAGAAGCGTGAAGAAGCCAGTTGGAATGGGTGGAGAAAAGTGTCAGGTGTGATGTGTGATAAAAAGCTTTAAGCAAGAATGAAAGAGAGGTGTAGAAGAAAGTAGTGAGAGCGGCCATGTTGTCTGGTTTAGAGACAGTGTCCATGAGGAAAAGACAGGAGACAGAACTGGAGGTTGCAGAGCTGAAGATGTTGAGGTTCTCTTTGGCAGTGATAAGGTTGGATAGGATCAGGAATGAGTCCATCAGAGGGACAGCTCATGATAGATGTTATGGAGATAAAGTCAGAGAGGCAAGACTGAGATGGTTTGGACATGTCCAGAGGAGGGACAATGATTACATACTGATGGTAGAAGGATGCTGAGGTTGGAGCCACCAGGCAGGAGGCTGAGAGTAAGACCAATAGGAGATTTATGGATGTGGTGAAAGAGGACATGAGGTTAGTTGGTGTGAGGGTAGAGGACGCAGAAGATAGGACTAAATGGAGACAGATGATTGGCTGTGGAGACACCTGAAAAATAGTAGCACTCTTTATTGTCATCATGTATGCACCAATGACTGTAGACTGTATGCACATAACAAAATTGTGTCTGGTGTCCCCTGGCTATAGTATCCAATAAATAAACACAATGACAATGGAAACATGGATAAAACAAAGATTAAAAGAGTAAAAACAGGATTAATACAAGGTTAAAAGAATAAAATAAGACTGTGACCCTGGTGTGGTTTACTGCTGTAATGTAATTGTAAGTGGTTGCTTTTAATTAATCCTCAATAAAATATAAAGGTATTCAACAAGAGGTGATATTCCATATAAATATGAATTATCACTATTGTTGAACCAGTCATTTGATTGATGATGAAAATAGCTACTTTGGGTATGCCAGGGAAACAACACTTGATAATAATTTGACAAGGAGGCAAAAATATAGTTAATAAAAATCAATTTATTACTATATTTCTACTACTAATGATGATGCAAGACAAATTATGATAAATGAGAGTTTAAAGCAATATGAGGCAATGAATGAGCAATGAGGAAATATGAGCTTAGGTGTTATTAAAATCTGAGTGTCTTAGGAAATGTGATGTCTGGGTTTAGAAAAATAAATTTGGTTGAATGTTTATGATTTAACGAGTTATCAAATTAATAATAAAAACCCACCTAACACCAGTGTGCAGAATCTACGAACCCTTTTGTGGGAGTTCTCGGGTGGTCCAGCTGGCTGAAGTCGTCCTGAATTGGACTTCTGTGGCATTCTAAGGTCGTAGCATCCTTTGGAATCTGCACGGCTGGCCAATGAGATACACCCGGGTGGCTGCTGACTGTCAGACAGAGTTTGGCGTCTGATGGAGTTTTGCAGGTTGCAAATAAAGATTGCTTGAAAAGGATGGTTCATATGCAGCTAAAATTATCCCACTGGAAAATCTGGCTTGATCCCCAACGGATGGTAATCTAGCGTAAGCTGGAAGCTTTTGCAGGAACCCTCCTGTTAGCTGTAGCTTTTGCAAGATCTTCTGAATAGAGGAAGTGCTACTTCTTGTAAGGTTCTTTTGTTTATAAATTTTTGCAAATCAGAATCTGACAATTGTAAATGGGCATTTACGAAAGAGTCCTCCAACTTCACTTTTTCCTTAGACACTTAGAAAAGACTTATTTTCTGAATCTGTTAAGTAAATAGGTTAAACATTCATTTATTAATATAGTAATATTAATATGTGAATATACTGATAATAAACCATTATTAAATTCATCACATAGACTCATTTGTGGTATTTAAGAAAAAAAAGCTACTTTCCCCAGAGAACGACTTACAAGGCATTCATTCCTACTAGAGACCACTGCAAATTTAATAAAAATATGAGTGAAGTTGACTTTTAAAATGTCTAAAATCTTTTGTAGTTTTGCTCGACAAGAAAAGGAGTTCAGCAGTCTGCTGCAGTTCTGGCCAAGGATGCACGATTCATCATTAGCTTTGAACACAAACAAAGGTGTGGTGATGATTGTACATCTGCAGCATTTAATCACAATATTTCGTTTTCTTTCCAAGAATGTTTCCCTTACATCTTTCTGTTTGACTTTTTTATTTACTGTAGGTTGATGAAATATGCTAACTCTATTCTGGATTCTAAATTAAAAGGTGATGTATTGAAATCCTCTAAAATTCTGCTCTTTTGTCTGAATGAAAGCACAATATTGTAGTCTGGTTCTGAAGCACTGTGTCTGGTTTATTCCATCATGTGAAATATTCTTAACATAACTTTGGTGGTTTGGCTGGACTCCAGATCTGCTGATGTTAGGAATTGGATACCACCATGCAGGAGTTGGCTTGTCTGATAGGAAGCTGATAGAAGAAGCCTTCACCCAGGGAGACATGCCTGTTCTTTGTAAGGATAAATACAAACTTATCCAAGGCGGAACAATCATTTTGTGGTAATTAAATGAAAGAGTTCTGATAAAATGTCTGCAATCGTCGGCATTATATTAGATTAATTATAATATTTAAAGCATTTATTATAGAAGGAAACTAAAAAAAAACAAAAGAAATATTTTAAATGATTTCTGTTTCTTGCTGTTGGATTATGTAGATCATGCTAATATTATTTTATTACCAATAATGGTTTTGACCTGATATTCACTGATCTTACTTTTATGGTAACTTTGGTGCATTTGTAAAAGAAAAGCAAAAAACGTAGCATCATTTGAACAAAACGACATTATATTTGGCTGTAATTGGATCTTATCAGGGCTGATGTATCATTACCTATTCTAGTTACCACCAGGACTCTGGCCATGGGTGTAAATCTCCCTGCTCACCTGGTGGTGATCAAGTCCACGATGCAGTACGTTGCAGGCTCCTGTGAGGAGTACAGTGAGGCGGACATCCTGCAGATGATTGGCCGAGCTGGACGCCCCCAGGTAGGAACGGGATTATGAGTGTTGTGTGGACAAACGGTAACGTTCAATGCATTTTCTAGGTCAGTTAATGTCTACAAATATTACATGTAGGAAAGGAAAAGGCTTCCCCTAAACATTAGCCTGTTTAGGTTGTAGAATATAAACACACTCAAACCTTTGTTTCAATCTCTAGTTTGATACATCAGCAACGGCCGTGATCATGACCAAAGTCCAAACCAGAGACAAGTACATGAAACTAATGAATGGGATGGAAGTCATAGAGAGCAGGTAGCTCAGACAGCACCCTGGTTTTTCAGCCTCCACCCACCTTCTGTTGTCTTTTGTCCTCTTTGTAAATTCCTTCCCCAAGGAGGGGCTAATTCTGCAGTTCAGGAAGTAAGAGTAAACTTTGCTGCCCTAGCTTACACAGCCACCTGGTGGAGCATCTGAATGCTGAGATTGTTCTCCAAACCATCAGTGATGTCAACATGGCTCTAAACTGGATTCGCTCCACTTTCCTCTACATTAGAGCTCTCAAGAACCCCACACATTATGGTCAGAGCATCACCCATAGATCACTTTCTAACAGCTGTGGACAGCTGTTTATGGATTCACATCTTCACTTTCCTCAGGTTTCTCTGCTGACTTGGACAGATGTGGCATTGAAGCTAAATTACAAGGTGAGCAGTTCATTCCTTGTGAATTAGCATCCCTGAGCAGGTTTACGGGAGGTTGCTAGAGCAGTTTTGTACTCTGGTAAATCTGTAGATTTGGTTTATTTATTAATTCTCCCTGTAGAACTTTGTCTGAAGAACCTCAACGCGTTGTCGGACATTGATTTAATTCATATGGATGAAGACATCAACATCAAACCAACAGGTAGAGTGGGGAAATTGTTGGGAAGTTTGATTTGGGTTATTTTTTATTGTCTGTCATATTAAATGTTGTAAATTAAATGTCCATGTATTTAATTACTGATTGAACCTTTATTTGTCCTGACAGAGGCCGGCAGGTTGATGGCAAGATTTTGTGTTGCTTTTGACACGATGAGACAGTTCAGCAATGTTGTTGGCACTGAGAGCCTGTTTGATCTGGTAAGCCTGTCTTTATGTATTAAAATCAATCGTGTTTTACATTTTCATACAGTTTTGTTGTGAAGATGCTGTTCAGTGTTCAGCCCTGGACAGGAACCTACCCAGAAACCTCTGCTGTGTGTGAGCAGGTCAGTCTGGTGTCAAAGAGCAGAGAGTTCAGCGACATTCAGCTGAGAGTGAATGAGAAGAGACCCCTGAACACCCTGAACAGGGACAAGAACAGGACCACCATCAGGTCAGAAGGGCCGTAATCAAACACAGATTCACACCTGCCATTGGCTGGTTGAAAGGCATTACACTCAAATCTTTATTTAGATTTTTACTTATCATTTCAGATTTCCTTTCGAGGGGAAAATTAAAAACAGCGAGATGAAAGTGAACTGGTAAGTGGAAATATTTTTATATATTGCTTCTAGTGGTTTAATTATAGATAGAATGTCCTCTGCAGAAAGGAGCTGCAACAAACTCCAGGTCGGTCCTTGAACTCTCGACGTGATTATCTTTAATGGAGCATCAGTATCTTAATTCACCATGGCAACCTTAGGATTAACAGTACAACATAAATGTTAAATGGCCTGTATTTGTATAGCGCCTTCTTAGGGTTCTACAACCCCCCAAGTCATCATTAACCTTGATGAAGTCCTGTTTATCAAAAAAATCACACATTTACAAATTATAAAGACCAAGGCAACAGATTCTAATAAAACAGATAGTAAATGACCTGTATTTATATAGCGCCATGGCGTCAATAAAGGAAATCATCCATCCATCCATCCATTTTCTGCCGCTTATCCGGAGTCGGGTCGCGGGGGCAGCAGCCTAAAGAGGGAAGCCCAGACCTCCCTCTCCCCAGCCACTTGGGCCAGCTCCTCCGGGGGAATCCCAAGGCGTTCCCAGGCCAGCCAAGAGACATAATCTCTCCAGCGTGTCCTGGGTCTTCCTTTGGGTCTCCTCCCGGTTGGACGTGCCCGGAAAACCTCACCAGGGAGGCGTCCAGGAGGCATCCTAATCAGATGCCCGAGCCACCTCAACTGGCTCATCTCGATGTGGAGGAGCAGCGGGTCTACGCCGAGCCCCTCCCGGATGGCTGAGCTTCTCACCCTATCTCTAAGGGAGAGTCTAGCCACCCTGCGAAGAAAACTCATTTCGGCCGCTTGTATCCGCGATCTCGTTCTTTCGGTCACTACCCAAAGCTCATGACCATAGGTGAGGGTAGGAACGTAGATCGACCGGTAAATTGAGAGCTTCGCCTTTCGGCTCAGCTCTCTCTTCACCACGACAGACCGGTACAACGCCCGCATCACTGCAGACGCAGCACCAATCCGCCTATCGATCTCACACTCCACCCTTCCCTCACTCGTGAACAAGACCCCGAGATACTTAAACTCCTCCACTTGGGGCAGGACCTCGTCCCTGACCTGGAGAAGGCATTCTACCCTTTTCCGACTCAAGACCATGGTCTCGGATTTAGAGGAGCTGATTCTCATCCCAGCTGCTTCACACCCGGCTGCGAACTGCTCCAGCGAAAGCCGGAGATCACGTTCTGACGAAGCCAACAGGACCACATCATCTGCAAAAAGCAGAGACCTGATCCTTAGGCCACCAAAACGGATCCCCTCACCACCTTGGCTGCACCTAAAAATCCTGTCCATAAAAGTTATGAACAGAATCGGTGACAAAGGGCAGCCTTGGCGGAGTCCAATTCTCACCGGAAACGAGCCCGACTTACTGCCGGCAATGCGGACCAAACTCTGACACTGGTTGTACAGGGACCTAACAGCCCGTATCAAGGGGCCTTGTACCCCATACTCCCAGAGTACCCCCCACAGGGCCCCCCGAGGGACGCGGTCGAACGCCTTCTCCAAATCCACAAAACACATGTAGATTGGTTGGGCGAACTCCCACGCACCCTCCAGGACTCCCCCAAGGGTATAGAGCTGGTCCAGTGTTCCACGGCCAGGACGAAAACCGCATTGCTCCTCCTGGATCCGAGGTTCGACTATCCGACGGACCCTCCTCTCCAGAACCCCTGAATAGACCTTACCAGGGAGGCTCAGGAGTGTGATCCCCCTGTAGTTGGAACACACCCTGCGGTCCCCCTTTTTAAATAGGGGGACCACCACCCCGGTCTGCCAGTCCAGTGGAACTGCCCCCGCGTCAACCAACACAGCCCCACAACATCCAGGGCCTTAAGGAAATCCGGGCGGATCTCATCCACCCCCGGAGCCTTTCCACTGAGGAGTTTTTTGACCACCTCAGTGACCTCGGCTCCAGAGATTAGAGAGCCCAACCCAAAGTCCCCAGACTCTGCTTCCACACTGGAAGACGTGCCGGTGGGATTGAGGAGGTCTTCGAAGTACTCGGCCCACTGATTCACAACGTCCCGAGTCGAGGTCAGCAGCACACCCTCCCCACTGTAAACAGTGTTGGTAGTGCACTGCTTTCCCCTCCTGAGGTGCCGGATGGTGGACCAGAATCTCCTCGAAGCCGTACGGAAGTCTTGTTCCATGGTCTCACCGAACTCTTCCCATGCCCGGGTTTTTGCCTCCGCGACCACCCGAGCCGCATTCCGCTTGGACTGCCGGTACCTATCAGCTGCCTCCGGAGTCCCACAGGCCAAAAAGACCTGATAGGACTCTTTCTTCAGCTTGACAGCATCCCTAACCACTGGTGTCCACCAGCGGGTTCGGGGGTTGCCGCCACGACAGGCACCGACCACCCTGCGGCCACAGCTGCGGTCAGCCGCCTCGACAATGGAGTCACGAAACATGGCGCATTCGGACTCAATGTCCCCTGACTCCCCCGGGACACGTTCGAAGTTCTGTCGGAGGTGGGAATTGAAGCTCCTTCTGACAGGAGACTCTGCCAGACGTTCCCAGCAGACCCTCACAACACGTTTGGGTCTGCCAGGTCTGACCGGCATCTTCCCCCACCATCGAAGCCAACTCACCACCAGGTAGTGGTCAGTTGACAGCTCCGCTCCTCTCTTCACCCGAGTGTCCAAGGCATGCGGCCGCAGATCAGATGAAACGATAACAAAATTGATCATCGACCTGCGGCCTAAGGTATCCTGGTGCCAAGAGCACATATGGACACCTTTATGCTTGAACATGGTGTTCGTTATAGACAATCCATGACGAGCACAGAAGTCTAATAACAAAACACCACTCGGATTCAGATCAGGGGGGCCGTTCCTCCCAACCACACCTCTCCAGGTCTCACTGTCGTTGCCCACGTGAGCATTGAAGTCCCCCAGCAGAACGAGGGAGTCACCCGAAGGAGCGCTTTCCAGTACCCCCTCCAGGGACTCCAAAAAGGGTGGGTAGTCTGAGCTGCAGTTTGGTGCATAAGCACAAACCACAGTCAGGACCCGTACCCCCACCCGAAGACGGAGGGAGGCTACCCTCTCGCTCACCGGGGTAAACCCCAACGTACAGGCACCAAGATGGGGGGCAAGAAGTATGCCCACCCCTGCTCGGCGCCTCTCAGTGGGAGCAACTCCAGAGTGGTAGAGAGTCCAACCCCTCTCGATGAAACTGGTTCCAGAGCCAGAGCCATGCGTTGAGGTGAGTCCAACTATATCTAGTCGAAACCTCTCAACCTCACACACCAACTCCGGGTCTTTCCCCACCAGAGAGGTGACATTCCACGTACCTAGAGCCAGCTTCTGTAGCTGAGGATCAGACCGCCAAGGTCCCCGCCTTCGGCTACCACCCTTTCCACATTGCACCCCACCCCTTTGGCCCCTCCCACGGGTGGTGGGCCCATGGGAAGGGGGACCCACGTCTCCTCTTCGGGCTGTGCCCGGCCGGGCTCCATGGGTGAAAGCCCGGCCACCAGGCGCTCGCCAGCGTGCCCCAACTCCAGGCCTGGCTCCAGAGGGGGGCCCCGGTGACCCGCGTCCGGGTGAGGGAACACTGGTTCCATTTATTTTATTCATCACAAGGGGTCTTTGGGCTGCACTTTGTCTGATCCCTCACCTAGGACCTGTTTGCCATGGGTGACCCTACCAGAGGCATAAAGCCTCAGACAACTTAGCTCCTAGGATCATTGGGACACTCAAACCCCTCCACCACGATAAGGTGGCAGCCCAGGGAGAGGTAAAGGAAATCAGTAACTGGTTAATTTTGAGATTACAGCAGAGTAAAAGACAGCAGCGTTATTGTAGATGATGTGAAAGACCTCTAAATCAGAGACGGGGTCACCATGGTGAGTGTGTCTCACTCATTTTGTCAACTCCACCTACTGGTTACTCGTATATTACAGCATTCGGGCACGTCGTGTCGCGTTAATTTCAGGGGACGCACACAACCGACACTTCAAATCAATGCAAGCTACGCATGGCAGCCATTTTAAACACGCGTACGCGTCGCTAAACAGCAAGTATATCACGGCCCTAATGCTTCACAATGCCAACATGTTGTACTTTCATCATCTTACCGGAGGAAAAACACTCCGAAACACCGAGAATCAATAGCGGTCAATGGTGGAACTATTGGTGTTTGGAACTATTGGGAGCTCCATGGCCGACGTTACTTCCGCATTCCATTATTTCTATTGAAGCCTATGGGAGTGCTCGAACTCTGTATCTTAAAGGCAATGGGACAAACTACCAGAGTCCCAAAAAGAAAAACACCATTTGAAGTCACGGACAACAAAAGACGTTTGGACGACAACTGGTGTTTAGCGCTATCTAGTTTCTTCTGGAAATGTGGGTTTCTGGTTCTGGTGGACGCAGATCCAGGGATGATACCCAAGGGGAGGGGTGAGTGTTCTGTGACCATGTTTGTGTTCAAAACCTAGCTAGTTTGCAGATTCGCTGTAACAGCTTTAACTCCTCTGCCACCGTTGCCCACAGAGTTTTTCCTACCTCATGGTGAACCCACACAGAGTTTTTACATACCCTGCACAGTAAAATGAGCTGTGTTAATTCAACACTAAGAGTCAATTTCAACACTGAGCTAGTGAACATATGGTCCTGCTCTGTACAGTGTAAAAGTTACACTTATCTCAGTGTAAATTCAGTTATGGAGTAAACCTTTAACTCACAATTGTTAAAATACTTTGACTCTATAAGATAGGTAACACTCAAAGTACTATTATTTAAATATGACACTGGTTTTTTTCAAGTGTTACTTTAAATCAGGGGTCCCCAATCCTGGTCCTGGAGGGCCGCTATCCAGCAGGTTTTGTGGTTTCTCTGCTCAAACACACTTGATTCAGTGGTTGAATCACCTGTGCAGCAGCTCATCAAGCTCTGCTGAAGCCTGCTAATCACTTGCTAATTGAAATCAGGTGTGTTGAAGCAGAGTTACAACTAAAACCTGCTGGATACCGGCCCTTCAGGACCAGGATTGGGGACCCCTGCTTTAAATCAACACTAGCTGGTAATGAAATTTTAGCTCTTAACAGTGTTAATATTGTGGCGGCTCTCGTGCCAGGAAGCTAACAGCTAGCAACCACACTGAACAACTCTGGCTAACTTGTGCCTCACACACCACATGACTGCAGACAGCCAATGAGAGCGGAACACAAGGAGTTGAGTCCAGGGCATTTAGTGTGAACCACCATTTTTTTATTAAAAGAGTGGAACGGCACAGCGGTCCCATTCCTGTGACCGACCTCCTCACTTTCGGGTCCAACATGACACAACAAATAACACCACATTTGCAACAGTGAACGAACGAAAGGGAAGTAGTAACTAAGAACAACACAACCCCCCAAAATTATAATGCATAAACACCCCAAAATAGGACAAACTAACCAAAAACATGACTACCCACAATGCACCTACCCCACTGCAGCTCCTGAAGTCATTACTTTTTACACTGTTTTGGAGTAATCTTTTATCAACACTGGATTATAGAGTACTAATAACTCCAAATGAGTGAATTTTCCTTAACACTTGACATGTTACACTATAGTCATTTTAAAAAAATTTGTTTTAACTCTGAATATTAAAGGTGTCCTAGAATGCAATTAATCAACAATCTAAAACAGAGACTTGAGCCTCCAAAAAGCATAAGAAAAATTTTTTTTGGCTTTCATCTGTCCCAGGAGCCCTGATACAGGCCATTCTAAACCCCCTTACTCAGGCCTTCAGTGAAAAGAGCTGTTGACCCCTCCCACTCGGCCAGGTCATGCTGATTGGTTGGTTTCCCCAGAAGGCCTCAGACACATGCAGGTTTGAGGAGGCGTGGCTCCCCCTTATGACGTGTTAAGGAAGGTTTTCTCAGAACAGGAGGTTTTCTCTCGCCTTTTTCAACTTTCTAATTTACATAAAAAGTAGGTCAAACACGGCTTTGACTTTTTGGCATGTTGACCACCCAAGCTGTCTTATTCAACAACAACAAGGAACATGTTGGTTTACATCTAGGTCCCCTTTAAAACCAACACTGCAGGACAAAGGGAGGTATTTTACATTCACTTTCATTGAATTGACTCTGACACTTGGGATTTTACTGTGTGCTCTCTGAAACATCAGATCATCTGTGTTTTTATTCCCTTCTAGCTTGATTCAAGCTCAGCTGAGTTCCATCTCAATTCAGGATTTTGGACTGACTCAAGACACAGCAAAGATCTTCAGAATCGGGATGCGCATCAGTAAATGTATGTACGTCACACAGGAAGGAGTTCTGTTGGCCACTTGTTTCCTAAATTTGTGTGTTCATCCCAACAGGCCTGTCAGAATTCCTGAGCCATCGATCCGAGACAGTTTTTCCTGCCGTTCTCAACTCTCTGATCCTGGCTAAGTGCTTTAGAGCCAAGATTTGGGAAAACTCACACTTTGTCTCCAAGCAGCTGGAGAAGATAGGTGAAGAACCTATGCTGCTGTTATTCTGAACCCGTTTCTGTTGAATGAATAAATCTGTTACTCATAACATTTCCTCACATGTACAGAAGTTTTTAATCATTTAGTAATAACATGCTGTGTTTCAGGCCAGACTTTGTCAACAGCGATGGTGAACGCTGGACTCACCACCTTCAGCCAAATAGAGCAAACCAACCCCAGAGAGCTGGAGCTGGTCTGTTTGTCTGATATTTCAAAATAAAACTTCTTTTATTATCTTAAATCATTTGATTTTGGGGCTCAAAGGGCTGCTGAGTTTAGTGACTAAAGAACAAACACAAGTTTGCTTATGGGATCTCTGTTTTTGTGTCCTTAAGCAGCTTTTTAAAATCTCTGCTCCAAAGCAACACTTCATAATAATAATAATAATAATTCTTATTATTACTAATGTTGTTGTTATACACATTTGTACATATTTACAGATTTATTACTATAAGCTCTTCCTGAGTTCTGCTACCTGAAGAGACGGTGATAAAACAGCTGGATGTATCTTTGTCTAACTTTCTTCTGATACAGATTCTCAACAGACATCCGCCCTTTGGAAACCAGATCAGAGAGTCCGTCAGACATCTCCCAAGTTACAGCGTTACTCTGGAGCAGGTAAACGTTTACAACTGACACAAGAAGGTCTCTATCTGACGCAAAAGCACAAGCTAACTTACAGCCTTCTCAGGACAAAAAGAGCCATAGAAATAAACAAGAAATGAATCTGATTTGTGTTTATGAAACATCTCTTCTTCTTCTCTTGTTGCTGTGGATCTGGTCTAGCTTCCAAGGTACAGCAGTGACACAGCTGAGGTTGTGGTCAGGGTCAGCCTTAAAAACCAGACTGATCTGCTGTCCAGGAGAACCGCTCCAGTACATCACTTTGTCTCTCTGATCATCGGCGACTCTGACAACAACGTCACCTTTCTGCAGAAAATCACGTGAGGAACGCTTCCATGCGACTCCTAAATGAGCTTCTGTCACTAAATCAGAACAGCGGCTCTTAGCGATGCATAAATCCAAACTTAAGCTGCTTCATAAGGAATGTTCTTGTTTACAGGGACTCGTTGCTGCTGAAAAGTGGCAGCTGGTCAAAGAAGATAAATGTGGCAAAACCTTTAAAAGGAGATGAGATTAGTGTCAATCTTATCAGCTCAGATTACGGTGAGACAGAAATACTTTGACATTAAAGCACAGAAATATGGGATGGCCACCACAGCTAACCCATTTTAGCAAACAAAAACGTAATCACTTTTACAGATATTGAGCTAAAAGTTGGCAAGATAGTCGCTGACAGTCGTTTACAGCCTTTGCTCTGATTGCTGTTTGTTCAGAACGTTGCATGAAATTATTCTCAAAAATTGGTCATACTGGTTAAAATGCTTTTAGTTAATCATTCGTCCGCTTATCCAGGTCAGGGGGGTTGCAGGTCAACCTGTGGGCCTCTTGCTAACAGGACATGCCTGAAACACCTCCCCCACCAACATGGGCCAATACATAACTACATTTATGTGCTGTTTTTTTCTGTGTGGAGAGAAATTATTCAAATATAAAACAGAGTTATTTACCTGTTTTGTTCTGTTTCCTCCTTCAAAGTGGGGCTGGACATCCAGCAGAGGTTTACCGTGCATTTCTCAGCATCCAGGAGGTTTGAATCAGAAATTCCCTACAACACAACAGAACAGAGACCCCAGCACGCTGCTCAGAAACCGCTGTCTGCAACTCAGAGGGAAAATACCTCTCCTGCAGAAGAACAAGGCAACACATGTAGTAGCTACTCTAATTCATAATGTTTATATAAATGTTGCAGTTCATCTGGGCAAATATTTACCTATGTTGTTGTTTCCTGTCAGACTCAGGCAGTAAAAGACAGTGCAACCACGTCTGCAAGAATAAGACTCTTTGTGCTCATGACTGTTGTGAGTAAAGAAGCTTTTATTGCCTTTTTTAACTTTGTGGGACTATCTTTACAATACTTTACTCATTTCTGACAGTCAGGTTCTGAAGATTCTTGATTTTTGTAGGTAAAGTTGGTGTAGCTGTGGGACGGAAGAGGTCCACAAACCATGGCTCCAGCTTCTCATCATACTTGACTGACTTGAGGAACAGGAGTGATGCACTGGTCCAGACCCCGGTCAAACGACTGAAGGTAAACCACAGAGACGGCAGGTTTTCGCTCTAAAATCAGACTTAATTACTGTTAGAAAGCTAGTCTATAGCACAGTGCAATAGTCCTGATGTGTTCAAAGAGGAGGACTTCCATAGCATTTATTGATCTATTGACCAGTTCTTGAACAATAGTTATTAAGTATTGGCAACAATCTGGTGATACAATATATATCACAATACAGACGATACAATTTATTATGATACTAAAAGCCAGATGATATTTGCAATTTTTAAGACTGAATTTAATTTGAAAACTCAGGCCAGACGGTTCCAAGACACCTCCAGTGTTATCAGGAGATCTCTGTTCTGTCAGCGTGGTAAAAACTGCTGCCACCTAGCAGTTGGAGTTTGAATTACAATAAAAATACAATAAGAAATACAATAAAAGTTTGCATGTAAATTCTCATTAATAAATCAATATTCTGCTTTTGAATATCGATTCAGTATCATAACATAAAATATCACAGTATTTTAGTATATCAATATTTTCTTACATCCCTATAGTTATCCAGACTTTCTGAAGCTCTTTTAGTTTTTTTTATATAATTTTTGGGACTTTTCCTTCTGAACACCTGACCTTTTAAGAAAACTGTTAGCTTTATATTGCAAAGACACCGTTCTATCAATCGTTTCAGGCGTCTGACTGAAGGGAGCAATCTTTTTATTGTCCTTTGTTACCTAAGATATATCCTGTTTTTATTTCTGTAGCTGCATCTATTCTAGACATCAAATACTAATTAATGTAGCGTAGGTAAAGGCCATTTAATGCCTAAAAGTCACCAGACATGAAGTCCAGCAGCGTGCTGCTGCATACCAAAACAATGACCTTGTTCATCATCTCTACACGCTTGCCAGCTGGGTAGTCATAACAAACTGGGTCTCCTGCCTCGGTTTACCCGTGTGTGCAGAGCACAAGGTCGTCCAGATGAAGAAGTAACTCTCACCTCTAGCTTTAATAAAAGAATCTTATTTTTGTCTCATAAATGATTTCTTTCACTGTACTGGTTAATTACAATCATATTCTGTTCTCTCTAAGGAATGTTGTATCTAAAGTTATTTTAATGTCCTGACTGCTTTACAGTAATGAATGAATCAACATCTTTGTTTATCCTTATATCAGACCATAAATACCACAAATGAGTCTACTTGATGAATTTAATAATGGTTTATTACCAGTATATTCACATATTAATATTACTATATTAATAAATGAATGTTTAACCTATTTACTTAACAGATTAAGGAATAAGTCTTTTCTAAGTGTCTAAGGAAAGGAGACGTCTGAGGACTCTTTGGTAAACGCCCATTTACACTTGTTAGATTCTGATTTCCCAAAATCTATAAACAACCAACATTAAAAGTGGTGGAATTTCCTCTATAATTCAGTTCATGCAAAAGCTACAGTTTACGCTAATTTATCATCCTATGGGAAGTCAAGCCAGACTTTTCAGCTTTTTAATAACATCTAATATCATGTTTCATCATCATTCATTCATATTACCTTGAACATCATTTATAATCATTTGTCCTGCATCATCATTAGTAGTAGAACTATAGTAATAAATTGAATTTTATTAACTAAATTTTCGCCTCTGTCTCAAATTATTATCAAGTGTTGTTTCCCTGGCGTACCCAAAGGACCTATTCATTTCAATCAAATATTAAAGGTTCAATAATAGTGATAATTCATATTTACAGTGCATCCGGAAAGTATTCACAGCGCTTCACTTTTTCCACTTTTTCCAAAATGGGTTAAATTCATTGTGCCCATAAAATTCAACACTCAACACCCCATAATGATAATGTGAAAAAAGTGTCTTTGAAGTTGTTGCAAATTTATTAAAGATAAAAAACTTGAGAAATCACATGTACATAAGTATTCACAGCCTTTGCTCAGTACTTTGTTGATGCACCTTTGGCAGCAGTTACAGCCTCAAGTGGTTTTGAATATGATGCCACCAGCTTGCCACACCTATCTTTGGGCAGTTTCGCCCATTCCTCTTTGCAGTACCTCTTGAGCTCCATCAGGTTGGATGGAAAGCGTCGGTGCACAGCCGTTTTCAGATCTCTCCAGAGATTTTCAATGGGGTTCAGGTCTGGGCTCTGGCTGGGCCACTCAAGGACATTCACCGAGTTGTTCTGTAGCCAGTCCTTCCATATTTTGGCTGTGTGCTTAGGGTCATTGTCCTGCTGAAAGGTGAACCGTCGCCCCAGTCTGAGGTCAAGAGCGCTTTGGAGCAGGTTTTCATCCAGGATGTCTCTGAACATTGCTGCAGTCATCTTTCCCTCTATCCTGACTAGTCTTCCAGTTCCTGCTGCTGAAAAACATCCCCACAGCATGATGCTGCCACCACCATGCTTCACTGTAGGGATGGTATTGGCCTGGTGATGAGCGGCGCCTGATTTTCTCCAAACGTAACGCCTGGCATTCACTCCAAAAAGTTCCATTTTTGTCTCATCAGACCAGAGGATTTTGTTTCTCATGGTCTGAGAGTCCCTAAGGTGCCTTTTGGCAAACTCCAGGCGGGCTGCCATGTGCCTTTTACTAAGGAGAGGCTTCCGTCTGTCCACTCTACCATACAGGCCTGATTGGTGGATTGCTGCAGAGATGGTTGTCCTTCTGGAAGGTTCTCCTCTCTCCACAGAGGACTGCTGGAGCTCTGACAAAGTGACCATCGGGTTATTGGTCACCTCCCTGACCAAGGCCCTTCTCCCCCGTTCACTCAGCTTAGAAGGCCGGCCAGCTCTAGGAAGAGTCTTGGTGGTTCCAAACTTCTTCCACCTACGGATGATGGAGGCCGCTGTGCTCATAGGAACCTTTAAAGCAGCAGAAATGTTTCTGGAACCTTCCCCAGCCTTGTGCCTCAAGACAATCCTGTCTCGGAGGTCTACACACAACTCCTTTGTCTTCATGCTTGTTTGTGCTTTGACATGCCCTGTCAACCCAGAGGCCTTATATAGACAGGTGTGTGCCTTTCCAAATCATGTCCAATCAACTTCATTTTCCACAGGTGGACTCCAGTTAATCTGCTGAAACACCTCAAGGATGATCAGTGGAAACAGAAAGCACCTCAGCTCAATTCTGAGCTTCACCTCAAGGCTGTGAATACTTATGTACATGTGATTTCTCAAGTTTTTGATTTTTAATAAATTAGCAACAACTTCAAAGACACTTTTTTCACATTATCATTATGGGGTGTTGGGTGTTGAATTTTATGTGCACAATGAATTTAATCCATTTTGGAATGAGGCTGTAACATAAACAAAAAAGTGGAAAAAGTGAAGCGCTGTGAATACTTTCTGGATGCACTGTATATGGAATATCACCTCTTGTTGAATACCTTTATATTTTATTGAGGATTAATCAAAAGTAACCACCTACAACATGTTACATTAAATAATTTTGCACCACAAAGGTAATTCCTAGAGCTCTGAGGATTACAATTCTTACTATTTATAATCATGATCTCTGATTGGCTAACAGCAACATGACTCTTTCACTGCCTTCATTTGCTCTTCTTTCTTGGGTAAAAAAACAATGTTGATGTTTTATCTCCACTAATTACACAAGGCTGAACATATTCCGCCATGTTGTGAGTGGCTAATGCTTCTACTAGCTGAGATGCGCTCTGGGCTTTCCTTCCTGTGGACAGTCTCAAGCTAAAGTGGGCGGGGTCATGAATATTAATTTTCCCAGTGATTTACTATGTTATTTCCTAATGCAGAATGTGCAGAAACCCGTGTAATCTACCACATTAGATCGAGTTAGTTCTTGTGTGTTGTGTTCTAAATGAGTGTTTCATATTGTTTCCATTCCTCAGATGAAAATGAGTGACGAGCCTTTAGCTGTCAGCATGCAGCAGTTCGCTTTCAAACCCAAAGAAAAACTTTCTCCAGTTTCCTGGTATTTACACAGAAATCAGAGCTTTTTAGTATTTATGAAAGCAAACATTTGGTGATATGAAATCTGAAGGACCTCTGTTCTTGTTGTTTATTTGATCTGAAGGTACAGAGGGAATGACTATAAATCTGGACACATGGACCTGACAGCTGAAGATAGTTCTGATCTGAAAGACGTCGTTTGTCTGGATGCTCTAGATCGAGGTAAACAAGCTGCATGATTAAGATGCCTTTAACTTCCACATCCCACAACACACAGCCTCTGGACCTGCAAGATGCATCATCCTACTGTAGATCCTTCCACATGACAAACATTTGACCTAATATCTCTTTGGGAATCACCCTAGTTGTCTCAAAAACTATTTTAGTTTTTGCTTTTTTTTAAAGGGTCCGATTAGAAAACCCGACATTTAGACGAGTCAAACGTAAATGTGTTGTAGGATGAAGTACGCCTGATTAACACTGTCTCGCTAGCAGGGATTGTACCTGCTCTTGTAGTTTTAAAGAGGACTTAGAATGTAAACCAACACTTTCCTTGTTGTTGTTGAATAAAGACAGCTTGGGTGGTCAAAAGCATAGATATCATATAGATGCCTTACCCGCGCTGTTCGTCAATTGGACGAACGTCCCTATGAAACGGCCATCTTACCTCGGACAGCTGCCCCCTTTCGTAACATTGGTGTCAATGGTGAATGTACTATTTAAATTACTCTAACTTGCTCAATTTTCAATTGATTTTCAAACGGTTTGGTTTGTTATAAACGCCAGAGATGTGGCTGTGAAATATGACGGATTTGGCCCGTTGATTTAAAAATGTTAAAGTATGTCCTATCAAGCCTATGTGTCATAAGGTTTGTAATGATGCAACCAGTCTTCATTAATCAGGTCCTTTATTTATTATTATAATGATCGCGGGTTGAGACACCTGAATCAGAACGTGAAAACAACATGACTCAGTGGATTTAAAACTACTCGAAGTTGAATACTTTTAAAAACATCTTCTCTTATTAACAAATACTTAGTCACAAGGACTTACCATGAACAAATGAGCCTCACAAACTGTCCGTTGCTGCAGGAATCCAGGCTTTCTTCGGACAGCCAGGTTGCCCACAATCATATTTTTCATATTTCGCGGTCCTGAAATTCCAATAAAACATTTTATCAAGCCTCTCACGGGCCGAACGATCAAACCACACAGCTAGAATGATCCATCTGCTTCGCTAAATTCTCCTCCAAGCGTGCAAAATACGTTGTTTCTGGCCACACAAAACCCAAGATGCAGTGTGAAAAACATAAACATTCACGTCACAAAAGTTCCTCCCATTAAATCACAGGCTGGAATCTTCTGCTTCCTGTCCTTATTTATGTATTTATGTGTTTCAGATTACCTCTCCTTTGTGGAAAATGATTCTAAGATGATGGGAGAGGCTGTCCTAAGTCCTTCTGAGCCACATTGTCACCATCAAAGTATTCTTTATTATATAAGTTTATACATCAAATCATAATTTATTTAGACAAATGTTGCACAGCATCATTCACAAACCAACACATGGTTCCCTTTAATTTCATTTGATGACATTTCTTGTTTTTTAAAGGTCTCAGAGGAACATTTTCATAACAACAATAACAGAGTAACACACAGTGGGACAACATCTAATATAATAATATATCTTTTGGTTAAAATAAATGTCTGGCTGATTTAAATGTTTTTTAGGAGATCCAGAAAGCGGCACTGGAGACCAAATTATTTGACCTAAAAGTGAAAACATGTTTACTTGGTAAACTTGATAGAAAATTCTAATGCAGAAGTGAACAGGCGCTCTTGTAGAATCTTGTAGCTCTTGAGATTTTGTAGAAACTTACCAACCAGCTCAGTGGTTAGTGGTATGAATGTCCACCCTGAGACTGGGAGATCGTGGGTTCAAATCCACAGTCCGGTCATACCAAAGACTTTAAAAATGGGACCCAACCCCTCCCTGCTTGATACTCAGCATTAAGGGGTTGGATTGGGGGGTTAAACCACCAAATTGTTCCCAAGCGCAGCCACAGCTCACCGCTCCCCTAGGGGAAGGGTCAAATGTGGAGATGTAATTTCACCAGCGTGCGATGATGACTAACAGGACTTTAGAAACTTCATTTAAGTGTTAGGATAAAATCACACGATGCAGATACATTAGGCGGGTTAGTTTTATTGTTTCTTCTCTGTACAGATTCCTCAGCGAGGATAATCTCCAGAAGAGGTGGTGAGCCCCTGAGGTCAAGGCAGAGTTTAAACCAGAGTAAAACCAGTACCTCGGTCCACTCAAACTGGCCTGCAGAAACATCAGAACAGGAAACTCTCTTCAAAAATGCTTCAGCTCTCCAAATTCCAGCTGTCACCTTTGATCTGGGAAACGAATGGGACGACTGGGAAGACTTTGATGAAGAGAACCTGCTGCATGCAGCTGCAACTTTGGTTCCTCAGTGTAGAACCAAAACAGAACCTCAGATCCAGCAGCGTGTTGGTTACACGTCAGGTAGAGGAAACATTTAACTCACTTTTAACTAAACAGGAAGCAAACTAAATCATTTGGACATTTTGTACATCTGTGCCAGAGTTATAAATAATTACCATCTTACCTGCTGTAGATAACTTCCTGATACACCTTAGTTTGGAGAAACAGTGTCAATGTCCTTCGAGACGGATGAGCTAACAGCTAATTTGAGCACAGCTAAAACGGAAATGTGTCGCCGCTCTGTAAACAACTCTAATCTCATCATTTTCACAGTGGTTCATAAATCAAACACATTTGGCACTAGTTATTTACATGAAACTCTTATTATTTACAAGAGTAAACACCACCAGTAGCAGCTAAACGTGGAACTTCCTGTACCACCAGAGGTCAAGTTCAGCAGGAATTTAATAATACATAGTTCAATTCAGTTTGTTTAGAAACTGCTAGTCCACACCAGATTTCCTGTCTGAGGGCTAAGCAAGAGGAGACGAATCTAGTTCATATCAGCTCCAGATCCATGCCACCAGTTAGCCCAGGGATTGGCATGCAGCTCTTTTAGCGACCCCTAGTGGCTCCTGGAGCTTCTTCACAAATGTATGAAAATGGATGGGGGATATATTTTTTGTTTTAATATGGTTTCTGTAGGAGGACAAACATTCTTAACGTTTTCCAATGCTGTAAAAATGTGCATAATAAATATTAAATTTCACAATTTCTGTCAACAAAAATTTGCGTCATAGCCTGCGACACACGTTTCACCAGGTGCCCATAGATATATGGCGGCGCAGTGCCAGGCAGATGGATGTAAACAGACCAGCGGGTGTGTCAGGGCCGTGGATCCCAAAGGGAAAAAGAGAAAGATAGCTGATGAGAACAGAGGATTCAAGGAAGAATGGACCCAATTATTTGCTTTCATTGTCGACGCGGAAGGATTACCTGGAAAAACATCAACTTTTCATCGCTGTCGCTCGGACAAGGACCAATCAGCGGAGGTTTCATTGACTGACCAATGAGGGGACAGGATGCTTCTCAGTACATCTCCGGGCAAACATGGAGGAAAAGTTAATATTGGCCGTGTCTGATGTCCCAGAGCTTTACAAAACTTCCCTTAACTCCAGCAAAACCTTGTGAGACTTCATATCTACTGCTGTTTCAACTCTGAACTGCTTTAAAGGAAAAGTTTGCTTTTTTAGACATTAAGTTTTATGTGTTCCTTTGCCCACCCAGTGCTCTGTAACCTTTGACCCATTTCACACACACACCCCTGCTCAGAGATTCTCAGGAGAGAAGTGATTCATAAACGTAGTTCTGGCTAGTTTCGGGGACGATGTATCTGCGCCGTTTAGCCTCACAAAAGGATTAGCCTCTGAAAGCATGGCTAATTTACATCTCACAAACAAAGCTGGGTAAATTTACAACGTCACATTACAACGGGACTAGTTTTTGTCATTCGTATCCCTGCGCCGCTCACCGCAGATATTAAACAGCGCTTTGTATGTCAGCTGTTTCACTGCCGAATGCCGAAAACATGTCAGACTCCGTCTCATCTGATGACGAATTTCATTTTAACACTATATCAGATGAAGAAGAAACTTATTTTACTACTAGGATATCTTTATGAGCCAGAGTACACGGATGAAGAATTGCATTTGCTACACAAAACACACACATCAACACAGATTGTTGACAAAGCTACTGCAGTCTATGATCAACCATCGGTGTAAAGATGATTGCATAAATAATGCGCTAAAATGCGAAGATGATTGCATGAATACGGCGGACAGTGGAATAAATAATTTTTTTAAAACAAAACGTACCCAGATTTCTGGTACGGCCGAACTCTTCAAAAACAGTCTTTCACTTTTCCCGAACTTTTTCCTGATGTAATCATCCTCTTTGAAGTGTGCACTGCACAAACGAAAGGTTTTGACTCGTTCCAGCCGAGTATCCTTGGAGTAGCCGATTGCTAAAAGCCACTGATGCCTTAGAGAAACGTCCTTAGCAGGAAAAGTGTCAAACCGAAAAGGTGATCCTGTAACATCCTTATTGTTACAACCCGGGAAACTGCAAGTACGCACCATGGCTCGTTATATTTAAGAAAAACTACTTTTAAGTGACTTTAGAAGTTGTTGTTTCACTCATACAGCCAGGATTAGCAGCCAGACACGACGCCGTTCTATTGCTGCGGTGGTGAGCGGCGCAGGGATACGAATGACAAAAACTAGTCCCGTTGTAATGTGACGTTGTAAATTTACCCAGCTTTGTTTGTGAGATGTAAATTAGCCATGCTTTCAGAGGCAAATCCTTTTGTGAGGCTAAACGGCACAGATACATCGTCTTCTGATATCATCACCACAACGTAACACGCGTAACACCATCAAACAGTCCAGTACGTACCAGATAAGCTGTGCTGCAGCGTTGTTGTCGATTCCTTCAGCCATTGTGCATATCCTGGTTCAACTCCGTCTGCTTCACTCCCGCCAGCGTTTGTTTACTATTTGTGTTGCTACAAACTAACCGTAACAATGCCAACATGACACCTACTGTACCTGAGTGGAACGAACTTCATTTGAGAGGTTGGTTTTCTAATGCGCATGATTACTTTGTGAAGTGCCTTGAGACGATTCTTGTCGTGATTTGGCGCTATAGAAATAAACTGAATTGAATTGAATGTAAACAAGGAAAAAAACTTCCAGCTGATTACCATAAGATCGACCTGGATCGACTTAGATGTTGACACTGCACATGTAACCGCACTGACTGTCCTTAAGTCTGGAAGTAATAAATGCATAGACTAGTTTATCTGCACCACTTTGGGTCCAGATGTTCCTGATTCTGCTCAGGCCCCCTTAAATCCATCATTAAGTTGAAACAGTCTTTAGTCTTGGCTGCACACGTACCAGCTCTTAGCTCGCCAGTCCTGAAGGACGTAATTTATTTCTCTGAGCAGAGGCTGTTCAGGAACTATCCACTGGGTTGGATTAAAGTCATTAAAACATACACACTTAAAGATGCATGAAATCTCTTTTTACATTTGTCTTCTGTTTGCTTTCCACACATCTAATGAGCACACAGAGTATCTCTGGGTCTCTGCCATGTGTACTGTCTAGCATTCGAATGACTTATTACTCTAGTATTCCGATGAAGACACGCTTATGTAAGGTATATTTTTGACCAGGCTATTCCACTGGATCTGCACCAGTGTTCACCATCACTACACCACTGAGGTGAGGCCAGATCACACCTGACGCTAAAATAAAATGGAAAGTGTATGAAAACAATATAAAAGAACTGAATTTATTGTTTTTATGTTAGGTCCATTTCAGCACCAGCAGCAAGTTGTGAAATCAGGAAACTTGATCCGTCTCTGGTCAGTCACACATTTGTAACTGTGCTTGTTACACACACACACACACACACACACACACACACACACACACACACACACACACACACACACACACTGCCCAGCCAAAAAAAAAAGTCGCCACCCAAAAAATGTCACACACACTAATTTTTGTTGGACCACCTTTAGCATGATGTCTCATGCTCCCTGAACCACTACACATATATATATTAGGGCTGTCAATCGATTAAAATTTTTAATCGCGATTAATCGCATGAGTGTCCATAGTTAACTCACGATTAATCGCAAACTTTTTTTTTCTTATTCATATTTTTCTTATTTCAACTATGGAGTGGACAAATATACTTTAAGAAAATATGTTTATTATAACTGTACCAAACAAACATGATAAATACACTCCAGTATCCTCCTCAGAAAACAAAATTCAAAAGTGCAATCAGGCATTACCTCCCACACAATAACACCTTATATGGTTCCACCATAAGGACTCACAAAATCAACACGTGGTACTAAAACAAGGACAAAGGGAGTGTGATAAAGAACTAGGACTCTGCCTATTTAGCACATTTTAAATAAATCTTATTTTTAACAAAAATATAAGGCAACACTTCTGTTTTTTATTTTATTTTTCTTGCTTTCTTAATCAATTGAACTCAGACAAAAATAATGCAACAGGGGCCAAACTCAAATCAGCTCCTGTTGCTGAACTCTGGCCTACACACACACACACACACACACACACACACACACACAGGTAAGCTGTCAATTAATTTTTTCATGAGTTATATCAATATTTACACGCAGCGGTATAACTGGCAGCACATAGTTTTATTTATTTTTCTGTAGATTATTGAATTATATTGGGACAGAATGATGGTATCTCATCAGCTGAGAGGTCCTGGTTGCAGTGCTTCGAACACAGGAATTAAATACTCAATAAAAGTAAACAAACTGTACCCTCCTCCTCCGTTTCGCCACTGGTCTCCAGTTCGGCTCACGAGTCTTCTGAGTTGAACAGTGTAGAACACGTGTGCACCTCCGTTCCAGCTTGCTGCGTAGGAGTCAATCTCTCAATCATGTCCGCCTCGTCGTAATCCAGAGAAAAACAATCTGACCGACTATCAGAGGTTTCAGAAGCTAAATACCGAACTGCGGGTCACTTTTTACACACCGTTAACACTCGCGTTCTGAGATGTTACGTCATCGCCGGCTTACGCTCATACTGGAAGCCTGTGTGACCGGGCGGTCCCGTATTGAATCCAACTCAGACTGAACCAAAGCAGAGGTAGCTTAAAACAGAGTCTCTTTATTGCTATTTATATTTAAAACAATCTTTATTCCACAATCATTAAAATCAGTGCATCCTTTAATCACAATAAAAAACCTTCTCCTAAATTCAATTGAGCAGCAGTGGCAAACAACTGAGATAAAAAGAAAACACATGAAATACCCAAACCACATAGGAAACATAAAAGAACGTGTAATCAGGCTTTAGCTTACCTAGTCAGTCAGAAACCAAAACTCACACACAGAGGCTCGGAGTACTGCCCACATTCACAGCAGGTGACTGCAGCAAACCTCCTCAAACCCTGACAAAGTAAACCAATCACATGTGTAAATCATCAAACCTATAAACACTAAAACACCATGAAAAATAGAGATCCTCAGCAATTCCTCACATGCAACAGCTTCCCAGACCACTCCCTCTCTCACCAACACCCTGATGTGCACACCTTTTTATAATCAGATACTCAGGGGGTGTGTGAGCCGGACAGCTGTGCTGCATTCAGAAACACTCTCCACTGTTGGACTTTCCACAATCCCAGACTGCACTTAATTCACCTGGTTACACCTGGTAGGCGTAAGTCCCCGCGCTATTTAAAAACACTGTTTTTATCTTAAAAATCCAGCCATTGAAATCCTAAAAAGAAATTGACTTGAGGTTTTAATACATTTTTACACATGTGATTAAAAGGAAAGTTGCCTCTGGCTAATAGCTTGTTCCTGCTTCTTATTTACGTCAGACTGTGGAACGCAAGGAGGGCCAAAACAAAACTACGGAAGCCTGCGCGTTAATCGCGCGTTAAAAAAATTAATGCCATTAAGGGGGCTTTGCATTAACGCATTAAAAGCGCGCTAATTTTGACAGCCCTAATATACATATATATATATATATATATTATATATATATATATATATATATATATATATATATATATTATATATATATATATATATATATATATATATATATATATATATATATATATATATATATATATATATATATATATACACTTACTGGCCACTTTATTACTTTATTGGGTACACCTGTCCAACTACTCGTTGATGCAAATGACTAATCAGCCAATCACATGGCGGCAACTCAATGCATTTAGGCATGTTGACATGGTCAAGACGATCCGCTGCAGTTCAAACCGAGCTTCAGAACGGGGAAGAAATGTGATTTAAGTGACTTTGAAAGTGGCATGGTTGTTGGTGCCAGACGGGCTGGCCTGAGTATTTCAGAAACTGCTGATCTGTCACGCACAACCATCTCTAGGGTTTACAGAGAACGGTCCCAAAAAGGGAAAACATCCAGTGAGCGGCAGTTCTGTGGGTGAAAATGCCTTGTTGATGCCAGAGGTCAGAGGAGAATGGCCAGACTGGTTGGAGCTGATAGAAAGGCAACAGTAACTCAAATAACCACTCATTACAACCAAGGTCTGCAGAAGAGCATCTCTGAACGCACAACACGTGGAACCTTGAGGCAGATGGGCTCCAGCAGCAGAAGACCACACCGGATTCCACTCCTGTCAGCTAAGAACAGGAAACTGAGGCTACAATTCACACAGGCTCACCAACACTGGACAATAGAAGATTGGAAAAATGTTGCCTGGTCTGATGAGTCTCGATTTCTGCTGCAACATTCAGATGGTAGGGTCAGAAAGCATGGATCCATCCTGCCTTGTATCAACGGTTCAGGCTGGTGGTGGTGGTGTACTGGTGTGGGGGACATTTTCTTGGCACACTTTGGGCCCCTTAGTACTAATTGATCATCGTTGCAACGCCACAGCCCACCTGAGTATTGTTGCTGACCATGTCCATCCCTTTATGACCACATGGACCCATCTTCTGATGGCTACTTCCAGCAGGATAATGCTCCATGTCATAAAGCTGGAATCATCTCAGACTGGTTTCTTGAACATGACAATGAGTTCACTGTACTCAAATGGCCTCCACAGTCACCAGATCTCAATCCAATAGAGCACCTTTGGGATGTGGTGGAACGGGAGATTGGCATCATGGATGTGCAGCCGACAAACCTGCAGCAACTGTGTGATGCTATCATGTCAATATGGACCAACATCTCTGAGGAATGTTTCCAGTACCTTGTTGGATCTATGCCACGAAGGATTAAGGCAGTTCTGAAGGCAAAAGGGGGTCCAACCCGGTACTAGCAAGGTGTACCCATTAAAGCGGCCGGTGAGTGTATATGGTATATGCTGCATGGTATCCTTCCAAGCTCGGGCCTCTACCAGAGGTCATTTCAAGTTTCTCCCTCTTGATCTTTTTTGGCTGGTTTTCCACTCGTGCTAGTTTTGGCTTGAGTAATTCTCTCTACTGGCAGCATGAGGCGATTCCTTAACCCTACAGAAGTTGCACAGGTTGTCCAACTTCTCCAGGATGGCACATCCACACGTGCTGCAGCAAGAAGGTTTAATGTGTCTCCCAGCACAATCTCCAGAACATGGAGGAGATTTCAGGAGACTGGCGGTTATTCTCGGAGAGCTGGACAGGGCCGTAGAAGGTCCACAACCCATCAGCAGGACCGATACCTGCTCCTTTGTACAAGGCGGAACAGGCTGAGCACTGCTCGTGCCCTACAGAATGACCTCCAGAGGGCCACTGGTGTGAATGTCTCTTCCCAAACAATCAGGAACAGACTTCATGAAGATGGCCTGAGGGCCCGACGTCCTGTAGTGGGCCCTGTGCTCACTGCCCAGCACCGTAGAGCTCGACTGGCATTTGCTCAAGAACACCAGAATTGGCAAGTCCGCCACTGGCGCCCTGTACTTTTTACAGACGAGAGCAGGTTCACCCTGAGCACCTGTGATAGACGTGAAAGAGTCTGGAGAAGACAAGGAGAACGTTATGCTGCCTGCAACTTCGTTCAACATGACAGGTTTGGTGGTGGGTCAGTGATGGTCTGGGGAGGCATATCCATGGAGGGACGCACAGACCTCTACTGCCTAGGAAATGGTGCTCTGACTGCCATAAGGTATCCAGATGAAATCCTTGAACCCTTTGTCAGACCCTACGCTGATGCAGTAGGTCCTGGTTTTCTCCTAATGCACGACAATGCCCGGCCTCATGTGGCAAGAGTATGCAGGCAGTACCTGGAGGATGAAGGAATTGAAACAATTGAATGGCCTTCACGATCCCCTGACTTAAACCCAATAGAACATCTGTGGGACATTATGTTTCGGTCCACTAGGCGGCGCCAGGTTGCTCCTCAGACTGTACAAGAGCTCAGGGATGCCCTCACACAGATCTGGGAGGAAATGCCACAAGACACCATCTGTTGTCTCATTAGGAGCATGCCCCGACGTTGTCAAGCATGCACACAAGCTCGTGGGGGCCACACAAGATACTGAAAAGCATTTTGAGTTGCAGAAATGAAGTTTTTGAAATAATGGACTAGCCTGCCACATCTTCATTTCACTCTGATTTTAGGGTGTCTACACAATTGAGCCCTCTGTAGGCTGAAAACTTTTATTTCCATTAAAAGACTTGGCATCCTTTTGTTCCTAAGACACTGCCCTGTCGTTATTTGTATAGATATCCAACTTCATATTGAGATCTGATGTATCTAATGTGTTTCTTTAAAGTGTTCCTTTCATTTTTGTGAGCAGTGTATATATGTATATGTTTGAATGTTATTCCTGTTCTTGTATTTTATAGTTGCGCCTTTAGATGTGTACCTTTGTTCTTTTTTTCTGCAGAGACAAAACATTCTCAGTGACAAGGTCACAGGAAAAACACCTGAGGCTTTCGTAAAACCACTAAATCAGACACAAGTCAGCAGAAGGTTGGGTTTCTTTCACACAGCTGATGTTCCATCCAGATCTGACTTGTCCCTCGGCAGGAGGTAAACATGGTTTTTATTTGGTCTAAATAATCTAGTTTGTCTTTCAGTTTCACCAAAGTATTGATTTAATCCTAATGATAAAGATGGGTTTTCTGTTTCATGCGTTCATCACCTGCAGCAAAGAGGAGGAAGCGTTCTTTGGCATATTTGATGGAATCTTTTGAAGCTTCGCAGGTTAACTCTAATATGATGAAGTTCTGTTTATTCTTATCTTCTTAGAAACTTCAGAGTTGTATTTTAAATGAATGATATCACATGTTTGTGTTGTAGATGATCATATACCTTAAGCGTGTTACTATAGGATTGTATTTGTGTTCAAACTTAATTAATAAAAATTTATATTCATTGGCTGATTTGCTGCATTTATGGAAAGTAATCCAATCCAGATTTATTTGTAGAGCATTTTATACACAACAGACTCAACCAACGTGCTGAACAATAAAAGCAATAAACAGTAAAAACACACAACAAATAAAGTAAAAAACGTGAAAATCATGAGTGTACCACAGCAATCACGCAGAACCAAAAGCCAACAAGAAAAAGGTGGGTCTTAAGAAGGGTTTTAAAGGCACACCATGGAAATTTTTCATATTTTTAAATGATTTTTTGAGTCAGTATGTGTTAAAATGACTCCGCCCCCTGTGGCCAGAATTCCACACTTGCAACTTCAGAGTATCCGGACTGCTCCCCTGAAGTGTCGTATCTTACGGCAATCCATGTTTACACCTCCGGACAGAGAAGCTACACCTGGTTAGCATTTATTGTAAAGTGTTTATCATGGTGGAGCCTCAGAAGAAACAAAGAAAAACATTTATCTCATGGAGCTAAAAATTAAAAAGAACGTCTGACCACAGGAGTGAAACAAGAGTCAAAGACAGGAGTTTTCTGAATCACGAGAGCTCAGAGACAAACAAGGATTCAAGTTAGATGCAGACCTTAACGATCATCCTATTGCACTTGTAAGTACAACTTTAATATGTTTTGTTTGTTTATGTTTTAGCTTTCCCTGAGTTTGTTATTATTTCTAAAAATGTTCACTAGTGATCACATCCCCTTCCATCACCAATCATACACTAAAAGCAACATGTGTTAAAGGAAAAGTTTGCTTTTTTAGACATTAAGTTTTATGTCTTCCTTCACCCACCCAGTGCTCTGTAAACTTTGACCCATTTCACACACACCCCCCTGCTCAGAGATTTTCAGGGGAGAAGTGATTCATAAACGTAGTTCTGGCTAGTTTCGGGGGCGCTTTATCTGCGCCGTTTAGCCTCACAAAAGGATTAGCCTCTGAAAGCATGGCTAATTTACATCTCACAAACAAAGAGAAAAAATTTACAACGTCACCTTACAACGGGACTAGTTTTTGTCATTCGTATCCCTGCGCCGCTCCCCGCGGATATTAAACAGCGCTTTGTATGTCAGCTGTTTCACTGCCGAATGCCGAAAACATGTCAGACTCCGTCTCATCTGATGACGAATTTCATTTTAACACTATATCAGATGAAGAAGAAACTTATTTTACTACTAGGATATCTTTATGAGCCAGAGTACACGGATGAAGAACTGCATTTGCTACACAAAACACACACATCAACACAGATTGTTGACAAAGCTACTGCAGTCTATGATCAACCATCGGTGTAAAGATGATTGCATAAATAATGCGCTAAAATGCGAAGATGATTGCATGAATACGGCAGACATAGCGGAATAAATAATTTTTTAAAAACAAAACTTACCCAGATTTCTGGTACGGCCGAACTCTTCAAAAACAGTCTTTCACTTTTCCCGAACTTTTTCCTGATGTAATGATCCTCTTTGAAGTGTGCACTGCACAAACGAAAGGTTTTGACTCGTTCCAGCCGAGTATCCTTGGAGTAGCCGATTGCTAAAAGCCACTGATGCCTTAGAGAAACGTCCTTAGCAGGTGTCGGAAAGTATATTTTTTGCCTACTGTGCCTTTAATTTTAGACATCAGAATCAAGTTAATCAAATAGGTTAATCACTTTTCTTTCCAGGGTTTATTGATACACATATGATTCATGTACTCTTTATTGATCTGCATTTAACCATGATTTGTGCATGTTTACATCAAGCTGTGAGTTCCAGCTAAAGCAAGAAGGTTTTGAGCTCATGTGAAGGTCTGTTCTTCAGGGTTATAAAACTGTGTGAGAAGGGAGAGAGATAAGACAGCAGGAGACAGACTTCAAGGCCCAGTTTTGGAGCCGGTCCGAACCTGGCACCAGATAAGGTTGCTAGAGAGAATAAGATTTACTTACTGGAGCTCCAAGAGGGAGGGGCTCAGAGGAGACAAAAGCTGTGTAACTTGCAGATGCAAGTCAGATTTTACCATCAGACGCTGGGGGATGGTCAGAAAATCTCCCCGAAAATGTACACGGGTTATAATAAAGAGAAATGAAGAGTAATGTGAAATAAAGAGTTGAGTGATTGCAACTAAAGGCGGTCTATGGCTCGGTTCTTTGCCGATCAGAAGATTTTAACGAACTGGGAGAGTGGAAAAAGAACGAGAAGTCAAATGCTGCAACAGCTCGGAGGAAAGAAGAAGGCCGGGTCCACCATCATTAGGGACCAGAGAGGAGAGACGTCAGACGAGCTGCAGAAAACCATCAGATCCTTTGACCAAAATACATCAGAGAACAGAAAGAGACAGAAACAACATTTTTTTCCACAACAATTTGGAGGGGGCACCCGTGGAATCTTCTGACCAGGCGACGAACGAATTGGACAGTGGACGTTGGGAAACCAAGCCGTCTGTAAATGACCGCTGACCATTGGGCAGTGACAAGACTGAAAGAAGATAAGACGGACAATCAAGCGATCGCATTAAATTGGTAAGCAGAACCTGTTTAGTCGAACTCTGCATATTGGGGACAATTAAATTACGTGTTCGTCGGACATTTGAATCAGCCTTGTTGTAAAGTTATGTGTTTTTAAATCGAGCCATTGTTTTTTGTCGGACACTTCGAAGACGGACCGACGGGTCCCGACGCGTTTGTGTTGTTGCTCAGGAGGTAACGGGCCCACTACGAGGTCGACGGATCACGTAGCACAGTTTGGTTGTAATAGCCCACTGGAATTGGAGCACCCAGGAAAAAAACTACAAGGTAGTTTCGCTTTAGGACGTGACGGTCCAGCAGCTGAGCCGACGGGTATTCAGCTGGAGCCTTAGGCCAGGTTGGGTTTTGAATTTTCCCGGGGAGGTCAGAGCCCCCGAATTAAGTCTGGATTGGGCAGTTTTTAAGCAAATTGTTTAATTGTAAATTCTTAATTAGAGCATTGTATGGACTCTTAATTAAGGGGGTAGTGGCATTAGGCCAGTGGAAGTAGTTAAAGAGAAGAGCACAGACCCTCAGCTGTGTTCTAGCGTATGGTTTTGAGTGTGTGTGTGTGTGTGCAGGAGGTGTGGCTGAGATTCTGGTTCTGGTCGAGATGGGGTTCTGTGTGAGTGTGTGTAAGATGCTGGTGTGTCTGACTGGACGCGGGAGTGTTGTTGTGAGTTTGCTTGGGCAGAAGCCATTGAAAGCAAAACTAAACTTTTTAGGAGAGAAAAGACAGAAAAGTGTTCTTTACAGAGGTTGTGTCAGTCTCGAATTGAAACTGATATAACGTCCCTATATAGGAAAAGCTTAATTTGGCCCCAAATTGACGTTTTGTGCTATGTAAATTGAAATATAAAGACCCACACGTGAAGATTGATAAGTTAAATGGCAAAATTATCAACGGAAAATTAACAAAAAACCCTTAATTCGGCATAGTGGACAGCACAAACTCATGATAATTACTTATTTAGGCAAATAGCTACTAAAATGAAAAATAAATGATTACAAGAAAATTTAGTACCAATAAATTAAGTTAATCTGGAGCGGAGCAAAATCAGTTGGAAAACTAAAATAAACATTATAAAATAGCAGAATAAAGGAGTGTTGCAAATTAGTTAAACTTTGAAAAGTTTAAAGTAATATAAAATAATGCAGGAGACGGTAATTCTAATCCTAAATTTGAACAATACAGAAACAGATAATTCAAAAAGATAATCTAAAGAGTCACACTGTCTGCGTTTTAAGGAATTCATTTGCAAATTAGGCTGATAAAATACATATTTGGTCTATAACAGAAGGTTAATTGCAGTATTTGATTAGAAATATCTATTTGACTAATGTTGGATGTTAATTTCTCTGAAGGACATCTAACTGTGTCTGCTTCCATCATAATTAGGATAAAATATAAAAGATTAAACACAGGGTGGTTCAATGATTGCTGGAGGTCATGTGATGGCGCTGAGACTTATATGTAATCTCTCATGCCAATGTTAAAGGTCTGTTAATTGGTAAACAACTGAAGTACACTTTCTAATAAACATCCTTGAATTTGGTTTCCATTTCTAAATAAGGCCAAGTAAAGTGAATAATATGACTTCCTATTATGCATGGATTTAATCTAAACATCAGGAGTAAAAGTTTTGCTGAATGAACAAAGGATTTTTAGCTGCATGTTTCTAAATTGGATGATTTAATTTCTTGTTTAGCATAACCTGTGGCCCTGTTGTTGGTGCTTCAGACTGAGATGGGGATGCTGGCTGGTTGACTTTTCTCTGGAGTCTGTCATTTCTATTTAATCAGATATTAAATATAGGGTGATATTTATTGATCATGGAGTGAGCTACTTTGTTTCACTGGGTGACGGCCTGGGGGGTCATAGCATGGAGCCCTGCACATGAACTTTGCTGCAAAAGTCAAAAGGCTGCTTCAGCTGAGGCTGAAAGGGGGTCTACCACTACCCCTATGAAACACATCATGAACTGTGAACTGAACGCAAACCAACAACAAAGTTGGACAAACTGTGAAAGAAGTCGCTGCTATGGACTCAAAACACATAACGACTGGAGGCCAGGCTCCTGAGAGCGAGGAGGCACATGCAAAGAACTGTGACCTTTGGCTGGGGTCATCAACAACTTGAAAACAGGGGACAATACAATCTACTCCATGTGACGGCTCTTGGGTTTGACCCTAGTGGTGGAAAGTGCTCACTGCATGTAAGCTTAGGGACTTGGTCAGTTGACTGACTGCTGCTGGTTGAGAGACATGACAGAGTCTGAGTGGGCGTTGGCCTGCTGGTGTTGATGTTTCAGGGGGGAGTGCTTTCAGAGTGGGGCTGCAGATTTACAAATTTACCAGGACTGATTGATTAAGTGAACTATTTAATGGTTAAATTGCAAAACATTTGATTAATCTGAGGAAGATTTCAATTTTATTAGTCCTGAAAGACATGAAACATATTACTAAATCCTAAATTAAAGGTGTACAAACAGAGGAATTCATAAAATTAAGCATTTTAGAGTCCGAGAACAAACTCTATGGAACTCATAATCCCAAAACTAAACTATTTGTCTATAATTTATGGTAAATTTCTCTAAAACTTCTTTTTGCTTTGGAGTGAGAGTTCCATTTGGTCTGTGCGACGCCCTTGGCACCAGTCATTGTTTAACAGCTCTGTACCAAAACATCGAGCCTAAGATATAACAAACAGGACTAAATTAAACAAGCTGCTAATCCTTAAAGCAGGACAAACTGTGCTCAAATAATAAAATTAACTTAGAGAGAAAACAAAACACTCAATTTCACTTATGGACTTTAAATTATCTGATGCAATACAAAACATGACAGTGTGGCTTAAACAATTTGAAGTGAAATCATATAATCCAAAATGGGCCTTTGAATGTTTGAGTGTGTGAGTGGGGGAGTCAGTGAACTTTGACATGTGTGATGGTTTTATGGCATTGTGTGGTGAACTGGACATGTTGGAGCTTATCTGTCTGTGGCTGGATGTGTTGTGGAATGTTTGAAGGTCTCGTGGAAGATTTATGTGGTTTATTCGGACAGAGGCGAGAGAGAATTTAAATTCCAAAAGTTACTGATTCGTTTTTTGAGTTTTCTGGAACAGAACTACGGATGGTTCTGTTTCAGAAAAAGGGGGAGATGTAAAGGGAGTAAAATAAAAATGGCGTGAAGGGGGGCGAAAAGAACCTAGCGCGATAATTATTCCCTATAAAATGCAGAAGGGAGACTGGCTCAGGTTTCAGCCCCAGTAGGTGACAGTAATGGACAATGGACTGACTGCTAGACTTGTTCCAGGACTTGTGACAGAGCACAGAGTTTAAAGGACAAACAACAAGACTCTGACAGACGTGAGCTGAGGTTGGAACAACCAAAGACTTGGACTGACTGGACTCATGACTAAAGACTGAACAACGAAGCACTGAAAGCCTTGGTCAAAGTGCTCACGACGGCTCCGGCTGGAGCATCATCAGGATCATCATCTTCATCGACGTCGTCGGACAACATCAACTGGGCGTGGCTACAGGTCATCAAAAGAAAGCAGCACAGCAAAGTGGTCATTCGGACCACCTACGCGGTGAGGCTTCATCGGAAGGAGACGCGTGGTGCAACCGGTGCCACAGGAGTCGACGCTCGCCAGCTCAGGAGACAGACCGAGGTCTCAAGGAGCTGCAACAAGGATCAGGAGGTGTTGAAAGGAGGTGTGTTGATTTCTGGTGGAAAGAGGCCGTTTCCTAGCCTGGCAAGCCATCCTATATATGTGTATATATAGTCTGGCCACGAACCATTGACGGCTCTCAGTCGTGAGGCGGGATCTACGGTTGTCTTTCAAAATGTCAGCACGCAATTGGATAGCGCTAGGACCAATCAGAGTGACGAACAACATGACGTAATCACGGCGACGGAAAAGCGGGAGGCTTTAATAGCGTCTAGCTTCAATGATTTCTGTCGTTTTTGTATGAAAAACACGCGAATATCAGGTGTACTGGGACATTGCACTACTTTGTTTGATAAAAATAAGAAGCCGCTAAGTATATCAGACAGACTTACGCACGTTGGAGTCTAAATAATCCAATGTTGATGACAAAGCCGTTTCAAACGAACGTGTTTTCCGAGTTGCCGCCATGTTGCTTGGGTTCGCGGCGTTCGCGGCCGCAGCGCTGACGTCATCGGCTACTCCCGCTCTGTGATTGGCCCATGATATAGAGCGCTGTGATTGGCCCAACCAAAACTATAGCGAGTTGTGATTGGATAAACACAGCAGTGGTTTGGGCTGCGAGGTTTCCAATGAAGCGTGCCTAGACCAAACTCTGCAAAGCAAGAATTGGTCTAGTTCACTAGGCTAGCCGTTTCCCCCAGTCAGCTCACCTTGAAGATTTGTGTGTGAAAAGGGGTAACCTGGTTTTGAGGAGGCTAGCGGCTGTTAGCTCCGGTCAGGTTGCTCTGAAGTCAGGTGATTTGCAGAGGCTTTGAACTGTCTCTGGTCACCTAAAATTAAAAAAAATTAAAAAAAAGCAAGAGGAGAGCAAAAGAACATTGCGAAGAGACATTCGTGCTTTCACCGGAAGAACGTGAAAGACATTCGTGATTTTGTCGGAAGACCTGCGTGTTCTTTTTGCCGGAAGATCTACAACAACATCACTACTGGACTCTACTTATGACCAGCCTTTGATTTATATTTGATTTTAATAATTCATGATTTGAGTTGGAATAAATATAAGGGATCATTGAAAAAGAAAAAAGAACATTCTAATAAAAAACAAGGATAAAATTAAGGTTAAAGGTAAAGGTAAAATAATAATTAAGGTTAAGGCTTAAAGGCCCAGGCTGGCTGTTTTTTCAATCTGCTTTAACTTTTCCTTCCTGAACAGGTTTTTCTGAATAATGGACTCTAAAAAAATTGCATTTAATCAGTTTGTTCTGATTACACTGATCATGTGGAGATTGTCCCTGAAACATTAATAAGGTTAAAGATAATTCATAATTTGGTGAATAATTGATATTGATATTTAGTAAATTGAGCTAAGAGTTAAAATACTGGGACAAATCACATCATTGAAATAACATTATTTCAAATAATATAATTTTAAAGGGTAAAGTTTCATCATCAATTTCAAAATGTATCCTTTGGGTCGTCCAGGAGGGGCAGACAGGCCCCCAAGGTTGAATACCTGGAAGGTTCTGATTCCATTGGACCTTTCCATGATTTTAATTTACAATGTTATTGCTTTAATAACTGGTGTTTTTCCATTTTCCAGAGATGCCCACCGTTCTGAACTGTTGCCTTCTAATCGTGTAGCCGCTAAGTTTGATAATCTACCAATTACATCAGCTGTGATTTCATCGAAGGGGGACTCCTTTAAAGCATTCCAGGAGGGCGTACTAGGTTGTGTGAGCAGTCCCGTGAGGTATTTGCAGGTGTGGAGGAGGAATTAGCGGTCACATCCCGGATGGCCTTTGAAAATCGCAAGGCCATAAATAAGATCCTAGCTGAGATAGGTGGTTCTGATCCAGCTGAGCCACTCCAGGCCGCTCAGCGACCTGTGACCTAGAAGACCTCGAGTGTCTGTTAGAACTATGCACGAGCAATCCGGGATCAGTAATCAGTAATGCTTTGGCGACGTTTGGGCATGTTTGGAAAATGGACAAGGTTCTTTCAATTAATGTTTATGTCTATTAATGGTTGTTTTTGAATTCTAATCAAGTGTGGTTGTTTTGCATTCCCAGGGTCCGAGGTCTGGTAAATGAAATGTTTTTTCAGGTTTTCAGCAGGGAGAGGCGATATATCTTGGTGCCGCTGACTCAAAATGAAGGGATAGAACTGATGTAAGAGGGACAGATCCGTTAGATAAGATTGGTTGGACTCTGGGTTTTCAGAGTCCAAGAGTGGGTGTGTCGGAAAGTATATTTTTTGCCTACTGTGCCTTTAATTTTAGACATCAGAATCAAGTTAATCAAATAGGTTAATCACTTTTCTTTCCAGGGTTTATTGATACACATATGATTCATGTACTCTTTATTGATCTGCATTTAACCATGATTTGTGCATGTTTACATCAAGCTGTGAGTTCCAGCTAAAGCAAGAAGGTTTTGAGCTCATGTGAAGGTCTGTTCTTCAGGGTTATAAAACTGTGTGAGAAGGGAGAGAGATAAGACAGCAGGAGACAGACTTCAAGGCCCAGTTTTGGAGCCGGTCCGAACCTGGCACCAGATAAGGTTGCTAGAGAGAATAAGATTTACTTACTGGAGCTCCCAGAGGGAGGGGCTCAGAGGAGACAAAAGCTGTGTAACTTGCAGATGCAAGTCAGATTTTACCATCAGACGCTGGGGGATGGTCAGAAAATCTCCCCGAAAATGTACACGGGTTATAATAAAGAGAAATGAAGAGTAATGTGAAATAAAGAGTTGAGTGATTGCAACTAAAGGCGGTCTATGGCTCGGTTCTTTGCCGATCAGAAGATTTTAACGAACTGGGAGAGTGGAAAAAGAACGAGAAGTCAAATGCTGCAGCAGCTCGGAGGAAAGAAGAAGGCCGGGTCCACCATCATTAGGGACCAGAGAGGAGAGACGTCAGACGAGCTGCAGAAAACCATCAGATCCTTTGACCAAAATACATCAGAGAACAGAAGAGACAGAAACAAAATTTTTTTCCACAACACAGGAAAAGTGTGAAACCGAAAAGGTGATCCTGTAACATCCTTATTGTTACAACCCGGGAACCTGCAGGTACGCACCATGGCTCGATATATTTAAGAAAAACTACTTTTAAGTGAATTTAGAAGTTGTTGTTTCACTCATACAGCCAGGATTAGCAGCCAGACACGAGCCCGTTCTATAGCTGCGGTGACCGGCGCAGGGATGACAAAAAATAGTCCCAATGTAATGTGACGTAATTTTTTTCTCTTTGTTTGTGAGATGCAAATTAGCCATGCTTTCAGAGGCTAATCCTTTTGTGAGGCTAAACGGCGCAGATAAAGCGCCCCCGAAACTAGCCAGAACTACCTTTCTGAATCACTTCTCCCCTGAAAATCTCTGAGCAGGGGGGTGTGTGTGAAATGGGTCAAAGTTTACAGAGCACTGGGTGGGTGAAGGAACACATAAAACTTAATGTCTAAAAAAGCGAACTTTTCCTTTAAAGAGTTCCTTTAAGGCAACTGGCAAAAATTAAGTCCGTTTTAATAAAGAAGGACCTTGAGAGACTATTCATGCAATTATCACCTTGAGATTGGATTATTGCAATGGTCTTTATGTTGGGGTGAGTCAGGTTTGTCTCACATGCTTACAGTTAGTACAAAACGTATGGAGTAAGATCGCCGTCAAAAAGGTGTGCGTAGGATTCTAAAATTTGTATTCATATATTAGTCTTTCAATAAGTGTTGTACACAAAATTCTCCTGTCATATTTGTGAGTCTGAAAATTGTGAAGGTTGGGATTTTTTTTATGTGAGTACGAATCTAAAAGTTGTGAGTTAAAACTTTGTGAATATAACTCAAATTTCTGTGACTTTGAATTTTTTCTGGCTGTGAACACGAATTCAAAATTTGTGGGTACAAGAAGAAACATACTTGTGAAGGTTAGGATTTTTTTATGTGAGTACGAATCTAAAAGCTGTGAGTCAAAATTTTGTGAATACAACTCAAATTTCTGTGACTTTGAATTTTTTCTGGCTGTGGATACGAATCCATTTTTTGTGGATACGAATTCAGTCTGTGGGTTTGAGTTGAAACGTACTGAAATGACGTCACAAGGATGAGCAATCGAACCCCGATTTCATCAAACACCACGTTCATGTAACCCTGAATAGCTCCAAACAGCTCAGTGCTGCTAGTCAGGATGAGCTGGACGCTAAAGCGATCATTTTCTCATTTCTACAGTGATTTTTTTTNNCCATAAAAGAACGTCTGCTTCAGTGAGCTCCACAGGCTCCAGACTTCTTCAGGACATGAGGATCCCTCTCTCTGACATCAGAACCCACCAAAGACGTCAACACTTTCATCTGGAACCAGGTGTCTGCTGCTGCTTTCATGGAGCTCCCAGATGTGGTGGATGTTCTAGAGAGAGAAGCAAGTCTTTTAGAAAGCTGCAGTCTTCATGTCATGATGTGTAACGTAAAATAAGCAGCAGATTCATCAGGCTGAGATCGAGAACTACAGCTAAACAGATCTATATGCTGTCCGCTGATGGGCATCTTGGAAATAAAGAGACAAAAACTAAGAAAAACAGCATCTTGTATCACAACAAGCATACCCCCACCAATGCAGTAGCACCAGTACATATGGATGGTTTGTTTGGAGGGATGTTTAGGCCCCAATTACCTGTAATTTTAACATCAGTGATTCTATAAAAGTTATTAAATTCATACAGAATCTTGACATCTGCAGGAAACCTCAGAATAAGTAAGTAATGTTTATTTCTATAGCACATTTTACAGAAAGAATCACAAGGTGCTTCACAACAACAAAGTAGTAAAACAACAATCATAACAATGCCATAGAGAATAGCTACCATGAAATCAAAATAAACACAAAGTATAAAAGCATAAAATAAAGTTTCATAGAAGTAAAATCAATAAAACCTACCATAGAATCAATAGAAACAAACCTATAAAGTGTAACAGAATAAAAACAAAGCTACACAAAATATAAATTCAATAAAAAGCCTGAGTAAAAAGAAGTCTTCAGCTGCTTTTTAAAAGACTCAACAGAGGTTAAAGAGCTCAGGGTCGGTGGTAAAGCGTTCCACAGTGAGGGGGCCACTGCCTGAAAAGCCCAATCACCTCTGGCCCTAAACCTAGTTCTGGGCACTACCAGTTGTTACAGTGCTTGCATTAGCGTTGGTACATGATAAATTAATTTCTGATCACTTTAATATGAATTTTATTCTGATAGCCTCCCCATCATACAGCCAGCTGCAGCTCCACCAGTCCACTTACCAGCTTTGACTCCATCACTGACCGGACCGGCAGGTTCCACCAACCTGCTCATCGCTCAGCTCACCACTCATGATCAGTCCCTCTGAAAACATGATGATTAGACATGAATGCAGTAGCAGCAGTGTGACCAGGAACTGTTTAGTTACTGTTCTACACTTATTTATTTATGCTGAGATTTTGTCATTAATAATTCTTCATCTCTTGTTCCATCTTGAAGTAAAGATTCTAATCCCAACTTGACCTCAGATGATAAATGAATGATATTAAACAGATGCAAAGGAACAGTCCTGCAGTAAATACCAACTTTGTGAAGGTTCTAGTTCTGTTGTTCAGACGTCCTGATTCAGCTCTGGTTGCTCTGGAGGACACATCGTGTTACCATGGTGATCCTGAGTGTGTAACATGCTGCAGCAGGTCACTGAAGTCAGCATCATGTGGTTTAACTGAAAAATATGACATAATTACTCATGTTCATGATGACATTTACTTTACTGATGATGAGATCCCAAATGATGCTGCTGTCTGATCTATAACTCACATGGCAGTCTCAGAATAAAAACAGCTTTTCTCTAGTTGGGATGGTTTAGTAACTGGAGTTGGAATGAGATAAAGAGCTGCATGGACAAAGAAAGCTCATGAAGATTTGTTTGTCCTCTACCACTCTGAGCTGGAGCCTCCTCTTTACACACAAACATTATTGTGTCTCAATAGAATTTATTTTAAACTCAGAAATCCCCCGGTGGTGCCTGCAGTAATTTATGTAGCCTGCTGAAGCAGATTTCATGTTTTTATATTTTAGTTTTATTGATTAGTTTCTGCAAAATATTTTGTCTCTCAAAATCTTTGAATTTGGTCGTTTCCAAGCTTTTTAGTTGATTTACTCTGCTCACCTCACATGGACTCACTCTGGCTAAAGAAACAAAAAAAGTAATAATAAAAAAAACATATTAGTCCTTATATTTTAAACAGTTTATCAATAAAAGGTAGAAAAGATAATACTGACAAGTATAGCTAAAAAACAAGAAAAAATGTTACTGCTGAGACTGGAATGCAAACCTGAGCAATACTACATCCAACCTGGTGCTCTAACCACTGGACTACACAGGCTGTTACATGGCAGCAGTCACCCTAAGCTACGAATCCTGTGCTGGCCTGGGGAAACAGGTTTCAGACCTGAGACTATCTATGGGAGAGGAGCAGGTCCTGATGACGAGATTAGTTTCCATTGAAGCTTTACAGGATTTTCCAAGTAAAACTCAAAACTTGCAGTGGAGATGGGCAAATGCATGAACGCATGTTTTTTTTCTCATGAGGAAACAATATCACATGGTGAAAAGCTCCAAAAGGTGGATTTTCCATGATAGGGTCCCTTTAAATGAGTTAATTGTATTTGTTTTGTCTTAATTTATCTGTTACGTGTTTTGAGAATAAATGAAAGTTTAACATGAGCTTAAACCCCTGAAAGAGGACTGCTTTGTAGAACTTTTATCTGGAGCTTCTCATCTGCAGTTAGAGAGGTGAGTTTGGCCACGTGGTGCTGCCTTCTCTTCAGAACCACAACCTTAATGAATAACATCAAGTCTGGAGGCCGTGGCATCCAGCAGGACAGCTACACATCTTGGTCTAGTCTTTCTGGCATCATCTTGTTCAGGGCAGCCTCATCATCCACCAATCACAGCCTCCTGTAAAAGAATAGAAACATATTTATTTAACATATTTGCATCAGTCATTTCCAAAAGTTGAATTGGACAACATTAAGAATTGCTCTGTATTGTGTGTGGATGTGGGAGGGGCACATGTAGAGTCTCTCTGAGGTATCTGTGTGTTGGAACCATGGGAATGATGGGTGAGCAGAACTTCCTGTGGTTCTTTGTGTATTTATGGTGCTGCTCTGCCATAAAGTCTATCTGAAGATCTGACTTTTTAAGAGCAAAATTTAATAATTTCTCTTTGTGTAAAAACAAAAAAAATTCTGAAGTGTTTGAGTGATGTTTCACTTCACACATCCCTTTGACACCACTAGAGTATGGCCCACATTCTAATAGCACAGCTCTGTGTGTGTGTGTGTGTGTGTGTGTGTGTGTGTGTGTGTGTGTGTGTGTGTGTGTGTGNATTGATTAAAATGTTAATTTAAATAAAACAGTTTCTGGTTAAAACCTTATTAGATGACAAAATAAGTGTGAGTCAGCTATGCAAAACCAAATAACCAAACATTTTTCATATATCTATTTATTAAAAGTCATTGGTCACAATAACAGTAAATTGTGTGCAATAGGTTTAATCTGCATGAACATTTTCAGTCAGGGATCGACACGTTTTACTCTCAAATGCACGAGACCCCATAAAAGAACGTCTGCTTCAGTGAGCTCCACAGGCTCCAGACTTCTTCAGGACATGAGGATCCCTCTCTCTGACATCAGAACCCACCAAAGACGTCAACACTTTCATCTGGAACCAGGTGTCTGCTGCTGCTTTCATGGAGCTCCCAGATGTGGTGGATGTTCTAGAGAGAGAAGCAAGTCTTTTAGAAAGCTGCAGTCTTCATGTCATGATGTGTAACGTAAAATAAGCAGCAGATTCATCAGGCTGAGATCGAGAACTACAGCTAAACAGATCTATATGCTGTCCGCTGATGGGCATCTTGGAAATAAAGAGACAAAAACTAAGAAAAACAGCATCTTGTATCACAACAAGCATACCCCCACCAATGCAGTAGCACCAGTACATATGGATGGTTTGTTTGGAGGGATGTTTAGGCCCCAATTACCTGTAATTTTAACATCAGTGATTCTATAAAAGTTATTAAATTCATACAGAATCTTGACATCTGCAGGAAACCTCAGAATAAGTAAGTAATGTTTATTTCTATAGCACATTTTACAGAAAGAATCACAAGGTGCTTCACAACAACAAAGTAGTAAAACAACAATCATAACAATGCCATAGAGAATAGCTACCATGAAATCAAAATAAACACAAAGTATAAAAGCATAAAATAAAGTTTCATAGAAGTAAAATCAATAAAACCTACCATAGAATCAATAGAAACAAACCTATAAAGTGTAACAGAATAAAAACAAAGCTACACAAAATATAAATTCAATAAAAAGCCTGAGTAAAAAGAAGTCTTCAGCTGCTTTTTAAAAGACTCAACAGAGGTTAAAGAGCTCAGGGTCGGTGGTAAAGCGTTCCACAGTGAGGGGGCCACTGCCTGAAAAGCCCAATCACCTCTGGCCCTAAACCTAGTTCTGGGCACTACCAGTTGTTACAGTGCTTGCATTAGCGTTGGTACATGATAAATTAATTTCTGATCACTTTAATATGAATTTTATTCTGATAGCCTCCCCATCATACAGCCAGCTGCAGCTCCACCAGTCCACTTACCAGCTTTGACTCCATCACTGACCGGACCGGCAGGTTCCACCAACCTGCTCATCGCTCAGCTCACCACTCATGATCAGTCCCTCTGAAAACATGATGATTAGACATGAATGCAGTAGCAGCAGTGTGACCAGGAACTGTTTAGTTACTGTTCTACACTTATTTATTTATGCTGAGATTTTGTCATTAATAATTCTTCATCTCTTGTTCCATCTTGAAGTAAAGATTCTAATCCCAACTTGACCTCAGATGATAAATGAATGATATTAAACAGATGCAAAGGAACAGTCCTGCAGTAAATACCAACTTTGTGAAGGTTCTAGTTCTGTTGTTCAGACGTCCTGATTCAGCTCTGGTTGCTCTGGAGGACACATCGTGTTACCATGGTGATCCTGAGTGTGTAACATGCTGCAGCAGGTCACTGAAGTCAGCATCATGTGGTTTAACTGAAAAATATGACATAATTACTCATGTTCATGATGACATTTACTTTACTGATGATGAGATCCCAAATGATGCTGCTGTCTGATCTATAACTCACATGGCAGTCTCAGAATAAAAACAGCTTTTCTCTAGTTGGGATGGTTTAGTAACTGGAGTTGGAATGAGATAAAGAGCTGCATGGACAAAGAAAGCTCATGAAGATTTGTTTGTCCTCTACCACTCTGAGCTGGAGCCTCCTCTTTACACACAAACATTATTGTGTCTCAATAGAATTTATTTTAAACTCAGAAATCCCCCGGTGGTGCCTGCAGTAATTTATGTAGCCTGCTGAAGCAGATTTCATGTTTTTATATTTTAGTTTTATTGATTAGTTTCTGCAAAATATTTTGTCTCTCAAAATCTTTGAATTTGGTCGTTTCCAAGCTTTTTAGTTGATTTACTCTGCTCACCTCACATGGACTCACTCTGGCTAAAGAAACAAAAAAAGTAATAATAAAAAAAACATATTAGTCCTTATATTTTAAACAGTTTATCAATAAAAGGTAGAAAAGATAATACTGACAAGTATAGCTAAAAAACAAGAAAAAATGTTACTGCTGAGACTGGAATGCAAACCTGAGCAATACTACATCCAACCTGGTGCTCTAACCACTGGACTACACAGGCTGTTACATGGCAGCAGTCACCCTAAGCTACGAATCCTGTGCTGGCCTGGGGAAACAGGTTTCAGACCTGAGACTATCTATGGGAGAGGAGCAGGTCCTGATGACGAGATTAGTTTCCATTGAAGCTTTACAGGATTTTCCAAGTAAAACTCAAAACTTGCAGTGGAGATGGGCAAATGCATGAACGCATGTTTTTTTTCTCATGAGGAAACAATATCACATGGTGAAAAGCTCCAAAAGGTGGATTTTCCATGATAGGGTCCCTTTAAATGAGTTAATTGTATTTGTTTTGTCTTAATTTATCTGTTACGTGTTTTGAGAATAAATGAAAGTTTAACATGAGCTTAAACCCCTGAAAGAGGACTGCTTTGTAGAACTTTTATCTGGAGCTTCTCATCTGCAGTTAGAGAGGTGAGTTTGGCCACGTGGTGCTGCCTTCTCTTCAGAACCACAACCTTAATGAATAACATCAAGTCTGGAGGCCGTGGCATCCAGCAGGACAGCTACACATCTTGGTCTAGTCTTTCTGGCATCATCTTGTTCAGGGCAGCCTCATCATCCACCAATCACAGCCTCCTGTAAAAGAATAGAAACATATTTATTTAACATATTTGCATCAGTCATTTCCAAAAGTTGAATTGGACAACATTAAGAATTGCTCTGTATTGTGTGTGGATGTGGGAGGGGCACATGTAGAGTCTCTCTGAGGTATCTGTGTGTTGGAACCATGGGAATGATGGGTGAGCAGAACTTCCTGTGGTTCTTTGTGTATTTATGGTGCTGCTCTGCCATAAAGTCTATCTGAAGATCTGACTTTTTAAGAGCAAAATTTAATAATTTCTCTTTGTGTAAAAACAAAAAAAATTCTGAAGTGTTTGAGTGATGTTTCACTTCACACATCCCTTTGACACCACTAGAGTATGGCCCACATTCTAATAGCACAGCTCTGTGTGTGTGTGTGTGTGTGTGTGTGTGTGTGTGTGTGTGTNGCACATGTATGGTGTAAGATCGCCGTCAAAAAGGTGTGTATAGGATTCTAAAATTTGTATTCATATATTAGTCTTTCAATAAGTGTTGTACACAAAATTCTCCTGTCATATTTGTGAGTCTGAAAATTGTGAAGGTTGGGATTTTTTTTATGTGAGTATGAATCTAAAAGTTGTGAGTTAAAACTTTGTGAATACAACTCAAATTTCTGTGACTTTGAATTTTTTCTGGCTGTGAACACGAATTCAAAATTTGTGGATACAAGAAGAAACATACTTGTGAAGGTTAGGATTTTTTTTATGTGAGTACGAATCTAAAAGCTGTGAGTCAAAATTTTGTGAATACAACTCAAATTTCTGTGACTTTGAATTTTTTCTGGCTGTGGATACGAATCCATTTTTTGTGGATACGAATTCAGTCTGTGGGTTTGAGTTGAAACGTACTGCAATGACGTCACAAGGATGAGCAATCGAACCCCGATTTCATCAAACACCACGTTCATGTAACCCTGAATAGCTCCAAACAGCTCAGTGCTGCTAGTCAGGATGAGCTGGACGCTAAAGCGCTCATTTTGTAATTTCTACAGTGATTTTTTTTTTGGTGATTATTGGCCAATAATGTGTTTTGATTACTACACTGATTAAGTGAAATGCTTTCATACAATACAGTATTGTATGAAAGCATTTCACTTTTGGAGCTGCACGAACATTTATCAGTTTTATATTTTAGAGGGCAGCCAGACTGCAAACAACGTAGAAAACATGTAGTTACAGAACATACTTAGCAAAAATTAGTATAATTGTATAAAAATATAATATATAGTCCACTCATCAATGTAAGGATGTGGTTTATAATCTGAGAACTTTGTTTTCTGCATGCTAGCGGATGCTATACTGTAGTCCTAATAGACTTAAAGGTGTCAGTGGTCCAGAGCTCTGCTCCTGCTACCTTCAGATCTACATTCTCTAACAAAGCATGAGATATTACTGTTTTCAGGATTTAGTCATATGATCTTCAGTCTGTCTGGTGTCAGATTGAAAAGGAGCTGAATGACACAGCTGATCTATACATGCATCTGTAACCCTGCAGATGGAGCTTCCAGCCAAACAACTAGTATAAAATAGTAAGTGATTGATTAAAATGTTAATTTAAATAAAACGGTTTCTGGTTAAAACCTTATTAGATGACTGCCTCTTGGCCAGGACTCCCTTGAAAATGAGGTTTTTAATCTCAATGGGACCTTCCTGGTTAAATAAAGAATAAATAAATAAAATAAAAATGACAAAATAAGTGTGAGTCAGCTATGCAAAACCAAATAACCAAACATTTTTCATATATCTATTTATTAAAAGTCATTGGTCACAATAACAGTAAATTGTGTGCAATAGGTTTAATCTGCATAAACATTTTCAGTCGGGATCGACACGTTTTACTCTCAAATGCACGAGACCCCAGAACGTTTGCTTCAGTGAGCTCCACAGGCTCCAGACTTCGTCAGGACATGAGGATCCCTCTCTCTGACATCAGAACCCACCAAAGAAGACGTCAACACTTTCAGCTGGAACCAGGCGTCTGCTGCTGCTTTCATGGAGCTCCCAGATGTGGTGGATGTTCTAGAGAGAGAAGCAAGTCTTTTAGAAAGCTGCAGTCTTCATGTCATGATGTGTAAAGTAAAATAAGCAGCAGATTCATCAGGCTGAGATCGAGAACTACAGCTAAACAGATCTATATGCTGTCCGCTGATGGGCATCTTGGAAATAAAGAGACAAAAACTAAGAAAAACAGCATCTTGTATCACAACAAGCATACCCCCACCAACGCATCAGCACCAGTACATATGGATGGTTTGTTTGGAGGGATGTTTAGGCCCCTTACCTGTAATTTTAACATCAGTGATTCTATAAAAGTTATTAAATTCATACAGAATCTTGACATCTGCAGGA
>SSNS01000156.1:74418-101705 GCA_006937985.1 Aphyosemion australe | reverse complement strand
GGGGGCGCTCAAGGGATGTCTCGCCCGGGGAGTAATTCCATGTAGAACCGCCACTGGTGGCCACTCTTAAAAGGGACGTAAACCTGAGTATCATCTGCATAGCAGTGACAATGACACCCATGTTTCTTAAAAATTCAACCTAGAGGTAACAGATACAAATAAAACAACAGTGGGCCCAACACAGAACCCTGGGGAATCAACCCCACAAGAGAAAGAGGCATTAGAAGAAGTGAAATTCCCCAATGAGACTCTGAAGGTTCTGTCAGCCAGATACGACACAAACCAATCCAGCGCGACTCCACGAACACCCACAAAATTTTCCAGCCTAGAAATCAGGAGAGTATGATCAACAGTATCGGATGCCGTCGACAATACCAAAATAACAAAGTCTCCAGAATCTGTTGCCAATAGAATGTCATTTAAAACCCGGCGCATTGCTGATTCTGTACTGTGGGCTGGCTCGAAACCGGACTGGAATTTTTCCAAAATGTAATTTTCTATCAAATACTCAGACAGCTGAGAGTAAATTACCTTCTCCAGTAATTTAGAAATAAAAGGAAGTCTGGAGTTTGAGCAGACACATGACCATTTGTGGCCTGCTGGAGGTCATGTTGCAGGGCTCTGGCAGTACTCCTCCTGTTCCTCCTTGCACAAAGGCAGAGGTAGCAGTCCTGCTGCTGGGTTGTTGCCCTCCTACAGCCTCCTCCGCGTCTCCTGATGTACTGGCCTGTCTCCTGGTAGCACCTCCATGCTCTGGACACTACGCTGACAGACACAGCAAACCTTGCCACAGCTCGCATTGATGTGCCATCCTGGATGAGCTGCACAACCTGAGCCACTTCTGTGGGTTGTAGACTCCGTCTCATGCTACCACTAGAGTGAAAGCACCGCCAGCATTCAAAAGTGACCAAAACATCAGCCAGAAAGCAGAGGAACTGAGAAGTGGTCTGTGGTCACCATCTGTAAAACCACTCCCTTATTGGGGATGTCCTGATAATTGCCTATAATTTCCACCTGTTGTCTATTGGGCAGCAGTAGCTCAGGAGGTAGAGCGGGTTGTCCAGTAATCGGAAGGTTGCAGGTTCGATCCCGGCTCCGGCCAGAGAATGCTGTGTCCTTGGGCAAGACACTTAACCCACCTTGCCTGCTGGTGGTGGTCGGAGGGACTGGTGGCGCCAGTGCTCGGCAGCCTCGCCTCTGTCAGTGCGCCCCAGGGCAGCTGTAGCTACATCGTAGCTCATCCCCACCAGTGTGTGAATGTGTGTGTGAATGGGTGGATGACTGATTGTGTTGTGAAGCGCCTTGGGGGGTTGTAGAACCCTAAGAAGGCGCTATACAAATACAGGCCATTTACCATTTTGTCATTTATTCCATTTGCACAACAGCAGGTGAATCTGATTGTTAATTAGTGTTGCTTCCTAAGTGGACAGTTTGTTGGTTGACAAATGTACTCTATCAAGTCCCCCGTGGTACTAGTCGCCCTGCCCTATTTTAGACTCTTTACTATTTTCATTTCACCATTTATCACTGTTTATACTCACCGAGTCTGAGGCCTGATGGTGAAAAGGGGGAATTCCGTCACTGAGTTCTCTCTGGAGGGAAAACCAGGGGCGTTTGCTGTAGTGATGCGCGGGTTGTCTTCCAACCCGCGGGTACCGCGGGTTACCCGCGGGTCGGGTCGGGTCAATAAATTATTACTTCAGTGCGGTGCGGTTTGGGGCGGGTTCATTAAATATATATATTATATAGATATGCACACTGAAGGTAAAGACATTAATTAATGCTTAATTTTGTAAAACACAATATTTAAGACAGTTATTTAAACACGGTCATGCTTTAAAACATAATGTGCAGATAACCTTCGACCCTATGACGTAGGCACGCACAGAAAGCGCCAGCAAAGTGCGCTCCAAGCAGGTGGCGGGCAGTCACAGTAACAAAACAATGGAGGAAGATATTTTGGATAAAATTCTTTCGGGAGTTTACATTCTTAAAAGAAAGGAGGGACAAACTAATCGCGTGTTTGGGAAAGATTCAGCGAGGTAAGAAGCTCAATATTATAACGTGTTTTTAATGAGGCGGGGCGACGCGGGTTGGTAAACTAGACAAAGTGATGCGGGGAGGTTTGGTGCGGGTCAGACTTTTTGAAATCTGCGGTACCCGCGGGTTGAAAAAAACCCTAACCCGCGCATCACTAGTTTGCTGGCCTCCTTTTTAAACCCAACGTCCAGGCAGAGGTCTTTCCTTAATGAACCCTTGGATTTAGGGCTCATCTGCTCACGGACTTCACATCAGCCTCAGGTCTCCTCCAAAGAGATCCTCAGATGTTGGAATCCGGCTAATCGAAGGACCAAGATGTCAGGAAAGTTCTTCCTGCAGTTTAAGCAAAAACTCTTTCACCAAAAAGTATTTCAAGTTTAAAAGTTTTACTTCCAAGAACGTTTTGTCTGGATACAGAGCTGCCTACAGAGAAAAGGTGCTTTCACAGCAAACTGTCATGTAATGGTGTGTTGAAGCAGGACCCAAAATGCAGGAATATCCAGGAGGCAGTCAGGTATGGTTCAAAAAGTAAAAATGTTTTATTTAAGCCGTGATCTGGAGCAGGAACAAAACCATCCGGGGGGTATTCCATGAAGCGAGCTAATCCCAAAAACCAGGCTTTCTTTTGAAAATCTGGTTTAACTGTCCCAGAATCGGTTTTACCAACGTGGCTAGCCTGAAGCCCCTCCCATTCACCATGGTAACACATGCTGGAGAACAAACCTGCTCTGTGGCAGGTTAGCAGCTAGGCTTACTGAAGCTTGGTGAATATGAGTGGACGAGGTACGTTACATCCCCTTTCTTGTTGGCGGCTGGCAACAACAAAGTGGTGAATTAGCGCCACTGCTGGCCCACAGCGGTAGCAGCAGCTGCAGCTTTGTTTTTGATGCCTACATTATTAATAAATGTGGAGTTTAAACTTTTAAAATGGAGTTCTAATTGGATTTACAGCTTAACATTTTTGTATTTAATCTTCATTTGCAGCAGGAGCGTTTCGTTCCACTGATGTTGCTCCTGATGTCAGCATTATTAATGAGTATAATTTTATATCAGCGTCTGTCTGGGATGGACCCATAGAATCAACATGCTGTCCTCTTCATGAAGATGTTAAATAGCCTTAAAGTACCTTAAACTGGTACCATAATACATGTATGACAGGAAATGCTTTATTGATGTGACTATAAATGTTAACAGCTTGTACTCTGGTCACATGTGGCAAACACGCTCATATCTGATTTAAATGACATACGTGATGTTTTCTCCTTGGTGTGTAATATAAGAGCTAAATGTGGATTTGTGACCATTTACAGCGTTACCTTTGGGGTCACGTGACCTCCACGAACGTATCTTCTTAAAACTCACAGCTGCTCAGCAAAAACAAAGTCCTCCAGTCTAAACACATCCAGACTCTGGAACCGAACATGAAAACGACTCATTAATGAGGAAAATATGTGGAGAATTAGCCTTTCGCCGGCCCCGCCCCCAGAACGGCTATTGTCCAATCACACATCATAGCAACCGTTACTATCCGACAACTCCAAACAAGATGATGAAGCTAAGCCTAATTTACTACTAAGCATTAGCCTCGATAGTAGTCGTGTCTCCTTCGTTTCCCTTCAGAACCTCCTCATCGAGCTCAACCAGGAACAGTCAAGCATGAGTGCTCCCCCCGCCCGCGGCTGGGCGGAGGTCCGCCTCCCAGACTATCTAAGACCCTTTTAGATAAGACACACCGTGCCGGCAAATCAGCGTAAAATTACCTCAACCGTGTGTAAACACACATTAAGCCTTGGCGCAACAGCGGGTGTTGTCATGATTACGTGATGAATTAATGCCGAGCTCCGGCCGGGAACTATATTAACAATGAAAGTAAACACGGGCATAAGTTTCTTTTTGTTAACAGAACCAGCTGAGATGAGCGATGCAGAGCACCGGGAGCTTTTAGAGCTGCCTGCAGCTCAGATCATCTGACAGACATCTGACAGCTCACAGGAACACCGCATCGCCGCCACCGCTCACCGATCCACGTGATCCCAGACGCTGCCTTCTCCCGAAACTCCCAACTCCTTGTTCCCTGCTACGCTTCGCTCAGGGGAGCCGACACTAATGTATCCCTCCACTGCATACTGTAACCCTTTTGCCTCAATCTGGATGATATTGAGGAGGAATTGCTCCAAAAAATGTCGCTGACACGCATCTGTCTACTTCTTTCCATCGCGGAAATCTGCGGACCTGCAGTATTTGATCCACTTATTGTTGGACTTGGCAACAGTAACTAAGGGGGGCGGGGCTCGGCGAAAGGCTAATTAGAGCTGAAGCAGACTTCCGGCGTCGCCATGGAAACATGTAAACGCTGAGTGTTCTAACTAAATAGCTACAGAGCTTTAATTGAGCAGCTGGTGGTCTCTATTTTAGTTATAATATCTTTGTAGTCCTCGTAGGCATGAATGGATAATTCTTGCTCTGTCTGGGAGGAGAACAGTTCAATACAGTTCAGTTCATAAGCCAATCAGTAAAAAAGTTTCCTATATAAGGAACCCAGCAGATTGCATCAAGACACTGACTGTGTGTTGATACAATCCTCATACTAAGCAAGCATGTAGCGACAGTGGGAAGGAAAACTCCCTTTTAACAGGAAGAAACCTCCAGAGGATCCTGGCTCAGTATGAGCAGCCATCCGCTACGACTCACTGGGGGTTGAGAAGACAGAGCAGGCACACACACACACACACACACACACACACACACACACACACACACACACACACACACACACACACACACACACACACACACACACACACACACACACACACACACACCATATATATCAAGTAGTGTTTCTATGGCTACACTGTGATTTCTTAGTAGAAGTTCTATTTAGTAAGAGAAACTTTATTGTCTTTATCTGAGTGAATCTATAATTAATTCAATAGGTGAACTAATAGTAGATGGAATTCATGTTTTCATAGACACTACAAAATCCTAGAGAAAAGTAAAAACAACCCGTTAATGACCTCACAAAGTAAATAGATCAGTGATTACAGTTTTTTACAGACGCTAGGACCCATTTCTCAATACTTAGGTCACGTTTGCAAAACGCTACATACAGTGATCACAACATAAGTCTATGTGGGCTAAACTGAGGATCAGTTCTCATTGTTTTGGCACAAAATGCATTCAATGACTACATCTCTCAAATGTCATGAATTCTTTTCTCACTCAGACACAACAACTGCCACAACTCTTTGTACTAACAGGACATTTTGCACGTGCTTACATGCTGTTTACAAAACTGTTAAACTTATGTTCAAAACAATAACATGATGCAAAACTGAATAAGAGCAAAATTCAACAGCAATATTTTATTGTAACATATTTTAAATCTAAAAATGCAGTTTAACCAGCCACAGCTGATTCTCATAGATGAACATCTGCAGGTGTTACTCTTTCTATTTCATTACAAAAGGAGACAACTGCTGAATAGGTTTGTATTGTGATGTAAACATGGACCCAGCCAGAAACAGAGAAGTGGCTGAAAGAGGAAGAAAAGAGGCTGGAGAGGGCGAGGAATACGTATGCGTGGTGGAAGAAGAATACGAGGAAGATCAAGAGCTGTAGTCTCAGATGAGATCAGAGCTACTGTAAGTGATCATGTAGTACAGGGGTTCCCATTTTTATTTTTCTTTACTATAAGGACCCCCTTGCCCATGTCCAAGACAAGCCAGAACCCCCAAACCCAACTCCTTCACACATAAACACATTACTGTAAATGTGATCATTTACTAACTTTCTACAGATGTGACAGGGTGAGCATGCCATCACTGTATCCCGATTGATCATGCGCCTGGGCTGCTTGGCCACAGGGATATCCCTTTCGCTGACTGGTTACAGTTTTTTACAGATGCTAGGACCCATTTCTCAATACTTAGGTCACGTTTGCAAAACTCTTCACACAGTTCTCCTAACTGACTTTCAGCTTGGCAAAGCAGTTCATTTCACATTCAAAATGCACTACAACTACCAAAACACTTCATTCAGGTCTCAAATCAACTCATTCTTCCAGAACACTAGCAAAGGTTGACAGCAGACAAACACACTCTGTCACCCACAAAACAATGAGCTAAAAAACACTAACAACATGTAGCTTTACATTTTCTGAACAAGGACACATCTCTGTTTATAACTGCAATATATGTTACTGGAATGAATCAGACATGATGCAGAATTTGTCAATGTTTTATGTTGTTTATTTATTTTTTGCACTAAGTAATTCCAAAATACAAGAATACAAGTTACCTGTTGGTTTGCTGGACAACTCTAACTATAGATGCCACTGCAGAGCGTTGCAGATTTGGCTGCACTCTGACCAGCCTCTCTCATTGAGAGACCATGATGTACCACATCAGGGGTTCCCAAATTGGGGGTCCACAAGATTACAGGGGGTCCCCACAATTTTGTCTTTGCTGAGGTTGTGAGGTTAGCAAGATTTTATTTGTAAAAATTACCTTTATAAAATCCCAATAACACACCCTACAGTATGAACTCCATATAAAAGTTATAACTCTGTATGTCTGTGTGGCAAGGTGGACAAAACAAGGTTCTGGGCAGTTCCTGGTGGGTGGAGCAGCTTTCAGGGAGCTGAAGCTCTGGAGGAGGTGGAGGTGGTCTTCAGAGCATGAGAGCTGCTTCAACTCAGAGCTCCTCTTCATCAGCTCAGAGATCTCCTGTTCCAGATCTTTGATGAGTCCTTCAGCCTGCTTCTCTGTAGTTTTCTGTTTGTCTTCGATCTCCTTCAGGAGCTCCTGAAGGAGCTCCTTCAGGCTTCTCTCAACAGACTCCTTCAGATCAGTGAAGACCTGAACACCTTCTGCTTTCTGTCTGTCTGCAGCATCTTTACTGATCTTTAGCAACTCTTGGATCTCCTGAATCTTCAGTCGTCAGTTCTGGATCATCTTCTGAACTTCAGCCTCTGTCTTCTCCAGCTCTGCCTTCGTTCCTTCACATTCTTCCCTCAGAGGAACAAACTTACCGGTATGACTTTGGTGGTCTAAAACAGAACAGACCAAGCAGACACACATCTGGTCGATTCTACAGAACAGCTCCAGAGGTTTATCGTGCTTCTGACACATCCTGTCCTCCAGGTCTTCCACAGGATCCACCAGCTGGTGTCTTCTCCGAAGTGAAGCTGTCAGGTGAGGCTCCAGGTGAGTCTCACAGTAGGAGGCCAGACACACCAGGCAGGACTTCAGGGCCTTCAGCTTGGTTCCAGAGCAGACGTCACAGGGAACTTCTCCTGGTTTGGCAGCTTGTTGCTCTGAGCTGCTGCTGGTTTCACGTCTGAACTGATCCACCATTTCCCAGAGTAAGGTGTTGACTCTGAGCTGAGGTCTCGTGTAATAAAGGGACAATTGTAGAAATCTTCACCATCCCAGTGTTTGGTGATGCAGGTCTTACAGAAGTTGTGTCCACATGGTGTGGTGACAGGATGAGTGACAGATGGAGCACAGAAACTGACCCTGAGATCTCAGGCTGCTGCCAGCAGACATGTCTGACCTCTGAGAGCAAGAGTCAGAGAGGAAACACAGGTTAATATTAAAAATACTAAACTAGATTAATATTAGTCTCATTCAAATATTTTGGTGTAGTTTAACTTCAGATGAGTTTCAGCAGGAAGAGAAAATAGTGAAGCTTCCTGTTTGACTGAGTTTAGTTTTCCTGCTGATCAGTTTTTCTCACCAATATTTGAGTCAGCTGTTGGAAAAGAAACGATGAACTCAGTTTAATTCTCCTTTAGACAGAAAAACACCACGTCTCCACTGCAGCGCTCAACAAGTTTCAGTTTCACTTCTGAAAGCGTTCTGCTGCCTCCTGTTGGACACATATCCAGGGTTCTGGCAATGGAGCTGGATCTACTCACCAAATGGGTTCATTATAACTACAGTACTGTGCAAAGGTTTAAGGCAGGTGTGGAAAAATGCTGTAAATAAACAATACTTTCATAGATGGAAGAGTGAATCATTTATTTTTATGAATCAATAAAAAACAGTGAATGTACAATAAACCTCAGAACAAAGAGCTCTGCACTGGAGCAACTTAACCAAGGTGAATTACTTGGTATCGCAGTGGATCACCTCCTCTCATGGTCATATGATATATAGAGAGCAAAAAGGGCAAAGGTATTGCTGCAATCAGAAGATGCTCCTCTTTTGTTACTCCTACACTGCTGGAGCTGTACAATCTTTGGACTTGTCTCATATCAAATACAGGTGAAACTCTAAAAAAGAGATTCTGGTGCAAAAGTCCATTACATGTAATGTCAGTAATCCAGCTCAGACTGAGAGACCATCTAAAGGCTCAGGAACCCTCTGCAGGTGTTCTGGATTCATCAGCTGATTAGAGTGTGACACTTTGAGTCTAGATTATTGAACCTTTTCACAATATTCTGATAGTCTGAGATTCTGAATGTGGGGTTTTCATCAGCTGTAGCCATAATCATCACTATTATAACTAATAAAGGCTGAAACATCTGGATTTGCATGGAATGAGTCTGTCTCAGATTAGTTTCACCTTTTAGGTTGAATTACTGACATAAATGAACTTTTGCACAATATTGTGATTTTTCGAGTCTCACCTGTATGACCTGCAGCAAACAAGTCAGACTTATCAAAGCTGCAGCTTGTCCAAAACAAGGCTGCTTGCTTTGTCCTAAGAATGTCCTTATTCTACTCGTGTTGTTGACATGCACCATGCACGTTTTAGCATGGCCTCTATTAAATGTCAAGTTGCAATACAACCTACTCATATTTATTTTAAAAGTGATTTTCCAGGTCATTTCACAAAAAGTTAATTTACTCTGACACACCCATGGTACTAAATATGCCTGTGATCCTATTAATGCATTAATGGGAAAACATGTTAACACAAACTTCTTGCAGAAATCTGCTGTTTACAGAACATGAAATAGGCTATATAGTCTAAAAATATTAGAGAATTAGAGAGCATGCATTCTTTTAAAGAAGCTCTGAAAGTCTATTTGAGCTTTGGTTCTACCTGAATGTGTTATGTATCTATTGAAGCTTGAGAACCTGTAAGTGTCATATGTCTGTAATCTCAAATGTGTGATTTCTGTTTGTAAAATGTCATTTATGTCATTTCAAGTTTGGTGTTGTACATTTTATGAATCGGACCCCGGGAAGATTAGTAAACTTGTAAATAAACACAGAGACTATATCAGACTCAGCTACAGTTTTTTTATGGGGTTCCGAATGTGCCAAAAATGTGTCCTTGGATTCTGCTGCATTGTGGAGTAACATGTCATGACATTTAACATCATCTGTTTTATTAAATTGTTCTGCATTGCTGTAATGTTATGGTCTTCCAGTGTATTTCCACTGTATTGTCTTCTCGTGTTGTCACGTGATGTTGTTATAAGTTGTTGTCAGGTGTTGGTTTTACCTGATTTGTCTTATTTTGTTGTGCTGTTGTCTAGTCTGTCGTTACATGCTGTTGTTACACTCTGTTGACACATGCTGTTGTCTAGTCTGTAGTTACACTCTGTCGACACATGCTGTTGTTACACTCTGTCGACACATGCTGTTGTTACACTCTGTCGACAAATGCTGTTGTTACACTCTGTCGACACATGCTGTTGTTACACTCTGTCGACACATGCTGTTGACTTAGTCTGTCGTTACACTCTGTCGACACATGCTGTTGTCTTAGTCTGTCGTTACACTATGTCGACACATGCTGTTGTTACACTCTGTCGACACATGCTATTGTCTTTTTTTCAAAGTCTTTGGTATGACCCGAACGGGAATCGAACCCTGATCTCCCAGTCCCAGGGCGGACACTCTACCACTAGGCCACCGGAGCTCTGTCGACACATGCTGTTGTCTAGTCTGTTGTTGACATCACGGGTCGACAGAGTGTAACAACAGACTAGACAACAGCATGTGACAACAAGGCTGGACAACAAAATAAGACAAATCAGGTAAAACCAACACCTGACAACAACTTATAACAACAGACCAGCCAACATCACGTGACAACACGAGAAGACAATTACTCCACAATGCAGCAGAATCCAAGGACACATTTTTGGCACATTCGGAACCCCATATTTTTTCTCTTTTTCTTTTTGATTTTAACAAAAATTAAGATATTTGATTCTAATTTTTTATTTGCATTTTATAGATAATAAAAAAATAAAACTTTACACTTTTTATCCATGTTTGCTTTGAAAAAATATTTTACTCATTTTATATTTAAAAATATCTAAATCTTTTTCAGAGTAAGACAATGTGATGAACATTTCAAAATTATTGTCTGAGTTAGTAATAATTCTTGTTTTACTTATTTTATGTTAAACTTATAATAAAATAAATATAAGTAGCCTAGTTTTAACTACTTGATGGAACTGAGTTTTATTTTTCTGTTAGTTTTTAAAACATTTCTTTAAGGTTAATTTTAAAAGCCTAACCAGGGGCTGGCCTTTGGCTAAAGAGCATTTAGACATTTAAGCTTATAATTAAATTGAGTCATTTATTTGTTTTTTGGGAACAAAATTAGTATTTTAATTTTCTCAAAGTGTTATGAATAAATGTCAAAATTATTACAAATCAAGAATTTTAACATAAACTTTGATTTTTTTTCTGTTATTATATATATACACACACATACATATATATATATATATATATATATATATATATATATATATATATATATATATATATATATATATATATATATATATATATATATATATATATATGTATATATATATGTATGTGTGTTTTATGGGTTTAATCCAAAGACTGTATATATAAGTTTTATCCTTTCCCTTTGCTTTGGTTTTATCCAATCCGGCTGCCTGTTCCGAGACACGTGACTTGTCTTGAAACAACGCGAGATTTCCTCTACGTCACTTTTAGCGCGGAGTTTGTTGTTGGCGGAAATGGTTCCGTTAAAGTTTGAATAAAGTATTTTTAAGTTATTCAGCCTAACAAAAGGCGCACAGTGTAAATTTAACCGATAAAGAAATACTTCGCGACTCTCTGGTGACTTTATTAATCTCTCATTGGTGAAGCTAGCGGACTTTACAACCAGCCAAAGAGGAAACTTTTTGTTCTGCTGTCGCTAGTTTGTTAGCCGTCTTCGTTCTACAGCCTCATTTCAGTTTAACCAGGTAACTTATTCAATGTTCTTTATTTTGTAATTGTGACACACGCTGATTGAAACTCAAACGTCTCCGGTTTCTTGGATGTTTCAGATGGAGGTCTCTCCTGTCGAGGAAGACTCAGACGGATGCTTTAAGTGTGTCATGGAAGCTCCCAGGAAGAGAAAAATATCACGTTAGTTCCGCTTTGTTGCATCTAAAACACCCATTGCTTTACATTCACTCATTAATAATCTCCATGATGATTTTTAAAGTGTGTCAACGTTAGAAGCCCGTTTGTGTGTAAAACATGATTCGCTTTTCTCTAAACATCAAACTCATTTAGTCTAGTTTAGCGGTACTTTGGATTTACAGGTGCTGCTCCTAAAGCTAGAATATCAGGACAAAGTTGATTTATTTCACTAATTCCATTCAAAAAGTGAAACTTGTATATTAGATTTATTCATCACACAGACTGATATATTTCTAATGTTTATTTCTTTAATGTTGATGATTATAACTGACAACTAATGAAAATCCCAAATTCAGTATCTCAGTATATTAGAATATTAAGACCAATGCAAAACAAGGATTTGTAGAAATGTTGACCAACTGAAAAGTCTGAACATAAAGCTGTGATCATGTACAGCATCAGTATTTAGTTGGGGCTCCTTTGGTCTGGATTACTGCAGCAATGGGGCGTGGCCTGGAGTCCATCAGTCTGTGGCTCTGCTCAGGTGTTATGAGAGCCATTTTGCTCTGAGAGTGGCCTTCAGCTCTTCTGAATTGTTGGCTCTGGCATTTTGCATCTTCCTCTTCACAATAGTCCATAGATGTTCTATGGGGTTAAGGTCAGGCCAGTTTGCTGGCCAATCAGGATCAGGGACACCATGGTCCTTAAACCAGGTACTGGTAGCTTTGGCACTGTGTGCAGGAGCCAAGTCCTGTTGGAAAATGAAATCTGCATCTCCATAAAGTTGGTCAGCAGCAGGAAGCATGAAGTGCTCTAAAACCTCCTGGTAGACGGCTGCGTTGACCTTTGACCTCAGAAAACACAATGGACCAACACCAGCAGATGACATGGCACCCCAAACCATCACTGACTGTGGAAACTTTCCACTGGACCTCCAGCAACGTGGATTCTGAGCCTCTCCTCTCTTCCTCCAGACTCTGGGACCTTGGGGTCCAAAGGAAATGCAACATTTACTTTCATCAGAGAACATAACTCTGGACCACTCAGCAGCAGTCCAGTCCTTTTTGTCTGTAGCCCAGGTGAGATGCTTCTGACGCCGTCTCTTGGTCAAGAGTGGCTTGACACAAGGAATGTGACAGCTGAAACATGTCTTCATACGTGTGTGTGTGGAGGTTCTTGAAGCACTGACTCCAGCTGCAGTCCACTCTTTGTGAATCTCCCCACATCTTTGAATGGGTTTTGTTTCACCATCCTCTCCAGGGTGTGGTTATCCTTGTTGCTTGTAGACTTTTTTCTACCACATCTTGTCCTTCCCTTCACCTCTCTATGAATGTGCTTGGACACAGAGCTCTGAGAACAGCCAGCCTCTTTAGCAATGACCTTTTGTGTCTTGCCCTCCTTGTGCAAGGTGTCAGTGGTCGTCTTTTGGACGACTGTCCAGTCAGCTTCTTCCCCATGATTGTGTAGCCTACAGAACTAGACGGAGAGACCATCTAAAGACTTTTGCAGGTGTTTAGAGTTCATTAGCTGATTAGAGTGTGGCACCAGGGGTCTTCAATATAGAACCTTTTCACAATATTCTAATAGTCTGAGATACTGAACTTGGGATTTTCATTAGTTGTCAGTTAGAATCATCAACATTAACGAAATAAACACTTGAACTATATCAGTCTGTGTGTGATGAATGAATCTAATATACAAGTTTCACTTTTGAATGGAATTAGTGAAATAAATCAACTTTGTCCTGATATTCTAGCTTTAGGAGCAGCACCTATAGAGGAAAATGGAATGAATCCTTTATACTGATTTATCTGTCTTTATGTCCAGGAGACGTGGAGCTGGACATTGAGCTCCTGTATAAAGCTGTTCCACAAGTTGCCAAAGTTTTTCACATCATTGATAAAATTGGAGAAGGTACGTGTTTGTTTTGGAGGTTTACTTTTATCAAACTTTATTTTAGCTGATCAGGTAAAGGTGGAATGTTCTTACGTCAGGTACCTTCAGCTCCGTGTATCTGGGTGAAGCTCAGCTGAGAGACGGGAGGAGAGAGAAGTTTGCTCTGAAGCACCTGATCCCAACCAGCCATCCTATCCGCATCGCTGCTGAACTCCAGTGTCTGACTGAGGCGGGGTGAGTCCTCCACCCACAGCTATGGTAAATGTATTTGTCCCAGTAAGAGTAAAACATAATGTAAGGTAAAAATAATGTTTTAATTTTTATTTATTTATTTATTTAGTTAATTGGTTTATTCCAGTTAAGTTCAGTCATTTATTTACTAAGATATTCATGCTTTCATTTGATGTTGGAGGAAACAGACTGGGTCCTAAAATATGGAGTTTAGAAAAATAAAAAGTATTTGTTTAGAATGAAAACAGATCACCACCAGCTTTTATAGGACCCTGGAGGCATTTCGATTTAGAGCTCTGATCACGTCACGTGTGACTGTTGTAGTCCTAAAGCGACGCATGCTCACGTTTCCATGGCCATAAGTTAATAAATGCATCAGGGTGAATGATGAACTGATCTAAAAAGTATTTTATCTGGTGACTTGCAGCTCATAGCTACAGTTTCCTTTAGACCCGTGTTCTGATCTGCTGTGATGGCAAAAACCAAGAAGTACACCACGTAGGGAACGTTTGGGAACCCTGAAAGGTTGAGCTGAACTAGGGTGACTTCTGCTGTGGATCCAGCCCTGCTTACAACACTTGATCTTCTCATAACTCCTTCACCACCTCTGTGTCCTCCATCACATTAACCTCCAGCTCCACCAAACGGTTGACCAGAACCCGTAACGGGTCAAGGTGCTTTGTGATAAAAAGTGATGGTTTGTTGTTCCTGCAGAGGCAGAGAGAACGTGATGGGTGTGACCTACTGCTTCAGGAGAGAGGACCATGTGGTGATTGTAATGCCTTACATGGAGCACCAAGCTATTGTGGTACGTACGTGGTCACCTTCCACTTTCTTCCTAACCTTTATTTATGTACTGCGACTGGAATCTGATTAAAAGCCGAGTTTCTGTTGCGCATTTCTGATTTAATCACAAACCTTTTCCAGGACGTCATCGGGTCCATGAGGTTTGACGAGGTCCGTCTGTACATCTACCACCTGCTGAAGGCCCTGAAACACATCCACCAGTTTGGCATCATCCATCGGGACATCAAACCCAACAATTTCCTCTACAACAGGAAGAGTAGAACGTATGTGCTTTTGCACATTTGTCTTTGTAATCCTCATCTGGATCATTTGCTGGTATAATCCTGGTAGTTTATTTAGAATAAAGTCCTGTTTCTTCATGCGGGCCGTGTTTATACCGGTCACGTTCAGCAGAAACCTGAGTCTGTTTTATTCTGCAAGGAAATCTTGAGCGATCCTATGAAACATCTGGAGAATAACATGATAGATGCTGTTTGTCAGATTGTCTTCGTTCTGTTTGAATCATCGGGTTTGAGGTTTTTTATCTCAGCTGTATCTGAGGGTTCTGTAATGATGTTTAGGTGCTTTTCTGTACCTGTGCAGGTACGCCCTGGTGGACTTTGGCCTGGCTCAGGGAACAGCTGACACCCAGATCCAGCTGCTGAAGGTGGTGAGACAGAAAGGTGGAGGTTCCACAGGGAGACAGGAAGCTGCTCAGCGGAGCAAAGCTCCACCTAAACTCCCTCCTAAAACTTCACTACCTCTGGCTGTGACACCTCCTGTTCCTCCCCCCTCCTCCCCCCCCTCCACCTCAGCCTCGGGGAAAACTCTGGTTAAAAAAACTCGTTCTGTCTCCACCTCCTGCTCACGAACAAAACACACAAAGGTGTCTTGCTGATGTTTATCTGTCTTCTTGCTCTTTTCTTTAGTCTGGCAGCAGAAAGCTCACGGTGACTGGACTGTTGTTTTTTCTGGTTTTACTTGTAGGATTTGTCAGGACTCCGTAAAGTTCCACGACCCGTGTTTGGAGAGAGGAATCTGAACAGCTGCATACTGGTTCCCTCCGCCACAAAGCAAACGGCTAATGAAACAGAGGTGAGAACGCTGAGGAGGATCAAACCCTGCTCACATCGCTCCTGGGAATACACGTCAGAATTAAAGAAACTCTGGAATGTTTTCTCATTAACTCTAAAAACCACACAGACAGGGGCTACTAACTTTGTACAAAGCATCACTAAACATTAAGCGCCTGTTGGACTTTACAATTCCTTCAAGCTTTGAACTGTTAGCTTTTCAAGTGGAAGTCTCTCCTCCAATGCTTGTTGTTCTTTGTTACCGCCCTCCAAAATTTAGCTCTGTGTTTATCAGCGAATTCTCTGATTTTCTCTTAGATGTTCTACCGAGATATGACAGAGGGATAATCCTGGGTGATTTTAATATTCATGTTTGTTGCCCCTTAAAATCTATGGTGAAGGAGTTCCTAAACACTATAGATGCTTTTGGTCTTCAACAGTTAGTACAAGAACCTACTCATGACTGCTCCCATACATTGGACCTGGTTCTATCTTTTGGCTTATCTGTTTCTGATTTATCCGTAGACCATGTGTGTCTCTCTGATCATTATCCAATTGTTTTTAATATCATGGATGTAACATCTTACCCTTCTAGATATGTATCTAAATGCCTTGTTAGATATATTTCCCCTTCTACTCCTTCTGCACTGTTGGATACTCTGGAAGCTACTTTATCCATGCAGTCTCTGTCACTCTCTCCCTTCAATGAAGTCAACGACCTGGTGTTATCATTTAATACACTTTGCTCTGATGCTCTTGATAAAGTGGCGCCTCTACGTATTAAACGTAAAAAGACTATCTTAGATCCCTGGTTAAACGATTACACCAGGATGCTAAGGCGTCACTGCAGAGTATGTGAGCGAAAATGGAGAAAAGACAAACTTCAGATCTCGTTAGACCTGTTCAGAAATTCTCTCTCCATCTATCAGAAAGCTGTCAGGACTGCAAGAAATAAATATTATGCAAACATAATTTCTAGTTACAATAATGATCAGCGCAAACTCTTCTCCACCATAAACTCTGTTCTTTCACTGAATGAATCTCTGGCCCCTCCGTCGCCATCAACTGCTCTGTGTGTTTCTTTCCAACATTTTTTTCTTCAAAAGATTCAATTAATTAGGAAAAGCTTCACCTCTCTGAGCTCAGACACCTTTAGTGATATGTCTACTGTGCACTGGTTTTCGTCCTTTGACCTTCTATCTATCCAGGATTTAGAAGAGCTATTAACTTCAATGCGCCCCTCAGGTTCATCAGAAGACCCAATCTCACCTAAATTAATGGTTGAGTCTTTTTCAGTCCTGGGTCCCATTATTCTGGCGATTTTAAATACCAGCCTGTTAAATGGAGTGTTCCCAGATGTCTTTAAGAAGGCGGTCGTCCAACCACTTCTAAAAAAACATGGCCTTGACCCTACAGTTCTTTCAAACTATCGCCCAATCTCAAAATTACCATTTCTCTCCAAAGTTTTGGAGAAAGTGGTACATATTCAATTGGCTTGTCACCTTGTGGATCATGATCTATTCGACCACTTTCAGTCTGCTTTCCGGCCGAATCACAGCACTGAGTCAGCTCTCCTACGTGTTGTGAATGACGCCTTGGTGGCAACTGATGCAGGCTCCCATGTCCTCCTGATACTCCTAGATCTCTCGGCCGCCTTTGATACGGTGGACCATGAGATTCTTTTGGGTAGATTAGCATCGTGGGTTGGATTGGATGGCCCAGCATTAGAATGGTTTAAATCATATTTGACTGGGAGATCTTTCTGTGTCCAAATTGGTGACCACTCCTCGCCTTACCTGCCACTTCCATGGGGTGTTCCGCAGGGATCAATCCTTGGACCACTACTATTCACCATCTACATTCTTCCCCTCGGTTCTATTTTTGCTAAACACTCCCTACATTATCACCTGTACGCTGACGACTGTCAGATTTACCTCTCGCTGGATCAACCTGGATCTCGTAACTCTCTTGAAGAATGCCTCTCAGATATTAAAACATGGCTATCATCGAACTTCCTCAGTTTGAATGAGAACAAGACTGAGGCTGTGATTTTTAGTCCTAGGTCTGTAAGCAAAATAATAGGTTCAGGCTCCCCTCTTCCTGTAAATGTTACCCCCACAGTTATCAGTCTGGGGGTGAGACTGGATACAGATCTGTCACTAGTCCAGCAGATAAATGCTACCGTGAAATCTTGTTATTTTCATCTGCGTAGAATAAGGCCTCTAAAAAACATCCTGAAAAGAAAACATTTGGAATCTGTCATCCACGCCTTCATAACCTCACGACTTGACTATGCAAACTCCCTTTTCATTGGTGTAAAAGAGTCCGCAATCAGCCGCCTTCAGAAGATCCAAAATGCAGCTGCCAGATTCCTCACTGGGACAAAGAAACATTGCCACATCTCCCCGGTTTTAGCCGAGCTGCACTGGCTCCCAGTGTCCTATAGAGTGAAATTCAAAATCCTTTTATTTACATACAAAATTGTCCATAACAAAGCTCCCGGTTATCTAGCAGAACTCCTCAACTTATATGCTCCCCCCAGGTCTCTCCGCTCAGCCGATCAACTTTTGCTGTGTGTTCCAAAGATGAGGTGCAAGACTCGTGGTGAACGTGCCTTTGCTCACGCAGCTCCAAAGCTTTGGAATAGCTTGCCACTCTCGGTTCGTTCAGTTCCGTCTATCGCCCTGTTTAAATCTGGTCTTAAAACTCACTACTTCTCTATGGCTTTTGGTGTTTGATTCTATGGACATGACTGTAGCGTTTATGAATGAATGACTTATTTTCTGATTTTATGGTTTTATTGTCTCTTGGTTTTAATTTTTAGTCTTTTATGTTGTTTTTAGTATTTATTTGTTTTTACTTACATTTTTTTTTTTTTTGATATCTATTAGCTTGTATTTTCTTGTTATTTTAATCTGACCTACGTGTTTTATCGCTGTTTTATATTATTTTATGTTCAGCACTTTGGTCAGCTGTCATGCTGTGGATAAATGTGCTATATAAATAAATCTGGACTGGATTGGATTGGATAAAAACCACACAGACTTAGCCCTTTTTTATTTTTCATCTCAAGCTGGTAAAGCCCCGGAGAACCGAGGATGCACCCCCGCGGGGCCCACTTCCTGTCAGAACCCAGAGCAGCAGTCAGAAAGCCCCCAGGAGCTTACAGCAGGGTCTCACCTGTAACTGCTACCTGACCGATCGCGTCTGCAACATCTGCATGGCCAGGTGATCCCATATCACACCTTCATCCTGTTATAAAACCATTCCCATCACTCATTAGTGTGTTTCTGTGTTGGGATCTGTCCGTGTTCCTGTTTGTGACTGAAGGAAGCAGCAGGTAGCTCCCAGAGCAGGAACTCCGGGGTTCAGGGCCCCAGAAGTCCTCACAAAGTGTCCCAACCAAGGCACAGGTCAGCAGCTCCAACCTTCTCCTGTACTTCTGCTGCTGAGGCTACTGTGATGTTGTAAAATCACAACTTAATGAAAATCCAGAATCTCTTAATGTCCCAGCTGTTCCCTCTCACCCGCAGCCATCGATGTGTGGTCGGCCGGTGTGGTCCTGCTCTCCCTCCTCAGTGGGCGGTACCCATTCTTCAAGGCCAGTGACGACCTGCTTGCTCTGACTCAGATCATGACTATAAGAGGCTCCAGAGAGACCATCCACGCAGCTAAAACGTTTGGTATGAACGTGTTTTAGTCTCTAAACTTAAACCTGCTCTACGTTTAGAATGTTGGGATTCACGACCTAGCTCCATGTTGGAACTTGTTATTTTAGGGAAGGCAGTGGTGTGCAGTCGGGAGCTTCCTCGTCAGGACCTCAGAACCCTGTGTGAGACCCTTAGAATCAGGAGGTCAGCGCTAGAAGATGATGATGATGTCACCCCTGCTGCAGAGGTCAGCGGGGGTCAGAGTCAGCATCTGACCCAAGATGGGGCTCCTACCTCTCGACCCACTGACTGGACACACAAAGAGGGATCAGGAGAACAATCAACCTGCAATAAAACAACAGCTGCTCTCAGAAAACGGCACAGCGAGGAGGAAGGAGACGAGCGGGGCTGGGATGGCGTTCCTGATGATGCCTACGACCTCCTGGACCAGCTGCTGGACCTGAACCCTTCAACCAGAATCACAGCTGCTGCAGCGCTGCAGCACCCACTTTTCAAGGACCTGTGAGTCCAGAATGAGTCCCTGGAGCTGAGGAAGTCCTTTAGCTCCACAGTATCATCCACTAAGAACTTCCTTCAACCCTTCACAATAAAAGTCTCAAACACGTCAGACGCTGATAAAACTCCTGCAGCCATCAAGAGATTTGGGATTAAAAGAGGAGTCACAAATAAAACCAGAGCTAGAGCAGTCCTTCAATACCCATAATGCCTTGGGTAAGTGGTGACCTTTCAGGTCAAATGCCAAAACTTGCATTTAGTTGTGAACTCATCTGTGGACATTCAGGCTGCAGCAGAGGTTTTACTGGAGAATAAACTTAAAGCTTCTGATGTTTTCAGGTACACGAGACTGTTTTAGACTCTTATTGTGAAGGATTGGAGGAAGTCCTATTGTGCCCTGCTGAGTATGCTCAAGTCATCAGAAGTCTGATTCTGGTGTGGTACGTTCTGTAAAACACACCCAGAACCCTCAGCTACAGTAAGATTCTGAAGCAAAAAGAGTTTGGACGTTCATCTCAACGCTTGGTTTGTCTTCTCAGTGGCGCTAATGGACCAGCGCAGAGGCGTGTCTAAGTAAAGTAGCTCCTTGACGTCTGAAAGCAGGAAGTTACTCAACAGCTGATGATGTCACTGCTGGTATTGAAGTTCTAAAAGTGTGAAAGGTTTTTATTTTGAAAGGGTGTTGAGTGTTATGAACACTAATGAAATGTTTTGTAATGGACAAAAACAAATGTCTGAAATCAGAATGTTCATTATTCTGCAGTAATAAAGTTATGAAATCAAATGTTTATTTTATATTACAGGAGGCATATTTCACTTGCAGCCATTTAGACAATAACAGTAAACTACAGAAACAGTTTGACAACATTTCTAATCATAAACCTGAACAAACGTCACTAAACCAGAAGCTGCAGGTCCTGAGAAGGTGATGTTCTCTGGTGGTTTACACACCGTCCTTCACCTCGGTGAGCTCCTCGATGCGCACCAACACGCTCTCAATCACGTCGAAGGTGTGGAGAGCCGAGTGCAGCGCCTGAAAAAACCCGTTTTCACTAGCAGATCATCCCGACTGGTTGTGTTTGAGGAGGAGGAAGAAGAAACTGACCTGAATCTGAGAGTCTGGTGTCATTTGCGGAAGCTTCTCACCTCCAACAGAGACCGACAGAACTGAACCGTCTGAGAAAAAGCAAACGTCATAAGATGTTTGGGCTGTTTTTTTTTTTTTTTTTTTTTTTATGATCACATGATCATAACTGGAGTCTAGCCTGACCTTTGGCCTTCTTCTTGCCCTCCTTTGTGTCCTGCAGCTCCTTCTCATAGTGGGCTCTGGACATGTTCAGCCCCACGCGCAGAGGCTTCATGAAAGTGTCTTCTATCTTATACAGCTCAGTCCAGATGCCCGTCTGAGATGGAAAAAGCAGGTTTAGAGAGTAGGAGGTGAACACAGGTGGATGGATGAGCCTGGGACAGGTGTGTGGGGGTGTTTCCTAGCACTCACCTGGTTCTCTGTAACTTTGTCTCTGATGACCAGGTACCGCAGCAGGTTCAGAGACTCCATGACTCTAGAAAACACACCAGAGTTCATTTTACTGCAGCTGAACCAGCATGAAGAACGTTGATCAGAGCGTGTGGAGATGATCCAGGAAGCACAGATTTGGGGTGACTGGATTTCTACCCAGCCTGTTCCTAGTGAAGGTTGGACTCAGGTTGCCCAATGTCACCGGTTCTGTTCAGAATATTTATGGACAATTCCTTGACCCAGGACATGTTGGAGGATTATATATCAGTGTTGGCCAGTGAACACCTGGGGATCCAGCTGGTGGAGGTTGGTTGCGAGAGGACAGTGTGGGCCTCTGCTGTAGATGATACCCCCAAAACCTAGCCTAGTGAACTAGACCAATTCTTGCTCATATATAGGATGGCTTGCCAGGCTACCCAAAACCCAGAAAAGCAAAGAAAAAAGGACAGATGGCCTGACCAGGGACGAGTTTAGGAATGACGTTAGCCCAGATGTGTGATGGATTTTTTAGCATGTGTAAAAGATTTGTGCTTAAAAAAAAACACAACAAAAAAACAAGTTCACTGACAAACCAGTTTTTACTTTTTATTTTTGAAAAATGATCGGTTGCTCTGGGTTTAACATGCAGGCTGGACATGAAAATAGTCTCCTCCACCTATCTCCTGCATTAGCTTCTGATAGAAAATAGACTCTAGGTGAAACTCTAGGATTAGAAAATCCTGACAGATCTATGTCACACTGTCACTTAACATTCATGGACTCACCCATCTTGACTCACGACGGGGAAGGCTGTTGTTGGTTTAGCGTCCAGGAAACAGCAGAGAACGTCTGGGCTAGTAGAAGCTAACCGTTAGCATTAGCAACTCCACCACACAGCAGAACTCCTCCAGGCTTGTGTTATTGGTGGAGATAAAACATCAACGTTGCAGAGCAAACAGAGTCAGTGGTAGAGTCGTGTTGCTGTTAGCCAATCAGAGGAGAGATGTCCACATATCAGGAAGTAAGACTCCAGATCCTGCCGTGTTCTGCTCACCTCTCCTCTGGCTCACTTCTAGTTCCTGAATCGGGAGCGCCAGAGCTTTTTTCCCTGAGATTGACTCACAAGACATTCATTTATACTAGAGACCACTGCAGATGTGTTGAATGTGGCATTCTATGGGATGGCTCAGGGCTACAGTTCACTGCAAGTTGTACTTGTATGACTGAGCATGTGACAAACCTTTTGAATCTTGGAAAAACAAGTGAACTTGGTCTTTAACCACGTCATCTCAACTTTGAAATTCTGAAAGGGTAATTTTAGCACATACTGGCTCAAGAATATGATTTAAAAATATGAAAAATTTGCATAGTGTGGCTTCAAAGCAGACAAAAAGCACTGGATTACATTTGTGTATTAATCTGATGATATGAGAAAGATATTGCTGAATTGATATTGTTGACAACTGTGCACTGTTGTTTTAAAGCTGTTATAACAAATCTTCAAACAAGCTAGTTTTTGAACGCAAACAAGGTCCTTGTAACAAGGTCACTCACCCCACCCCTCGGGCATCTTCCCTGCCGGAACCAGAAACCCACATACACATGCTACAGTAAACGAGAACGTCCTAAACACCAGTCGCCGTTTTCTAGGTTCAAACATCATTAGTTGTCTGCAGGGTACAAATCACACAGAGGCTTCCAGGGGCAGCGGAGTGCATCAGGCACAAATAACGTACTGAAAAAGTACCAGAGAATATGAGAACAACAAATCTTTCATTTTTTCATCAAAATAAAACGGAATTCCACGTGCAGCGAGCTGGAATCGAGGCACAGTTGACAGAAACGCTGTTTCTGACCAGAGAGCACTCTCGAGGCAGGCGAACTGGTACCGGTTCAGCGTGGCGGCCTGCAGAGAAGTTTATTCTGAAAAAGTTCTTTAATGTCATTTTCAGCCCTGCTTTGAGTACCAGTAGGGAGAGGTGAGCCTGTCCTTTGCTGCTCAAGAGTTAAAGACAGAGATGTGACCATTTCAGGACACGATAAAATATCCAGCTTCGCTTCACCGTCCATGATGAGAGCGCTCCAACCTTTCAGCCAATCACAGAGCAGTAAGATGGCCTGACTTCCGTTTCATCCAAACTGCCTTTTCTACTGTACGTTCTCTCACATATTCTCACGTGCACATGCGTACATACTTTCTGGTTTGACATAAGACATCAGAATTAAAATATATAGAAATGTGAAAATGAAGTAAGTGTGTGTGTGTGTGTGTGTGTGTGTGGACAACATACAGTGGGCTGTGAAAGTTTGGGCAGCCTTGTTAATCTCCATGATTTTCCTGTATAAATCGTTGGTTGTTACGATAAAGAACTTCAGTTAAATCTATCATCTAGTGCAGCGGTTCCCAAACGTATTTAGCCGCGCACCCCCTTCTATGTCCCGACCGTGTTGACGCACCCCCATCCCCCAAAAACAGGTTTTCAAGAAAGAAAGAAAAAAAAAAGACTTGCAGCACAATCAGTGTGTTTGTTTCTGACCACAACTCACAGCCTCCTACAGTCTGGGAGCTGAAGGAGCCTCTAGGATGAGAGGCTAAATGTCTTCAATAACCAGAAAAGTCCAGCAGCTGTGTTCAGCTAAAACTCTCAGGATGATCATGTCCAGGATGACTGATTATAGTGAAACTTAAATGTAGCTGCTGTCAGTGACCATATAACAGATTTTAATAATTAAAACTCTCAAATAGTGCAGAAAAGCAATAAATAATCTCACAACTTTGCGTGTTGATTATTATTATTTATTAGCCGCATCGGCTCCTAGTGGGTGGAAGTGGAGATTAGCTGCGTTTGATGTTGATTCTCCGTGTGTTTTTATTTCTGCAGTGAGCCATAAAACTCACCTCACTCCGCCTGGAGTTTGTTCTTCAAAACTCGTATTAAATCCACGGTGATGACGCGCTTTAAAGAGCTTCCTCCGCGCGGTATTTTTCATTGCAGGATGCAGTTTCCATCACTTTTAAACAAGTTAATTTAGTTCGGCACACGGGTTTGATTTTTGCCGCTGCACGTCTGCACAGTGAGAGAGGGGAGGGGGGAGACGCGCTGTTGCACTCTGCGGGCTGCAGTAGCTGCAACAGGTGATCAGCAGGCATAACGCCGTTAAAGTCATACTTTAGAACGCCTCCGCAGCTGCATATTTTCCATGATTGCACGGTATGCCCAACCCTAATATACACATCTGTATTGTGTGGGGAAAAAAACACTGTGCCCTTTTCAAAGACACACCGTGCCGGTGTCATGATCGTGATGAATTAATGCCGAGCTCCGGACAGGAGCTATATTGAAAATGAAAGTAAACACGGGCATAAGTTTGAAATGATAAACTGGAGCGATGCGGTGCTGCAGGAGCGTCTCTCCGTTAGAGCTGCAGCTCAGATCATCTGGCAGCTGGGATGGTGGAGCACACACACCTGCTCCTGAAAATAAAAACTTAACGAGCGCGGTTTCGATCGCAATAAAAAGCAAGTTATGTCCAAGATACACGACTGCCCCCATGCCTCCTTTTTGCCGCCATCGCGTAATCTTTTATAAAACGGACATGATTGTGCAACATTACCGCCACGGTCTGAGCTCCTATAAACGACCTTATGCTACAAGATGCCGCATCGGCTTTGCGGCAAATTGGCAGCATTGTTTTATGTGTAATTGTTTATTTTTTATTTTTTTGTCTAATCACCGCCATTACGCTTTTTACCTTGCGCACCCCCTAGCGGCAGCTCGCGCACCACACTTTGGGAATCCCTGATCTAGGAGACACACACAGTGATATTTGAGAAGTGAAACGACGTTTATAGGATTTACAGAAAGTGTGTAATCATTGTTTAAACAAAATTAGGCAGGTGCATACATTAGGGCACCACAAAAAAAGAAATGAACTCAATATTTAGTAGCTCCTCCCTTTGCAGAAAGAACAGCCTCTAAACGCTTCCTATAGCTTCCACTGAGAGTCTGGATCCTGGTTGAAGGTACTTTGGACCATTCTTCTTTACTAAACATCTCTAGGTCATTCAGGTTTGATGGCTTCCGAGCGTGGACGGCTCTCTTTAACTCACACCACAGATGTTGAATAATCTTCAGGTCTGGGGGCTGAGATGGCCGTTCCAGAACGTTGGACTTGTTCCTCTGCATGAATGCCTTAGTAGATTCTGAGCAGTGTTTAGGGTGGTCCTAACCCTAACCCGGTGCAGCTTCAGCTTTGTCACTGACTCCTGGACATTGGTCTCCAGAATCTGCTGATATTGAGTGGAATCCATGCGTCCCTCAACTTTAACAAGATTCCCAGTCCCTGCACTGGCCACACAGCCCCACCACCATGTTTTACTGTAGGTAGCAGGTGTTTTTCTTGGAATGCTGTGTTCTTTTCCCTCCATGCATAACGCTCCTTGTTATGCCCAAATAACTACATTGTAGTTTCATCAGTCCACAGCACCTTATTCCAAAATGAAGCTGGCTTGTCCAGATGTGCTTTAGCACCTCAAGCAGCTCTGTTGTGCTGTGGGTGGAGAAAAGGCTTCCTCTGCATCACTCTCACATGCAGCATCTCCTTGTGTAAAGCGCACCGAATAGATGAACGATGCCCAGTGACTCCATCTGCAGCAAGATGATGTTGTAGGTCTTTGCTCTGTGGGTTGACTCTGACTCTTCTCACCTTTCGTCGCTTCTGTTTATCCCAGATTTTTCTTGGTCTGCCACGTGGAGCCTTAACTTGAACTGTGCCTGTGGTCTTCCTTTTCCTCAGTATGCTCCTAACTGAGGAAACAGACAGCTGAAATCTCTGAGACAGCTTTCTGGATCCTTCCCCTAAACCAGGATGGTGAACCATCTTTGTTTTCAGCTCATTGAGAGTTGTTCTGAGACCCCATGTTGCTGCTCTTCAGAGAATATTCAAAGAGGAGGGAAACTTAAATACTCTTTCTCATAACTGGATTCACCTGTGTGTGGAGGTCAAAGGTCACTGAGCTTACCAAACCAGTTCTGAGTTTCAATAATCAGTTCTAAAGGTTTTGGAATCAATAAAATGACAACAGTGCCCAAATTTATGCACCTGCCTAATTTTGTTTAAACAATTATTGCACACTTTCTGCAAATCCTAGAAACTTTGTTTCACTTCTCAAATATCACGGTGTGTGTCTCCTAGATGATAGATTTACCTGAAATGTTTATCGTAACAACCAACAATTTATAAGATTAACAATCTATTAACAATAATCTATTATGTGCGTGTGTGTGTGGGGGTGTGTGTGTGTTGTGTATACACCTGTCCATGTACTGCAGCAGGTTGGTCTCCGGCCCATCTGGAAGACTGAAGACCTTCCGTAGCAGAGGCATCAGGTGAGTCCCCTGAAACCAGACGTTCTCCTTATCTGGCTGAAGGGGAAAACAAACAACAGTGAAAAGAAGCAGCAGGAAGAAGAGAAACTGCTGTGGAAGCTAAACGGTTCTGTGACCTGCAGGGCTGAGTCGATCTGATTCTTGATGTTTTGAATGATGTAACCTTCAACTCCTGAGTGATTACTGATCCTGAGCAGGTACCTGGGACAAGGTTCTGTTAGGACATGGAACAGAGAAATGGTTCCGGGGTCTTGACAGGAAACCAGCTGGGACTTACTGGAAGAACCTGTACTTGGCCTCAGTGTCAAACTTATCGATGCTCAGCTGGAACACCTTCAGTCCTTTAGTCCTCTGGGGACAGAATTTATTTATCATGTTGTCTCAGTAAATAAAAACCAAAATAAGACAAGCTAAATAGAAAAGCTGTCCCAGAACTCACCAGAACATCGGTGGGACATACGGTCATGACCTTTATTAAATCCTGACAACAGACACAGGGTTTAAGCAGAGCTGAAGGTGACCTTTGGGCCATGAAGTAGATAGATTTCATTACCTGAGGGACCGTGAGAAAGGTTTTAATCTCCAGCAGATCAGCTGGTAGACTGTTGTTCTCCACACGCACCAGGCTCTTCTCATACAGCTCCTTTAGGAGAAAACAGGTGAAACCGTACCTGTGGTGATTATTTATAACAGGTGCATATTAGCTCTCATCATCAAAACCCTCGTTTGTGTCTGCATCCAACGCCTACTTCTAATGGTGTTGTTTTAAGGTATCTACAGGTAAAGGAACCCAAAACACTGGTGAACAGTGGCGGTTCTACATGGAATTACTCCCCGGGCGAGACATCCCT
>SSNS01000156.1:28072-68072 GCA_006937985.1 Aphyosemion australe | reverse complement strand
TGATTCTTAAATCGGAACTTAATTTGTGTATTTAATTATGCTGTCCCATTGATTTTGCTGTTCTTGCTCCTGGAAAGCACACTGAATTAGCCTTTCGCTGGCCCCGCCCCAGAACGGCTATTGTCCAATCACACATCATAGCAACCGTTACTATCTGACAGCTCCAAACAAAATGATGAAGCTAAGCCTAATTTACTACTAAGCATTAGCCTCGATAGTAGTCGTGTCTCCTTCGTTCTCCTTCAGAACCTCCTCATCGAGCTCAACCAGCAACAGCCAAGCATGAGTGCTCCCCCCGCCCGCGGCTGAGCGGAGGTCCGCCTCCCAGACTATCCAAGACCCGTTTAGATAAGACACACCGTGCCGGCAAATCAGCGTAATATTACCTCAACCGTGTGTCTTATAAACGCACATTAAGCCTTGGCGCAACAGCGGGTGGTGTCATGATCACGTGATGAATTAATGCCGAGCTCCGGCCGGGAACTATTGAAAATGAAAGTAAACACGGGCATACGTTTCTTTTTGTTAACAGACTCAGCTGAGATGATAGCGATGCAGAGCGCCGGGAGCTTTTAGAGCAGCTCAGATCAGCTGACAGCTCACAGGGACGCCGCATCGCCGCCACCGCTCCTCGGATCCACGCGTCCCCGGACGCCAGACCTTCTCCCAAACTCCCAACTCCTTGTTCCCTGCTACGCTTCGCTCAGGGGAGCCGACACTAATATATCCCTCCACTGCATACTGTAACCCTTTTGCCTCGATCTGGATGATATTGAGGAGGAATTGCTCCAAAAAATGTCGCTGACACGCATCTGTCTACTTCTTTCCATCGCGGCAATCTGCGGAGCTGCAGTATTTGATCCACTTATTGTCGGAGTTGGCAACAGTAACTAAAGGGGGGCGGGGCTCGGCGAAAGGCTAATTGCCTCTGTGTATGAATTGTGCTATACTAATAAAGCTGCCTTGCCTAAAGGTTACCCCCAAGTAAGGTCTGTTGGTTTGGCCCCACCCCCTTTTACACACCTCCAGATTTGTTGAATGAATAGCGACAGAGCGTGGAGGCAGAAATGTGGACTTCCTCTTTTTAATTTTCTAAACATTGATTCTCAACTATTACAACAGCCTTCATCATCTTCTTCATCACCACCATCCCTAATTTCCAGCTAAAAAATTGGAGTCTACGATTTTCCATCCCATCTTTTTCACGCTGTAAATCAGGAACACCAACAGCTGAGCAGATCCACAGACCTCGATCAGGTGGTTAAACATGGCCAGACATTGGGGAAGATTCTTGTCTTCTTTCTTCAGCAGCACCTGAATCAGTGAAGGCAGCAGGTTCCAGCCCAAACTCCTGATCAGGTTCTGCACAGACAGCGATGAAGCCGGATCAGGAGGTACCATCACCATCAACACACTGAACCAAGGATCGGACCCATCTCAGAGAAACCTACCTGATTCTTCTCATCCAGCATGATGCTGAGGACCTGTGGACTGTTGCCCTCCTCGATGCAGGTCCGTCCAGCCGTGGTGAAGACATCATGGTCCTCTGAGCTGTAGCTGTCATCTGGGAGTGCTTGCTGTGTGAAACACACACAAATGAGACTCAAGGCTGAAGGGACAACATGCTGCTGGTGATTTATGAGGAAAAAAAAGAGGCGTGTTAGATGATTGTATTTTATCACATTCTGCTCCCAACATGTCAGATTTTATGGCTTTCTATGAATAACAACAGACGTGTTAGATAAATAACACACATAACACACGGCCTGGCCCAAAAAACCCGTCTCCACCTGGATGTAACTAAGCAAACAGGTAGGAGCCTCCTATTGGATAATGGCTGCATGGGTGATTATCTTTCAGCTGCAACAAGTTATTTAACTGGTGCAATGAGCTGCTTCTCATTTCTTCAACAACCATGTGGAAAGACACATCTGGTGGTGGTGGAACAGATGTTAGTCTGTGTGAGAAGGGTCACATCACTGGCATGCATCAAGCAGAGAAAACATCAAAGGAGATGCAGAAACGACTAAAACTGGGTTCAGAGCTGTCCAACGCATTATTAACAACTGGTGTGATGAGTCCAGATGGACCCTGTTCCAGAGTGATGGGTGCATCAGGGTAAGAAGAGAGGCAGATGAAGTGATGCACCCATCATGCCTAGTGCCTACTGTACAAGCCTGTGGGGGCGGGGCTATGATCTGGGGTTGCTGCAGTTGAATAGGACCTGAACCCCATTGAGAATCTTTGGGATGTGCTGGAGAAGGCTTTGTGCAGCGGTCAGACTCTACCATCATCAATGCAAGATCCTGGTGGAGCATTAATGCAACACTGGATGGAGATAAATCCGGTGACGTTGCAGAAGCTGATGGAAACAACGCCACAGTGAATGTGTGCTGTAATCAAAGCTAAAGGTGGTCCAACAAAATATTACAGTGTGTGACCTTTTTTTTTTGGTGGCAACTTTTTTTGAGCCGGGCAGTGTATGATAAATCTACTACAAAGTAAACTAAAATGTTTTCATATGTTATGTTAACTGTTGATATTTTGCTTCTAAATATAGATTCTACCTAGAATATAGATCTACCACTTGAACAGTAAATAGTAGTTGTAGTAGAACAGCTGATACTTTTAAGTATTGTTACTTCCACAATGTTTCACAACTACCTATCCATAATGCTTACTGTGTATGTGTCTACATAGGAACTACTGTAGTATATAGTGTCTTGTTTTATTTTATTTTTTGCATTTTTGGTCACTTTACTACTCTTTTGCTATCTGTCTTGAGTTGTGGTAACGCACAAATTTCCCCACTGTGGGATCAATAAAGTCTTATCTTACTGACCTTCTCAGTGGCCTAGTGGTATGAGTGTCTGCCATGAGACTGGGAGGTAGTGGGTTGAAATCCACGGTTGGGTCATACTGAAAACTTTAAAGAGGAGCTAGAATGCAGTTAATCAACAATCTAAAACAGCTTTGAGCCTCTAAAAAGCATCAGAATTGTTCTTTAGGCTTTCATCTGTCCCAGGAGTCCTGATACAGGCCATTCTAAACCCCCTAAACCAGCCTTGCTGTGAAAAGAGCTGTTAGCCCCTCCCACTTGGCCAGGACAGGAATATGATAATGAGCTGCTTGCTGATTGGTTAGTTTCCCAGAAGGCCTCAGACACTGGAGACATGCAGGTTTGAGGAGGCGTGGCTCCCCCTAGTGACGTGTTAAGGAAGGCTTTCTCAGACCAGGAGGTTTTCTCTCGCCTTTTTCAACTTTCTAATTTACATAAAAAGTAGGTCACACACGACTTTGACTTTTTGGCATGCTGACCACCCAAGCTGACTTAGTCAACAACAACAAGGAACATGTTGGTTTACATTCTAGGTCCTCTTTAAAAATGGCACCCAATGCCTCTTCGCTTGACACTCAGCATTAAGGGGTTGGATTGGGGGGTTAAACCACCAAATAGTTCCCGAGCGCAGCCACAGCTGCAGCTCACCGCTCCCCACCACAGGGATGGGTCAAATGTAATTTCACCAGTGGGTGATGATGACTAACGGGACTTACTTATCTTAAAGGAGGGTTTTATCTCAGGGTCAAGGCTTAAAGACGCCAACAGAACGACATCATCTGAAAAATGCCTCCTCTTCATGACTAGCCTGGCCAGCCATACCAATGCTTCCTTATGGGAAGCAATGGGTCTGGTAACGCTCCTATTCAAATAACCCCACCCCCTGAGAATTCTCACCGAGCCAATCAGCACTGAGCAGTGTACGTCACACACAGCAACGCTCAGTTTCTCATAAACAACAAAGATGGCGTCTGAAGCGGAGTTCACTGCAGCTCTTTCCTCTGTTCTAAATGACTTGGACATGTCTTTAAAACCACAACAAGAATCAGCGCTAAAAGCCTTTCTTCTAAAAAAGATGTTTGCGCTGTGCTACCCACAGACATATATACGTAGATGCTTCGTGGACTGGCGCTGCAGTAGTGGCCGGCTGCCATCTTAGATGGGTCTCCATTTGCCCCCAGTGCATTCATTTTCTACTGAGGAAGGTGCTTACCCAGCTAAAAAACACATTTTATTGTGGTGTGACCTTTATTGGCGCTAATGGAGAAACAAGTAAAAAATGCCAGAAAGCTGGGGTTAACTGCAGTGCAGCTCGGCGTGAACAGTGAGAGGGAGATTGTTAGCAGACTAAAACATTCTCAACTGCAGCATGAAATCAACCGCTCTATACTCGCAGCTAAGAGAAAGTGGGGTTTAGTGGCCTACTTCCAGGGGAGGTGGGTTTCAGATCTGAGACTAGCTTCATGGGGAGGAGAAAGGTTTGATGATGCACTTAGTTTCCATCCTTGTGTCTGCAGGTCTTTCCTCATAATCTGAAAACTTGCAGCTGAGACAGGAAAATGCACGAATGCAGCCAAAAGCGGGTTTGGGGATATTTATCATGATTAAATAACAACATCTATGGTAAGAAGTTCCAAAAAGTGGATTTTCCATTATATGGCCCCTTTAAAAGCTTCAGACATCTGGTTTCCCCGAGTCAGCACAGCTTCTGACAGCTTAAATGCACCACAGGGTGAGTGAGGAAAAGTCTGAACATCAGTCACAACTGATTCTCTCTAGGTGAACACGTGTCTGACTCTACTGCCCTTCATGATTTGTAGCTCGTCCCATAAAGGATGAGTCAGTTGGATGGAGAGACAGAAACAGCCTCAGTCTGTGGACGTTTGAGATGTTTACGTCCCACCTCCATCCTAATGTGCAGCAGATCACCCTCAGAGATGACAGGGGAACAGGGAACAATGAATCAGGACATCAGCTGCACTCACACATCTCTGGACCACATCACTGAGCAGCTCCAGAGCCATCGCTGCTGTCCTCAGATCAGCTGGAAAACAGTCCTTCAAAACACAGAGAGGCGCATACAAGTAGTCAGACCATCAGTGGACAAACCAACCGTCCCCGTTTTAAACGTTTTTTAAGCTAGGTTCGCGTGAGCTCTGAAGCATGATGAATTAGCCAAAGTAAACATGGAGTTTTTCTCAGATTTGTTATAAAACCGAACAGCGGAGCAGGAAGCTTCAGACTTCTAAAAACACAACAGATAAAAACATCACACAAACCTTTCCTTCATGTCCCAAAACAAACCAGATATAAACTCCACGTTCCCCCGCTGCAGCGCGCCGTCCGGGTTGATCCTCTCAGCCACCGTAGAAACGTCAGAGGTCAGAGGTAAACAGGAAGAGAAAAAACAACATGGAGCCGGAGGAGAGGAGAAGGAGGAGAGGAGGCTCCACTAAAACCTCCAAGAAAGGTTAGTTTTTAGTCCCAATCTAGCCTGTATTTTAGATGAGGGACGAGTTTAGCCCGTCAACGATCTAACCGGAAACAGGAAAACGTTTTTATTTCTTTTACCTTATCCGCTGTGAGACTGGGGATACAGAAATAACACAACTGTCTTAAAGGGGCAGAAGAATACAAAGTAACATTTCCTTGTTGTTGATGAACAAAGACATTTTGGGTGGTCAAAAGTAGCGTACCAAAAAGTCAAAGCCGTGTGTGACCTACTTCTTATGTAAATTAGAAAGTAAAAAAAAACAACTCCTGTTCCAAGCAAGGCTGCCTTAACACGTCATAAGGTAGCCACTCCTGCTACATCTACATGTTCCAACCTAGAGGTGCCTGAAAAAATGGATTCACATTCGACTCGTGATTCTTACTTATAAAGATTCAGAATCGATTCATAAAGGTTCAGAATCGATTCTGTCTGAAAGCCTTTATGTAAACTGCCATGTTTCCGAGCGTCCCTGAACGCATAATCGCTGGAGCACCGGCGCTAGCTGTAGCTGTTTCGCTTCTCATCCGAGGAGCTTTGTCAATTCTGACTGGAATATGGGATCTTATAAACTGTAGCTGTCTATTGTTGCTCAACGAGCAGCATCTGCCTGTGAATGCCCCTCCTTCCTACCTCTTGATGAGTCGTTAGCATCGTTAGCCTCTATTGTTTGTGAGTTGTTGTTTTGATTAGATGCAGGAGGGTGTGAACTGGACTGAAACTGTGTTGGAATTAGGTTCAGAGCTGCATTGTAGCTGCTGGAAAGGTGAAACCTGAGTCCTCCTCCTCTATTTAAGGATGGTTTGTCCATTTTGACATAGATGGCTTCCTTAACTCCTCTCTCAAACCATCTATCGTCCAGAATGTGGACTTTGTCATCTTCAAAGGTTGACCCTTGGTCCTTCAGGTGTAGGTGGACTGCAGAGTCTTGGCCTGAAGAGGTGGCTCTCCTGTGCTGTGCCATGCGCTTGTGTAGTTGTTGTTTAGTTTCCCCTATGTAAAGGTCTGGACAGTCCTCACTGCATTGGACTGCATAAACGACGCCGCTCCGCTTCTGTTTGGGTGTGTTGTCCTTTGGATGGACCAGCCTCTGTTTGAGGGTATTGTTGGGTTTAAAGTTTACAGGGATGTTATGTTTGGAGAAGATTCTTCTCAGTTTCTCAGAGACTCCTGCCACATATGGGATGCTGGTACCTCTGCGCCTGTTGTCCTTCTCTTTGCTGTTTGCCGCTGTGGATTCCTTTCTAGACTTCTTTGTTGATTTCACAAAGGCCCAGTTGGGGTATCTGCAGTTTTGGAGCGCTTTCTTAACGTGTTTCTCTTCCTTTTGCTTTCCCTCAGTCTTTGTGGGAATATTCTCAGCCCGATGGTGCAAAGTCCTGATAACTGACATTTTGTGCTCCAGTTAAGAAAGCTCTCCAAAACTGCAGATACTGAGCCAGGATCCTCTGGAGGTTTCTTCCTGTTAAAAGGGAGTTTTCCTCTCCACTGTTGCTACATGCTTGCGTAGTATGAGGATTGCTGAAATTGATGCAATCTGCTGGGTTCCTTATATAGGAAACATTTTTACTGATTGGCTTAATGAACTGAACTGTATTGGAATGTTTACTTTGAGAAGAGCCTTGAGACGACTCTTGTCGTGATTTGGCGCTATAGAAATAAACTGAATTCAATTGAAATTGAATTTGTTAAATTTTACAAGGTCAGCAAAACTAAATGTTGCCTTTTCATCAAAAGATTGCCTCTGTTTACAGTTGTAGAATCACTTTATTTTACCTTGTAAATTTGCATTTTCTTGAACATAACCAGTTTTATTTAAAGTAAAATAACAATTTCCCATTTATAACTTGCAGAAGAAAGTAGTTAATCCTCGAACTGACACTCTTTGTTAATATTGATTGTGAATCGATTTGAATCGAGAATTGATTCTGAATCGAATCGGCACCCCGAGAATCGGGATCAAATCGTGAGTTGTTGTAAGATTCACATCCCTATTCCAACCCACTTCAGCATCAGCAATATTGAAATGCTGGTCGCAGCAACGCTACCGCAGAGCCACGGTAAGCCTAATTTATACTTCTCCGTCTGAGTGGGTACGGAGACACGCAACACCATTATGCATCGGCACAAGGGCTCTCTGACAGGCTGGCAGAGGCTGACAGACATATGCACAAGTCTTTAACTATCCGTGGAAAGTGACGGAGACCACAAGCTTGTGATTGATCCGGACGCCGTTTCCTATAACTTTGTCAACAGCACTGCCTTTACACCCTCAAAAAATAAAGATATTTAGCGGCAGACATGGAACATTTTGAAGAACGCCTCGTGGAAAAAGTCCGAAAATATGAATGTTTTTTCACCCGTGACTGGAGTACAAAGATACGCAGCAAGCGTTTTATTCGTGGACGGAAATGACAGGAAAACGTGGGTTAAGAAGTGCTGATCGCATGAAGAGGTGGAGGAGAATGAGGGACAAATTTGTTTGTGTTAAAAAGTCTCTGAAATACATAAAGACAATAAAACACAATAGTAAATATACTGCCTTGGACTGGATACATGACTGTAATGGTGGCAGGATAGCCCAGAAAAGTGCCACGCCCTCTGTTGTTCTGGCGTGGAATTGCTTTGCAACACTCCCCAGGTGACAGAGAGGTCTTAAGGGAAAACATCTCCGTCAATGCGTGTGCTCAACTCCACACGAGCTGACAGAGAAGTATAATTAGGCTTGAGCCGGGCCTCTGTTAGCACCAGCCTGAGCTGTTAGCTTCAGCTAGCAACAGCTTTGCTGAAAGAGAGAAAAACGAGCTCTCACCACTCAGGTTCCAGGATATGCTGGTAAAATCCAGACTAGAAATGAATGCCAGATAGATCTACATCTTATGGTCTGGTCCGGTGTTTTTCTTCCTTGTTCGTCTTCTACAACCCTTATACAAGCAGCCTGTCTTTGCCACACACTCATTCTTGACTCATAGCTTGAGTGGGGACTAGTGATGTGACATTCACAAACTAATCAAATGTTTTGAACGGCTCTTCAAAGTGAACGATGAGAGCCAAATGCTTGTAGAGAACTGTTCATCTTGGCTTCCAGTAATGCCCCCCCTCTCACAGAAATTGGCAGAACACTAAGTCCCCCGCCCTGCGCTCACGGAGATCACGCCACTTCGTTCAAAAGAGCCAGTCTTTTGTCATAAGTCCCATCACTAGTGGGGACTTTTTTTTTTTTTCAGAACTTTATTGAACAAATAGTTTACAAAATCACAAAATGTATGCAAAATTTAACACAGAGTCTGTGCCAGGGTGCAAAAATATCAAATAAATTCTAATAATTTATATTTAGTGCAAATATTATTGTTTTTAAAGCCTTTTTGTTAAAAGATCCATTAATCCATTTTATATAAGACTTGAGTGGAGACTTACTGAGAAACCCTGACTGTAGTTTTAGTGATCTGGATTTTAATGTGAAATAAATATTGGGGTCTTGTTCACGAGTGAGGGTAGGGCGGAGCGGATTGGTGCTGCGTCTGCAGTGATGCGGGCGTTGTACCGGTCTGTCGTGGTGAAGAGAGAGCTGAGCCGAAAGGCGAAGCTCTCAATTTACCGGTCGATCTGCGTTCCTACCCTCACCTATGGTCACGAGCTTTGGGTAGTGACCAAAAGAACGAGATCACGGATACAAGCGGCCGAAATGAGTTTTCTTCACAGGGTGTCTGGGCTCTCCCTTAGAGATAGGGTGAGGAGCTCGGTCATCCGGGAGGGGCTCGGAGTAGACCCGCTGCTCCTCCACATCGAGAGGAGCCAGTTGAGGTGGCTCGGGCATCTGGTTAGGATGCCTCCTGGACGCCTCCCTGGTGAGGTTTTCCGGGCACGTCCAACCGGGAGGAGACCCAAAGGAAGACCCAGGACACGCTGGAGGGACTATGTCTCTCGGCTGGCCAGGGAACACCTTGGGATTCCCCCGGAGGAGCTGGCCCAAGTGGCTGGGGAGAGGGAAGTCTAGGCCTCCCTCCTTAAGCTGCTGCCCCCGCGACCCGACTCCGGATAAGCGGAAGAAAATGGATGAATGGAATAAATATCAAATTATTAAAACATTCATTCTGTGACTCCGTTCATTACTGTTCACCTGGTCTAGCCACATTTCCTGATAGTTTTATTAATAAAACCATTTTCCTTTAATCCAAACTAAGATTTTCCACTTTCGAAATTTTTTTTTATCTGTTTCTGTTTGACCACACGAGAACAAGATTTGTACTCATCATATAACAGTCGATCTGTCTGATAAACCAGGGGTTCCCAAATTGGGGGTCGGGACCCCCAAGGGGGTCCCCACAATTTTGTCTTTGCTGAGGCTGTGAGGTTAGCAAGATTATATTTGTAAATTGTAAATTTATAAAATCCCAATAACACACCTTACAGTATAATCAGACCTCCACATAAAAGTTATAACTCTGTATGTCTGTAGAAAGTTTGTAAATGATCACATGTAATGTGTTTATGTGTGTAGGAGTTGGGGGTCCTGGCTTGTCTTGGACACGGGCAAGGGGGTCCGCCAAAAAATTTATTTGGGAACCACTGTGATAAATCATAGAAGTTTTTCTCCATGTTAGATTATTGATAATCATCTTTTTCCACTGGCAAGAATATTTTTGTGTTTATTTTATTTCTCCTGACCGTGTGTGTGTGTGTGTGTGTGTGTGTGTGTGTGTGTGCGTGCGTGCGTGCGTGCGTGCGTGCGTGTGTGTGTCTTTTCTCTGGTTTGTGTGACAGGTGAGAAACCTCATCCGGCTCTGACGGCTGAAGAAGAGGCTCAAAGGTGTAGTAGGTTTTCTTTTTATTGGATGTGTGTGTAGCAGGACAGTAGCTGTGTCAGTAGAAGGAAGCCTTCTGGATTAACATGAATCTGTTTATTTGTCAGGAGGGAGGTGGTGAAGGAGAAGCTGAGGGAGAAGCTGGAGCTGGAGAGAAGAGCTCAGAAGGTGGTGGAGCGCCTCCTGGAGGACATCGTGCCTGAGGACTTCCTGGTTGACTGTGTACATGTTTTTGTTTTTAAATAATGACTGTTTTACAAAAGTTAAAGGCCTGCATAACAAACACAACTTCACACTTTATCTTCCACTCACACTCCCTCTCTCTGCCTCTCACCTGGGACTGGGGCCTTTAACTGGGATCCCAGACCTCCCTCTGCCTGGCTGACACGTCTGATTGGCTGAAGGTGTCCTTAGCAGATGGCCAAACCAGGCGCTGTGAAAGCAGATGATTTCTGCTACTTGTGTTCGTTTCAGCTCTCTCTCCACCACATCACTAAACAGCTGATTTAATTTTCTCCTTGAAAATAAAATAAAACCGCTGAGTTTACCTGCTACGTTTAAGTTTGACTTCATTCAAACTTGTTTGTTCTGTTTTTTTTTTACAGGCCAAGTTCATCACTCCAGCTAATTACAGAGATACTGTGGAGGAGAGATTCCTGGCTATGCTGTGTGGTTATCCCCTTTGTTCAAATAAACTAGGCAAGGTTAGATGCGTCATCTCAGTCACCTGAAGAATAAAAACTCTAAAATATATATTTGGTTTTTTAATCTGTGTCACACACACTTTGTTTTTTAGATCCCCACACAGCGGTACAAAATATCAACTAAAACAAACAGAGTTTATGACATCACGGAACGTAAGGTGGGTGCTTTCATGTCCAGATCTTAAAATAATGATATTAATCTGCATGTTAATATAAAGATTGTCATTTTCTCTTTTTTGGTATTTGTAGTGTTTTTGTAGTAACTTCTGCTACAAAGCGTCTAAAGAGTTTGAGCTTCAGATATCAAAGACTCCTCTTTTTCTCCGGCAGCATGAGAGGTGTGCTGCTGATCCTCCTCTACAGCTTTGATACACACAAGTGATTACAGGCTCTAAATATGCTGTTCGTGTTTTTTCTTTCACTGACAGTCCCCCAGAAGTCAAGTTATTAAAGAAAGGAGACCGGTATGTACTTTGGTTTTCATTATTAGTCTGAACAAAAACAAATAAACGACACAAGAATGGGCATTTATAGATATTTATATATTTGTGTTGGTGAACTTCACATTTTATATCCTGAATACTGATCAAACCAACCCATGAGGATACTGCTGTTCTTTTGTTCTGTCTGTGTTCTGCAGACTCCTCCCAGTGCGCTCCACCGGGTGGATTTGTTCTTTTTTTTAAAGATTCACCACACGTTATTATTCTGAGAGCAGTTCAGGGCTGAAGGTTTCCTGGTGACATTTCTGTCTTAATGTGTTTGACAAATATTTGTTAAAGGAACTATTTGTCCACGTGATTATATATGTGGTTCTATGTCAGTAAGTAAGTAAATTTTATTTATATAACACTTATCACAGAAAGAGAATCACAAAGTGCTTCACAAAGATCAACAAAACAAATCATAGTCATAAAATTATAAAACGATCTTAAAACAAAACAACTATAAAATACATTTAAATCAGAAAACAGTTAACATTTTTAAATGATAAAACAAATGAAAGATGATTATAAATTCGAGTTAAAAATAAAGATTTAAGTGAAAGCAGATTTAAATTAAAGAGTCTTCAGCTGCTTTCTAAAGGTGACCAGACTGTCAATACTGCGTATGAATAAAGGAAGTTCATTCCAAAGTCGGGGTGCAACAGCCTGGAAAGAGTGATCACCTGGACTTTTATATCTGGTCTTTGGAACTTCTAGGAGGTTCTGGTTGGTGGACCTGAGGGCTCGGGTTGGAGCGTAAGGCTTTAACAGTTCAGTAACATAAGGAGGAGCTTGGCCATGAAAGTTCCAGTCAGGGTTCTAAAGTTAATGGGTAACCAGTGCAGAGACATCAGAACAGGAGTGATGTGAGCTCTTCTGTTTGCTCCAGTTAGGAGCCTCGCTGCAGAGTTCTGGACCAACTGAAGGCGCTCAAGGGCTTTTTTGTTAAAACGTGAAAAGTGTGTTACAGTAATCTAGATGGGAGGAGATAAAGGCATGGAGAACCATTTCAAGTTCATGTTTTGACACCAACCTTCACAGTTTGGAGATATTTCTCAAGTGATATAAACAGTTTCTGACCAGCGTTTTTGAGTGACCTTCAAGAGACATTGATTGGTCAAAAACACCCAAATTCCTCATGTTTGACTTGGCGGCAGAAGCTAAATGACCAAGTTGTTGACTAATCCGAGGAGCCATGCTCTCAGGGTCAATGATCAGACATTCAGTCTTTTCAGAGTTTAACTGAAGGAAGTTATCTTCTAGCCAGCTAGTGATCGCTGATAGGCACTCTAGTAGTTCAGCCAGTTTATGGAGCTCAGAATCCTTAAAGGAGCAGTACAGCTGAATGTCATCTGCATATAGGTGATAGGAGACATCATGAAAAGCATCAATTATCTGTCCAAGAGGGTGTATATATAATAAAAACAGGAGTGGACCTAAAACAGAGCCTTGGGGTACCCCACAAAACAGGTTTGTGGAATCTGACATGATTTGGTTTATACAGACACTGAAACTTCTGTTAGAAAGGTACGATCTGAACCAGTCTAGAACAGTTCCAGAGATTCCCACCTAGTCATGAAGTCTGTTAACTAAGGTGCTGTGATCAACAGAGTCAAAAGCTGCAGAAACATCCAACAATACTAAGACTGTAAATTCCCCGTTGTCTGCAGCCATCATGATGTCACTGGAAACTTTAATCAAAGCTGTTTCTGTTGAATGAGTTTTACAAAAACCAGATTGGAATTTATCAAAAGTGTTGTGAAGTTCCGGAAAAGTAATCAGTTGATCGGCTACAACTTTTTCTAAAATTTTAGAGATAAAGGGCAATTTAGAAATGGGTCTGTAATTATTAGGCTGTCTTTATTCAACAACAAGTAAAATGTTGGTTTTAATTCTAGGTCCTCTTTAAGGATAAAAATGTCTAATTTGATGAAAAGTGGCCCTTTAACTACTTTGAAATGTCAAGGTCATCAAAGTAGGATCACAAAATGTATTTCACTGTATTTTACTTTATCGACCTCACGGTCCACCCTTTTCCTCGGAATTTGCAGAACTTTTATCATCTATGCGCAAAACCAACATTTTAACACAACTGTCTTAAAGGGGCAGAAGAATACAAAGTAACATTTCCTTCTTGTTGTTGAATAAAGACAGCTTGGGTGGTCAACAGCAGCATGCCAAAAGTCAAAGCCGTGTGTGACCTACTTTTTATGTAAATTAGAAAGTTGAAAAAGGCGAGAGAACAACTCCTAGAATGGCCTGTATCAGGGCTCCTGGTACAGATGAAAGCCAAAAGAACATTTCTTCTTGTTGATTACCTGCATTCTAGGACCACTTTAAAGACCACAGTAAGACCTCCACGACGTGACTGGCGTGGTGTGGTAAAAACAGAGCAATTTGGTGGACATATCTCATTGAAATGCACAACATTTCCATCTTCCTGCCACGTCTCAGTAAGAAATAAATAGTCCAAGCCCTCTTTGATGAACAGCTCATTTAAGATAAAGGATTTGTTTGAAATGGAATGGGCATTTAACTGAGCACACTGAACTGAATCTTGGAGATCATTTGTCTTCTTAACCTGTTGCAGAGGGATGGGTCGTAAACATCTGGTGCGTTTCTGGGTTCTCCGGCCATAAAAACAGTTTATATCCTTGCAGGCTGATAAATGAACTGGAATAGGAAAACTTTCAGGTCTGTCAGCAGAAGAAAAAATTGTGGGGGCAGTGACCTTTGGAAGGCATGCAGATAATGGTTGCATTGGGGGAGGATTATAGAGGGCAGTGTTGTTTGAAGTTGTGGTGCGAGCGACGGCCGAAGAAGGTGTAGATGGCTGGGATATGGACCGTCATGTCTGTGAAAAGGAATCCACCATAGATGTATATCTATGGGACTGCACAGCATACCTGATGTTCGCGGTTAGCATGCTCGAGCCATGTCGATTAGGGCGTACACCATCTCGCCTGAAAAAAGAAAACAGGTTGAATTTATCAATGAAACCAAAATTGAAGGACCTGCAAGCAGACTGGAGCCAGGAATGGAGAGAGAGGAGGCGGCTGAAACTTCCACATCCACAAGAAACTGTGGGAATTGGGCCAGAGATGAAAACAGACATTCCACTGCTCTTCAGGATGTCAAAGAGATGGTTAAAATGCTGCTGTGTGATGACAGACTCCCGACGTGTAACATCATTGGATCCCACATGAATGATCACTCTTTTAACTGAAGTTGGGATGGAGCCCAGCAGACCAGGAAGTATATCCAGCATAGCAGGGACGGTAACTGATGAAAAACATCTCGTCATGACATTGAAGAAGCGGACATTCCTGATTATTGAGTCACCTACCAGCAAAGTGGTAGGTGAAAACAGTGGACGAGGTGCAGATGATTCTGTATTTGGGTCCCTGTGGAGTAGTGGAGGATTCTGGGTTTGGGTTCCCGTGGAGCCAGGGGACTGGGGGGTACGAGGTGGAGGGTTTGTAATGGAGGGGCTCACTTCCTGAGCCGGGGCAGGTGGTCCAGCGGAGTGTCGATGCACAGCATCCTTCATTATTTTGCAATCGGGCAGTGGAGGTTGAGGTCCGGGAGGGATTAGACTGTGTAGGCTGCTTCTTACAGACTACAGACTCCTGCTGGATGACATCAGGTGGGTCAGTGGAAGGAAGGAGCTTGGAGAGATCAGCTGCTTGATCCTCAGCAAGAGGAGAGAAGGGATTTGACAAGCCCTTTTTATAAGACACACCATGCTAGCAAATCAGGGTAATATTGCCGCAACGGTGTGTCTTATGAATGCGCTATGGCGGCAGACGATGCGGGAATTTTGCGGCTTTCGTGCCGCCATGCTTGATAGTAATATTGCTTTAATATTGCAGCTTCGCTGGTCTTATAAATGCTCATTAAGCCTTGGCGCAACAGAGGGTGGTGTCATGACCATGTGATGAATTAATGCCGAGCTCTGACAGGGAACTATATTGAAAATGAAAGTAAACACGGGCATAAGTTTAGTTTTGTAAACAGAATCAGCTGAGATGGTAAACTGGAGCGATGCAGAGATCCTGGAGCTTCTCTCCGTTAGATCTGCAGCTCAGATCATCTGACAGTTCACAGGGACTGTGGAGGAGCGCGGCTTTGATAACAATAAAAAGCAAGTTATGTCCAAGATAAACGGAAGTCCGTGGCAGCGCAGAGACTGCCCCTATACCTCCTTTATGCCGCCATCGCGTAATCTTTTATAAAAAGGACACCATTGCGCCACATTACTGCCACAGTCTGACCACTTATAAACGACCTTAGGCTCCTAGATGCCGCCTCAGCATTGCGGCAAATTGGCGGCATTGTTTTATAAAAGAGGCTAAAGACTGAGGTCAGGTGGGGGTGGGACCAGCAGCAGGGGCTCTCATACAGCCACGTACCACAACCTCAGACCAAGATGAAGATGGGTCTGGAGTAGAGCTGGAAGTTGGTAGTCGTGATGCAGCAGGGTCCCAAGCAATGGAGTCTTGGAGCAGAGGGTTCTGCATGGATGTCTCTTTTTTAAATTTACTGACAATGAAACTGGACAGTGAAGGGAGACGATTTCTAAAACTATCCAGCAGCATTTCTTTCTTTTGCAGTTCAGCAGTCACCGTACATCCTCTATAAAGCCCCATTCCTTAACTTTGTGGATATATGCTCTTTGTCGCCCTCTCCAGGCTTGCTGCGTAACGTCACTGTCGTAACATCAAATCTCTCTCTGGGGCATAAGAGGCATGTTTACATTCCTAATGTCAGGCAAAACAACGAAAACAAACTTTTCCACCTCCACACATTGAATAAATAGTTTTATCAGGACTGCATAACAACTTTATGCCCGACCAAACACAATAACCCTGGTGAAATCATTTATTACTTACCTAGCCATTAGCAGCACGGCTAGGTCAGAGTCCGTAGTTCATGCTGTTCTTTCTAAAAGAGCTCTCCAGCGAGGAAAAGACGGCCCAATAATAACTCTGGTCTTTGCTCTTGTTCTATCACGTTCTCCTTTTCTTTTCCTAGATTCCTCTGATAAGGGATTTCTAGCTTTCTTTGGTGAATCTGCCACTGCTACAGCGAGTCTACGTTATACAAGTATGGCAAGCCAAAGGGATAAAAAATTTCGCGTTCTAAACTCGCTTTTAGAACACGCAGGTTTTTGCCCCCTTTGGCGTCAAAACGCACGTTCAAGACACGCATTTTGGCAGACATAGAACGCGTTTAGAACGTGCACTTTTTTTTATCCCTTTGGCTTTCCATGTATTGCCGTAAAGCAACACCCAGTCAGTACTTCCAGTAGCGACCCGAGCTCTAAAACTGTATAGTGCAGTAAACAGACGTGGGACCCCCATCACTATCACAGGTACGAAAATGAACATAATAGATGATAGTATGACGCCAAAACTTTACAAAAAAGCATAATTTTAAGGTGTAAAAGTTGCGGAATGTTACTTTAAGGTTCTTAAATCTTTTATTTGCTTTAAAAAGGAAAAAATCCGCACACTTCTATCTGCAGTTAGAGTTTTTTAATCAAGCTTTCGGTCAGAAGACCTTCATCAGGAGAACAACTCCTGATGAAGGTCTTCTGACCGAAAGCTTTATTAAAAAACTCTAACTGCAGATAGAAGTGTGCGGATTTTTTCCATTTTGATAGTTCTATACCTTATCCAGCACCTTCACACAGATGAGCGGTGTTTTCTATTTGCTTTAAAAAGCACAGACTCATTGTGGGGCAGAAGGAGGGGGAAGACAGCCATTCAAAATAGCTTCAAGGTTGCAGAAAGCTTTCACTGTCGGATCCTAAAGGGTTTTAGTCCAACTAAAAGTCCAAGAAATCAAAAATCCCCCCAAAAAACATAGGAATCATAAAGGTCCAACAAAATCCACAGAATCCAGCAATCAGTGACAGGAAAGAACCAGGTTTTTAGAGGAATTAAAGCAGAAAAGTAGGGAGCTGAAGAGACGCATCTGCCACGTCTTCAGGCTTCGTAACTTATCTACTATGTGTGGTTCTATGGTTATATGTGTGGTTGCATGTGTGATTCTGTGGATAGGGTTAGGGTTTTTGTGGTTATATCAGCTCCAGATTAATGATGGGTCAGTGACCATAGGTTATGCACTAGAAGGACAAAATGACTTTGTTCTGGTCTTATAATTATTAGTTTAGTGATTTTGCTGGTTTTAGTTGATCTTTGCTCCTCAGATCAACATCGTTGTTTTATTGACACAATATTTGGGTCCTGATCAGAGTGGTTTAGGATTATGAATCTTAAGTTTGGTACTTGCATTATTTATTTATGTTACATCACAGACTACAGACCTTCAAAGCAATAGAGTTGTTGTGTAAAGGATCACAGTGTAGGGCAGGGGTTCCCAAGCTGTGGGTCGGGACCCTCAAGGGGGTCCCCACAAGATTGCAGGGAGTCCCCACAATTTTGTCTTTGCTGAGGTTGTGAGGTTGGCAAGATTTTATTAGTAAAAATTACATTTATAAAATCCCAATAACACACCCTACAGCAGTGGTTCTCAATTAGTGGGGCGCGCCCCCCTTGGGGGGCGCGGGAGAAGAGCTGGGGGGGCGCAGCGGACGCACCCAACCCCCCCTCCCCCCACCCACCCCGCTCGGAGCCTCCCCACGGAGAATACAAGGGTATTCCAACCTCCACTGTCAGTCCAATAAATGAGGATCAGACTGATTTGTGAACATAGAAAAAGTCCAAACATGATTTTTATTTAATGGAAAGACAGTGCATGTGTTAGATGGAAGAGACATTTAGATTTTTCTTACTTTTTGTTTCACTTTATATTTGTTGTTTGGTAGAGTGACGTATGAACGGCCTGAATTAAACACGGTTATGTTAAAAAGAAGTCTCATCTTGTTTCCCTGCGGTGCCCACCATAGTGGTATTTTATTTATATAAAATGTTTTTTAACATAACTTTCTTTCTTTCATATATGAGAAATTGAAAGAATCGCTGCTGCATTTGGACATGCTAAGGTGGGCGCATTTGCTCGCAGTCAGAGGCCGCATGATCCATTTTCCCATCACGTTCATGTAAAAAATAATAATAATAAACATTCAATAAAACCGTTAAATATCCATTCATTTTTATTAATATGTAGTCCACACAAGCTGACCAGAGTGCCCCAGTAACATAGAAACAATGCAATTAAACAATTTCACTTAAATTATCAACATTTCACCTGCTGCGCCCGAACGCACATTCCTTCTGCTCCGGCGTAAACCTGATGGTCACCTGCTTGTGCGTAATCAGATGTCTCTATGGAGCTGCTGAAGAGACTAACGAGGTTCTGGACTTTTGCCTCAGACAGACTCATGGCAAGGCAAGGCAGTTTTATTTATACAGCGCATTTCCTACCCGAAGGCAACTCAAAGCGCTTCATGGCTCGTGGCTGTTAAAATGTGATGATTCAGAGCTCCGCTGACACGCTGGATCCAAAGATCCAAGCAGCTACTGGAGTAACGAATTCTACTGCAGCCAGAGTTTTAAAGTCAGGAAACATTTCACCAAATGAAATAACCAGAAGTCTACCAGACTCTCTGAAGAAGGGTTTCCACTTTCCAGATCTGGAAGCTCTTGACATTGCGCTCTGGTGCGCAGATCTGTCAGACGCGCTCTGAGCTCCTATTGCGCGCCGCTTTGTGCGCACTGCCAGATGCGGAGAATAATGCAGATGCTTTGATGGAAATCTTTCCATGATGTTACCTCCACGATGGATTCTTCTGTGGGCAACAAGGTCATTCCCCCGCACTTTCACCTACCGCCCGACATTCGCCGAAGGACTATCAGCGCGTTAGTATGGCAAGCCGATTTAACATTTAAGCAGACTGGATAACGTGTATTCAGATATCTATAATTCTGTTGTTCCTAGCAGAAATTAACATTCCAGAAATCCATAAAATCAATCATACTGTACACAATGAACATTGTGCAACCCCCCCCCCCCCCCCCCCCCCCCCGCACATTGGGAGGGGGGCGCGAAAAAATCTATGTATCCTAGGGGGGGCATCACCGAAAGCATTTGAGAACCACTGCCCTACAGTATAACCAAAACTCCATATAAAAGTTATAACTCTGTATGTCTGTAGAAATTTTGTAAATGATCACATTAAATGTGTTTATGCATGTAGAAGTTGGGGTTGGGGGTCCTGGCTTGTCTTGGACATGAGCAAGGAGGTCCTCAAAGAAAAAATATTGGGAACCTCTGGTGTAGGGAGACAGTTCATCTACACAGATCTCAGAGTTGGTCTCATTATTGCTGCACATAGATGTTTGAGTATTACTAAAGGGTTTTAGAAATGTGTTTTTTGTTTGTGGATGTTCTTTTTATATTTCTGATGAGTATTTGAAGAGGACTCACTCACAATCTATAAACACCAGCTGGTGATGCTAAAACAGCTGATGTTTATTTTGATTGAAAACGGTTTCTGAGGCAGCTCTAGGTGCTGCTCTGACCTGTTGCACACCAGCAGCAGGAAGATGAGCAACAATTACCTAAAACTTTTCATTTATGTTGGAGGATTTTGTCTTTAAATTAATAAGCAGATGTTTGACAAATAAAATGATAATGAGATAAAACATAAAATATCTTGGTGTCATAGTCAGAATCAGCGAGATCAGCGGTTTATAGGTTATTATTATAGCTGTGTGTGTGTGTGTCTCCAGTGGGAGCTTTGGTGAGGAGGTACTGCTGTCAGAGAGGAGCCTCAGAGAGGAGGACATCGAGAACCCAACAGCTCCTCTTGAGGACCTTCCCAGCTCCCAGCAGAAGTCTTCAGGAGGCGACCACAGCGATGACAGTGAGCAGGAGTTTGTCTCCAGTGTGGTCTCCCAGCAGCAGAGACCCAGGGTGCACTGGGGTGACCTGACTAAACCCTCAGATGAAAACAAACAAGGAGAGCTAAGGAGGAAGCCGAAGAGAGGAGGATTTAAAACTGAAAGTTCCAGGCAAAACTCGAAGGAGGAAGAAGAACCAGGTGAACAGGATGAAAGAAAAGAGCCAGCTGCTGAAAAACGAGACACTTTAGATACTCATCCGTCTGTTCATGATGATAAAGATTTGACTGAGGACCAAGGTGTGAAACAGGCCAGGGGCCGGGTTAAAGGGTGTACTTTATCAGAGATGGTCACTCCCACCAGCTCCCTGTCAGAACACACACCTTCACACACCTCTCCTTCACCGACAGACACAGAAACCCCAGCAGAAACCAAACATGGCCGCCGCAATGCAGCTTCATCAGACCAACCGGGTCTGAGCATCACCCAGGTGGGTGTGAGCACGAGAGGAGCGGCCGGGCTGAGAGATCTGCTGAAGAACCACGCCGGAGAACCCGAACCTGATTCTGTTCCACTGAATCTTCTCAAGCATCTGAGGAGAACACTGAAGGAGTGGTGCACCGAGGAGACGCTGAAGTTCCTGTACGAAGCCGATCATTCACTGGCCTCCACCTTTTCTGGTGAAGAGGTAGAACAGGAGGAGTTAGATGAAGATGATCTCGAGGATGAGGACAACGTGACGGTAGCTGAACAGAAGAGGCCTTCAGCTCCGGTACCTGACTGTAAGACTCTCCAGAAGGAGACAGAACAGCTGGAGCTCAGAGTTCGAGAGTTTTACAAAGGGATGTGGATTCAGCCGGAGGAGAACAGGAACGAGGTGAGGAGGAGAAAGGTTGTTGTGTTTCCTGTTAGAGTCGACTCAGTGATGACAGGAATAAATCATCTGATACTCTTTTATAACTTCTGATTAACAAAAGCATCACGTCTGATAAAATTAGTATATGGTGAAAAAGTTCTTTTGTCTCTCGTCAGAAAGTGAAACTCAGTTGAAAATTCTCTTTAGTTCCTCTGATCTCTGAGGTGCTCCTGTACATGTCCACTCAGTGATTCAGCAGAAGGCTTCTGCTCCACTCTTCTTTTGTTTCGGTCATAGATCTGCTGCTGCTTGGAACTGTTGTCCTGTTTTATGACCCAGTTTAGCTGTCAGACAGACGGACACATAGCCTGGCAAGCCATCCTATATATGTGTATATATAGTCTGGCCACGACCCATTGACGGCCCTCAGTCGTGAGGCGGGATCTACGGTTGTCTTTCAAAATGTTAGCACGCAATTGGATAGCGCTAGGACCAATCAGAGTGATGAACAACGTGACGTAATCACAGCGACGGAAAAGCGGGAGGCAGCAATGGCGTCTAACATTTGCTAACATCAATGATTTCTGTAGTTTTTGTATAAAAACATGTGAATATCAGGTGTACTGGGACATTGCACTACTTTGTTTGATAAAAATAAGAAGCCGCTAAGTATATCAGACAGACTTACGCACGTTGGAGTCTAAATAATCCAATGTTGATGACAAAGCCGTTTCAAAAGAACGTGGCTCCGGCGTTGCCGCCATCTTGCTTGGGTTCGCGGCCGCAGCGCTGACGTCATCGGCTACTCCCGCTCTGTGATTGGCCCAAAATATAGAGCGCTGTGATTGGCCCAACCAAAACTATAGCGAGCTGTGATTGGACAGGCACAGGCTGCGAGGATTCCAACGAAGCGTGCCTAGACCAAACTCTGCAAAGCAAGAATTGGTCTAGTTCACTAGGCTAACGGACACATGGATTCTAGAATCATTTGGTAGACTGTCCACTGAGCCCTGACCATCAGCCTTCCACCACCGTGCTGAAACCTGGCATCAGCTGTTGGTGCTGATCTACTGTCTGGTTTCCCTCCAGTGTATCATGGTTAAACGTTTCTGCTTTGGTCTCATCTGTCCTAAGGACATTGTTCTAGTCTTGTTCATTTAGGTTCAGCTTCACAAACGTTTCCATAGAAACAGGGTATCTACTGCAGCTCTTCCCAATAACTTTTTCTGATCGTCCTGTCATGAACTTTAACCTTTAACCAGCTGACTCAGGCCTGAAACATTGATGTTTTGTTGTTTTTCAACACAGCCTTTTTCCTCACAGCAGGTGGAAGTTCTGGACCGGACCAGGAAGGATACAGTTCTGCCTCTGATTGACTTCAATGCTCAGAACCTCATTCAGACAAAGATCACCTTGGAGAAGCTCAGCAGCAGGTGTGTGTTTTATAGTGTGTTAAATGTGATGGGTTGTCCTCTGAATTTTTGAGTGTCCACAAGGGAGTACCACAGGGTTCAGTTTTGGGACCTCTCTTGTTCATTATGTATATTAATGACATAGGACAAAATGTGTCGGATGCTAATTTGCACTTTTACGCTGATGACACAATCATTTACTGTTTTGGAACATCCCCCACTAAAGCTGTTGAATTCTTACAGAAAGCTTTTAATGAGGTCCAACAAACACTTCTGCAGTTAAAATTGGTCCTCAATGCTGACAAAACTAAACTAATGTTGTTTTCAAACTCTAAAAAAAGACCTCTAAGTATGCCCCCAGTGACCACTCTGGAGGGAAATATCATAGAGGTGGTCCACACATACAAATACCTTGGTGTCTGGCTCGATGACTCCCTCTCCTTCAAGCCCCATATAGATAATCTTGTGAAGAAACTCAAACTCAGACTGGGTTTCTTTTTTCGAAATAAACTGTGTTTTTCTTTTGAGGCAAAAAAACGACTAGTTACTGCAACATTTCTGTCTATTCTGGATTGTGGAGACCTTTTGTATATGAATGCCTCAGCACAGTGTCTTGGTAAGATTGATGTGGTTTATCATGCCTCGCTGAGGTTTATTACTAACTGTAGACCACTGACCCATCATTGTGAATTGTATTCTCAAGTGGGATGGCCTTCTTTGTCCACCAGGAGGTTGGCACATTGGTACACTTTCATTTACAAGGCCATGCTTGGATTACTACCCAACTACATCTGTAACTTAATCTCACGGAGAAGTGTAACTTCTCACAGTCTGCGTGCAAACGATCAGTTGTTACTCTGTGTTCCGTTTGCTCGCACTGAACTGGGCAAAAGGGCTTTTGTTCACTCTGCTCCTTCTGCATGGAACAGGCTGCAGGAAAACTGGAAACTAACCGAGCTCATCTCCTTGAATACATTTAAAACCAGACTGAGAGCCCTTGAGACAGATTCCCTGTGTTGTAACTGCCTTCTGTAATTCTGTACATAACATGTCTGTGTAAATGGAAAAATGTTGTAGCTGTAACTTTTGCTGCCTCTTGGCCAGGACTCCCTTGACAATGAGGTTTTTAATCTCAATGGGACCTTCCTGGTTAAATAAAGAATAAATAAATAAATAAAATATAGAGAGCCTAAGCCCCACCACCCCCGTCGGCTCAGATATTCTAATCCGCTTTGCCTTACGCCCTGAATCACACATATGTTGTACTTCATGATATGAGTTTCGACTGTCTGTAAGTCTGTCACTTACTTTTATGGGCAATGGTGGCAGAAGAGTTAAGCACCCGCCCCACAATCGGAAGGTTGCAGGTGAGGGCCACTGGAAGAAAAGTTCTTTTATTTCTCAGTTTTCTGACTTTTTCTCTTGACTCAAAGTCAGAATTATTTTTCATTCCGAGGCCCTCATCCATTGACTAAAGGCTAACTTGGGTTGTTTGTAATTTATCTAACAGCTTAGATTGATTCACTTTACATAAATGTCAGATTTTATTTTAACCCAGAGAACCGTCTAGGCTCCAAACTTCTGCAGCTATAACCAGATTTACTGTCAGCATGGGGTCGGTGTTCAGGCTCACAGTAACCTGCCTCATGTTCTACACAAACAGCTGTTAAAGGAGTCATCACCTATAATACCGTGGATATCTACGTCCTATTATAGTCTTTTAGACTATTAAAATAAATTGTATTGGGAAAAATAAATTAAAAATGTGATTTTTTTAATCCTTTATTGTGAAGGGCATATTTTCTCGCGAGATCACACGCAATATTTTGGCTGTGTCGGACGCACGCGGGACTGAGGGGCGCGTTGATTGGTGGAAGGAAGCAGGAAGCAGCTTCAGCGTCTTGCTCCAAAACAACAAAAGGTATAACTGAACCCGACCTGGCAGTGACCTACGGGATCCAACCGTGTATGTACGAGCCCGGGCCTCGCCTCGCGCGTAATGGCGTCCTCGCTTGTTGTTGAGTTGGGACAAAGCAAGCTAACAGCCAGGCATCGGCTCTTATGCTGTTGTGAAGATGGAATACACAAACCGATCTGAGTTTTGTTTCCCATAACACGGATTATAACATGAGTCGTCAACGGTAAGACATCATTTATGCGTTTCACGTTATGAAATGAGCTTTGTTGTGCTGGTTAGGAAGCCATTATAGACATGTTTTTAAGTGGAAGAGTGAAGATTTCAGGTGATGACTCCTTTAAACCACCTGATGACTCAATCTCTGCTCTGCAGCCTCAGAGACATCGTTGGTCCACTCGGCCTCTCCATGAGCGACATCTGCACCAAGCTGATCAACCTGGTCAGAACATTCAGGTCAGAATAACACACACGCACGCATTCACGCATGCATGCACACGCACACACACACACACACACACACACACACACGCACACACATGCACACACACACTCACACAAACAAACAGGTCCAGCATAGGTGTAGGCTGTGGTGTTGAAACCAGCCTCAGGTGGTCGTAACTCAGGGGTCGGCAAACCAAAATGTTCAAAGAGCCATATTGGACCAAAAAAACATAAAACAAATCTGTCTGGAGCCGCAAAAATGAAAAGCCTTATATGAAGGCAACACAGGTTGTAAGTGTATATTAGCTATATTAGCCTATTATCAAAATGACTAAGTAGGCTACAAATACATAATGAGCATTCATGATTAAATGTTTATTTTCCTGCAGCATCCTGGAGAGAACGACGCACCACGTGACTCTGCTGTAGATATTTGGTGCTTTACGTTTTAACTTCCATTACAATATTAATCAGTGGTATTGATTTGATCATTTCTTCTTGAGCCCATCACAGCTCACATACCTGCATAACAGCGCTGTCTGTTTGATATCGATCACATCACACGACTCATCACAGGTAGTTGAGGACGCTGGAGCTGAATTAATGTCTCTGATTTGCTGATTGGTGACGTCTCCTGTCGTTTTAATGGTCCTTGTCTTTGTGGAGAGAGGAATGTCTTTAACTTTCTGGATTATCTCGGTTTTGTTTTTGAAGTCTGAAATAGGTGCTCTGATATTTTGATGAATGAATCCTTCATGTAATCACCATCCGTGAACAGTTTTCCACGCTTTTATCTCTCAGGTTGCAACAAAACTTGCAGCAGTAGTGGAGTTTGGAGATGGAATCCACTTCTTAAATCTACTTTTGCGCTCTTCTCATTTCTCCAGAAGTAGCCTACTGCAATTGCACGTTTTCTCTCACTCCCAACTGGGTAGTCGGCTGCAAATTTAGCATGCCTTCCCTGGAAATGTCTTGTTCGACAACTTCTCATTACAAAGCAAACATGCAGGCAATCCTTCCACATTGGCAATGAAAGCAAAAAATTGGGTCCATTCTTCCTTGAATCCTCTGTTCTCATCAGCTATCTTTCTAGAGGCATGTGGTTGCCGACCCCTGCCCTAAAGAGTCCAAAAATGGACAAGAACATGCCCCCATTACACCACCACCATGTGCTGCTGCTGCTGTGAGGAGCAGGTGGATTAAGGAGAACTTGTAAAGACGACGGGGCAATTATAGTTACGGACCTGGTTTGGGTTTAAGGAGTCGGGTGTTGAGCAGGGTGAAAGTAAAGTCCTGTCTGAGTTATCAGCTCGTTAACACTATGATGAACACACAGGCTTCTGAACTTTCTAGACATCTCCTGTGGTTTAGTTTGAACAACTTTCCCTCTGCAGTTTCAGCTGATTCTCCCATTTCGAAATAAAGCAAGAGTCTGAAGCAGCTCCTCTCTGTGTGCTCCGCGCCGAGCACAGCGGTCAGACCTGCTGATCTGAGCGTTCCCCAGCCAGCTGAGAGACATAGTCCCTCCAGCGTGTCCTGGGTCTTCCTTTAGGTCTCCTTCTGGTTCGACGTGCCCGGAAAACCTCACCAGGGAGGCAGAGAAAAAGGATGAACCTCTAACTTTATCTTACCATTGTTGACAAAAACGCAGCAAAGCATCATTTAAAGGTTGAATAAGGAACACGGACACTACAGCGACATCTAGTGTTCATAGGTGGTATCACAACAACAGAACACATTTTCAAGCCGTCGGGGTGTTGGTTCACTGCTGATACGTGAAGTGAGCAGCCAGCACCATGTCCAGTGATGAATCATACAGGGTAAGGACTAATTTCTGCTAATGAGTTTATTCTAAAACAGCATTTACCGTTACAACATCTTCTGGGCTCAGAATCAGCTGCTTGACTTGTCGAGTCCACCATTTTACACAGTCCCAGCCTCGCCTTGCCGAGCGGACTTTTTAGCTCAACGGTGCCCTCTAGTGGCTGGTAGATGTAAACATAAACCCACTGTCGTGCCCATCAAAGTATTTTTTTTAAAAATTGCTTTTAAAGGAAAAACAGTAGATTCATTCTGCACACCTCTAAACGCCCCATGCAGGGATTATTTTTTAAAAATATAGTTTTTTAGTAAAATGTTCCATATTTTTGTATAATTTTGTGTTTTCATCACATTTAGCTTTTTTTAATTTAAAATATTCATCTTACAAGAATTTTTGTGTTTCATTGTTTGGAAAAAGAATCAAAAACTACTTGAAAGGTTTTGTAATTTTTAAAATAAGTTTCAAACATTAAATGTTCTTTAAATGACATTCTATACTTTTTAGAAGTATTTGTTCTGCTGCAATTCATCTAGTATGCGAGAATGTTCAAAGGCAGTCATTTTAACATAAACCGAAGAAAATAATATATCAGGATACAGATTCTAGGCCAGATCACCCATTCCTACCCAAATGAATAATAAACCCAGCTTTTATCAATGAAAAGAACAAAAAAGACAAACAACAACATGTCCAGAGCAGGGCTACAGCTGCACGACACTCTGCTACTGAGAGAGGGCGTGAAGCCTCGTTCACTAGTGATGCGCGGGTTGTCTTCCAACCCGGGTCGGGTCAATAAATTATTACTTCAGTGCGGTCCGGTTTGGGGCGGGTTCATCAAATATATATATTATATAGATATGCACACTGAAGATAAAGACATTAATTAATGCTTAATTTTGTAAAACACAATATTTAGAGTTATTTAAACACGGTCATGTTTTAAAACATAATATGCAGATAACCTTCGACCCTATGACGTAGGCACAGAAAGCGCCAGCGAAGTGCGCTCCAAGCAGGTGGCGGGCAGTCACATCAACAAAACGATGGAGGAAGATATTTTGGATAAAATTCGTTTGGGAGTTTACATTCTTAAAAGAAAGGAGGGACAAACTAATCGCGTGTTTGGGAAAGATTCAGCGAGGTAAGAAGCTCAATATTATAACGTGTTTTTAATGAGGTGGGGCGACGCGGGTTGGTAAACTAGACAAAGTGATGCGGGGCAGTCTGGTGCGGGTCAGACTTTTTGAAATCTGCGGTACCCGCGGGTTGAAAAAAACCCTAACCCACGCATCACTATCGTTAACACCGAATGCAGAACGGATGCTAAACAAAATAACACCTAAATATTTCATCTGGTATCCCCAGTGCCTGATCATTTCCAGTGTTGTTAGAAGAAATGTGACATAATTGATTTACAGGAATGAACACTTAAAGTGAAATGGACGAGAATAACATGATGTCTTCATTTTGCCTGCATTGATATAAAAATAATACTATCAAAGATTTTTCTTTAAACTTCTGGATTATCTTGATATATTGGGTTTTTAATTAATGGGTGTATAATTAATAAAGTATTGACTGCCTGTGGATGTATCTTCAACATTACTTTTATAATTTAACACAAAATATATTTTTTAATAACATAAACAAATGATCTCAGTTTCACCACATTGAGTTAGTGAACTTTGGTGCCCCCTATTGGTGGACTTTAAATAAGACGATTTTTCTGCATCATCTGATCTAAAACATCTAAATTTCTGCAGTTTGATACTAAAATGGTTTGATCTAGTTTACTTAAACATGACAGATGTGTTGTTTATTAGTGGAAACTAGGTCCTACACATCCTGAGTAGCTTGGTGAAATAAAAGCACACCAAATAAAATCTCAGGTCCTTTAAAATCCTAATTTAATGGAAAATTTAGATTCTGGAGCAGAATCCTGGTCTGAGTGATAGTGAGTTCGCTAACATGTGAGATCTTTTATTGCTGCTTGGCTCTGATGCATTCATGAACCTCTGAAAAAAGAGTGATTTGTGACTTTAAGATTTTCCCATCAATCGAAGGTCGGCCAGTTCTGATCACTAGAAGGTTTTTGATTCTTTTGAACATCTCACTCAGTGATACAACCCTGTGGAACGCCTAAATGGTGTGTTATGTTCATCAGGGTGAAATTAACCTTCACTCATTTGATTCTTTATTCAAGTTGTCACAAACTCCTGAATCAAACGTTTCCTGCCTTAGTATTTCCTTTGGCTGGTTGGTGTGTTTTCAGCACGTTTGCTATTAAATCACTGATAGTACGGCAGCGTAACACCTTCCTGCTTCCAGGAATTCTGTGTGAAGAGGCCTCGCTGACAGGAGGCTCAGACTAAACCCAGAGCTGTCAGAGAGAAATCCATCACTGCCGTGGGCCGACTGGTACTTCACTGGTCGGCCCCGTGCTCGACACATCTCTGTGTTATTATGTTGATTTAAATCAGAATGAGGTGAAAATGTGAACATCTAAAACAAATTTCCTGTTTTTCAGCTTCTTTGTCACTTTAATGTTTCTAATAAGCAAACTGAATTAACTGTGATTAATCACATTATTTTTGAAGCTGACTTCTGCTCCAACCAGAGCTGTAGAATAAAGAAATCCCTTCCATGGCGGCTGGTGAAAAACACTCCTGAGGCTTTGTGTGAAAAGATTTCCCTTCTAGTTATGTTCTTCCTGTGTGTATTTTTTATCTCCATTGGTTTTTCTTGCTTTAAACACAGTTTTAAATCACTGACGGTTTCGGCGACTCACTGTCGCCATCTTCAGAGTCACGCCGACTTGACGGCGTCACTTCCGCTGTTTATTTGCAGGCAGTAAGGGGCGTTGCCGCCCCCTACTGCCTGCGCCTTCCTGGTCGATCGCCACGTCCCATGAATGATCCAGCGTGTAAACTCCTTCATCCCTATTCATGGTCCTGGGTCCACGTCAAGCTCGACTGGCATTTGCTCAAGAACACCAGAATTGGCTAGTCCGCCACTGCCGCCCTGTAATTTTTACAGACGAGAGCAGGTTCACCCTGAGCAGCTGTGATAGACGTGAAAGAGTCTGGAGAAGACAAGGAGAACGTTATGCTGCCTGCAACGTCGTTCAACATGACAGGTTTGGTGGTGGGTCAGTGATGGTCTGGGGAGGCATATCCATGGAGGGACGCACAGACCTCTACTGCCTAGGAAATGGTGCTCTGACTGCCATAAGGTATCCAGATGAAATCCTTGAACCCTTTGTCAGACCCTACGCTGATGCAGTAGGTCCTGGTTTTCTCCTAATGCACGACAATGCCCGGCCTCATGTGGCAAGAGTATGCAGGCAGTACCTGGAGGATGAAGGAATTGAAACAATCGAATGGCCTTCACGATCCCCTGACTTAAACCCAATAGAACATCTGTGGGACATTATGTTTGGGTCCATTAGGCGGCGCCAGGTTGCTCCTCAGACTGTACAAGAGCTCATGGATGCCCTCACACAGATCTGGGAGGAAATGCCACAAGACACCATCCGTTGTCTCATTAGGAGCATGCCCCGACGTTGTCAAGAATGCACACAAGCTCGTGGGGGCCACACAAGATACTGAAAAGCATTTTGAGTTGCAGAAATGAAGTTTTTGAAATAATGGACTAGCCTGCCACATCTTCATTTTACTCTGATTTTAGGGTGTCTACACAATTGAGCCCTCTGTAGGCTGAAAACTTTTATTTCCATTAAAAGACTTGGCATCCTTTTGTTCCTAAGACATTGCCCTGTCGTTATTTGTATAGATATCCAACTTCATATTGAGATCTGATGCATCTAATGTGTTTCTTTAAAGTGTTCCTTTCATTTTTGTGAGCAGTGTAGATTCCATGAAGGTGCACACAATTAAACTAAACTGACACATTAATAGTACGTATATATTAGGGCTGGGCGATAGGGCCTAAAGTCAGTATCACGGGAGGAGTTCATCTCGGTAACGATAAATGAATGATAACCACATCCATCCATCCATTCTCTCAGCCACTTGGGCCAGCTCCTCTGAGGGAATCCCAAGGTGTTCCCTGGCCAGCAGAGAGACATAGTCCCTCCAGCGTGTCCTGGGTCTTTGTTTGGGTCTCCTCCTGGTTGGACGTGCCTGGAAAACCTCACCAGGGAGGCGTCCAGGAGGCATCCTAACCAGATGCCCGAGCCACCTCAACTGGCTCCTCTCGATCTGGAGGAGCAGCAGATCTACTCCGAGCCCCTCCCGGATGACCGAGATTCTCACCCTATCTCTAAGGGAGAGCCCAGACACCCTGAAAACTCATTTCAGCCGCTTGTATCCACGATCTCGTTCTTTCTGTCACTACCCAAAGCTCGTGACCATAGGTGAGGGTAGGAACGTAGATCAAACAGTAAATCGAGAGCTTCAAACTTTGAGATGTTGTGAACTCTTAATGTCAAAACTTATAGAAAAAGGGTCCCCCTTCCCATAGGCTCACCACCCGTGGGAGGGGCCAAAGGGGTCAGGTGCAGTGTGGAAAGGGTGGTAGCTGACGGCGGGGACCTTGGCGGTCTGATCCTTGGCTACAGAAGCTGGCTCTTGGCACGTGAAATGTCACCTCTCTGGTGGGGAAAGAGCCAGAGTTGGTGTGTGAGGTTGAGAGGTTCCGACTAGATATAGTCAGACTCACCTCAACGCATGGCTCTGGCTCTGGAACCAGTTTCCTTGAGAGGGGTTGGACTCTCTACCACTCTGGAGTTGCTTCCACTGAGAGGTGCTGAGCAGGGGTGGGCATACTTCTTGCCCCCCATCTTGGTGCCTGTACGTTGGTGTTTACCCCAGTGAACGAGATGGTAGCCTCCCTCCGCCTTCGTGTGGGGGTATGGGTCCTGACTGTGGTTTGTGCTTATGCACCAAACTGCAGTTCAGACTACCCACCCTTTTTGGAGTCCCTGGAGGGGGTACTGGAAAGCGCTCCTTCTGGTGACTCCCTCGTTCTGCTGGGCGACTTCAATGCTCACGTGGGCAATGACAGTGAGACCTGGAGAGGTGTGGTTGGGAGGAACGGCCCCCCTGATCTGAATCTGAGTGGTGTTCTGTTATTGGACTTCTGTGCTCGTCATTGAGGTGGTCAAAAAAACTCCTCAGTGGAAAGGCTCCGGGGGTGGATGAGATCCGCCCAGATTTCCTTAAGGCTCTGGATGTTGTGGGGCTGTGTTGGTTGACGCGGCTCTGCAATATCGCGTGGACATCGGGGGCAGTTCCACTGGATTGGCAGACTGGGGTGGTGGTCCCCCTATTTAAAAAGGGGGACCACAGGGTGTGTTCCAACTACAGGGGGATCACACTCCTGAGCCTCCCTGGTAAGGTCTATTCGGGGGTTCTGGAGAGGAGGGTCCGTTGGATTGTCGAACCTCGGATTCAGGAGGAGCAATGTGGTTTTCGTCCTGGCCGTGGAACACTTGACCAGCTCTTATTCCTTGGGGGGGTCCTGGAGGGTGCATGGGAGTTCGCCCAACCAATCTACATGTGTTTTGTGGATTTGGAGAAGGCGTTCGACCGCGTCCCTCGGGGGGCCCTGTGGGGGGTACTCTGGGAATATAAGGTACCAGGCCCTTTGATACGGGCTGTTAGGTCCCTGTACGACCAGTGTCAGAGCTTGGTCCGCATTGCCGGCAGTAAGTCGAGCTCGTTTCCGGTGAGAGTTGGACTCCGCCAAGGCTGCCCTTTGTCACCGATTCTGTCCATAACTTTTATGGAACGTATTTCTAGGTGCAGCCAAGGTGGTGAGGAGATCCTTTTTGGTGGCCTGAGGATCAGGTCTCTGCTTTTTGCAGATGATGTGGTCCTGTTGGCTTCATCAGACCGTGATCTTTACTGGAGCAGTTCGCAGCCGAGTGTGAAGCAGCTGCGATGAGAATCAGCTCCTCTAAATCCGAGACCATGGTCCTAAGTCGGAAAAGGGTAGAATGCCTTCTCCAGGTCAGGGACGAGGTCCTGCCCCAAGTGGAGGAGTTCAAGTATCTCGGGGTCTTGTTTACGAGTGAGGGAAGGGTGGAGCGTGAGATTGATGGGCGGATTGGTGCTGCGTCTGCAGTGATGGGGGCGTTGTACCGGTCTGTCGTGGTGAAGAGAGAGCTGAGCCAGAAGGCAAACCTCTCGATTTACCAGTCGACCTATGTTCTTACCCTCACCTATGGTCACGAGCTTTGAGTAGTGACCAAAAGAACGAGATCGCGGATACAAGCGGCCGAAATGAGTTTTCTCCATAGGGTGGCTGGGCTCTCCCTTAGAGATAGGGTGAGAAGCTCAGTCATCCGGGAGTTACTCAGAGTAGATCCGCTGCTCCTCCACATTGAGAGGAGCCAGTTGAGGTGGCTCGGACATCTAGTTACGATGCCTCCTGAACGCCTCCCTGGTGAGGTTTTCCAGACGCGTCCAACTGGGAAGAGACTCAAAGGAAGACCCAGGACACGCTGGAGGGACTATGTCTCTTGTCTGGCCAGGAAATGCCTTGGGATCCCCCCGGGAAAGAGCTGGCCCAAGTGGCTGGGTAGAGAGAAGTCTGGGCCTCTCTCTTTAGGCTGCTGCCCCGGCGACCCGACTCTGGATAAGCGGAAGACAATGGATGGATGGCAACATTACAAACAAATAAATGAAAAGGTAAAATCTCAAGCAATGACGATCAAAACCATACCACATAAAAGCCAAACAATAAAAAAGTTTTCCACAGTGTTTACCGATTTTGTCATAATACGTTCAAAACTTATTTAAAACATTATGAAACCTTTCAAGTAAGTATGTTGTGTTATGATTATTTTTCCAAACAAATGCAACCCAAGAATTGTCATAAAATGAATAAAGCTGAAGATATTTTAAATCAAATACAAGCTAAATGTGATGAAAACACAAAATTGTAAATAGTTTGAACTGAAGTAAAAATTGTAAAAACAGAAATAACATTTCTTCCTGCTTTCCTGACTCATTGAATCATTTTAATGGTTTTTTTTTGCTCATAGAAGATAAGTTTTCATCACTAGTGAATAACTGCAGGTAAAATGATGCTTTGCTGTGTTTTTTGTTAAAACAAGGTTGGAGGTTTGTCCTTTTTCTCTGCCTCTGGATCAGCTGATCCACGGGTCGGACGGCTGAGTGAGCGGAGCAGGAGGTGGTGGGGGGGGATTACTAAGCCCTATTACGGCTTATTATTATTAAAATGGGACAATCAGCTGAAACAGTTGAGGGAAATTTGTTCAAACTGACGGCATGTTAACGATCTATTTCCACAGATAGGACTTGACTGTCGCTCAGAATATATTACTGAGGATGTTTTTCTGCTCAACATCAGACTCCTGAAACATAAACCAGGTCTGTAACTGACGTCACCCTGTCTTCTTTAGAAGCGCGTCTCCATCACCGCTCCAGCTGCAGCCGCTGCATAGAAACAGGGATCCATGCTGGGTTAACCCTCGCAATGAATCTGTGTATATCCAGTAGTACAGACTTGAATGTTTGTAGAATAATTTGTGCAATAATTAGATTTTTATTTTACTTCCACAAAAAGCAAATTCTAGATTAGATATTACAGAAAATGGGGACGGCTTGCCATCAAATTTAAAAGCTGTCCCTCGTTATTTAGGTCGTCATTTTTTAAGTCACGCCGTCCAAATGACGGCGGCACGGCTCGCTGGCTTATACTATGGTTCCAGGAGGTCCAGCAGAATGTGATGGTGGACCTTGTCAAAGACTGCTGTTAGGTCCAATAACAGCAGTACCACGGGTGCACCCTGATCCAAAGACAGAAAGATATCATTTAACACCATCAACAGTGTGGTTTCTGTACTGTGTTCAGCCCTAAATCCCGATTGAAACATCTCAAATATTCTGGAACCCTCTATTTAAAAAAAACCACCAAGTGCTGGTAAACAACCTTTTCCAACAGTTTAGAAGTAAACTGATTAATAATCCACTGATTATTTTTAGGCTAAATGTTTTTATTAGAGTGCAATGGTGCCATCTGGTGGGCCCTACTTGCCCCAAATGCAGAAATGTCACTGGATGGATGTATGGACGTATACAGACTAATATTTTTTCACATCTCTGTATGTCTGCAGTCTCATGACACCATTTCATGTCTAAAGCTCCAGCTGAGCTCTGGTTCTTACTGCTGACTTTACTCACAGGTTGACCAACACGAACATCATCCACAGAACTCCAGAGTGGACCCTCCTCTCCGTGGTTCTTCTGCATCTGTGAGTTAGGAGACTCCCTCTCAGCTTCCCTACGCCTCAGGCTTGGTGTGTGTGTGTGTGCGCGTGTGTGTGTGTCTGTCTGTGTGTGTGTCTGTCTGTCTGCGTGTGTGTTTTTGCTGGTAGTTCCGTGCTGCTCCCGTCTTAAGTACACATCTTTATCTCACCCTGATTGTCCCTCACACACACACACACACACACACACACACAGAGTGTAGTTTTTTAGCATACACTCCTGTAAAGGGCAGAGTAAACTTTCCCCTGATGGGAAGCGCTCCACCTGATGCTGTCCTGATTCTGATTCATGCCCCCCCATCGTAACTCCCTGCTGAAGAGAACAATAAATGTGCAGTTTTCAGTTCCATAAGCACCAAGGACCTGTCCCCACTGACGGACGTCTCATGCGGGACGACAATAGTTTCTTCTGAAGGACTTGGAGACAGTTAGATTTAACTGAGATTATACATCGCATAATAATCAGTCACTTCCTTATTTAAACTTTATGACTGGGTGGGTGGCCGTGTCTCACCGAACATGCCGTCACATGACCCGCTGCTCTCTATGATTTCATCTGCTGCCGTTGAACTTCTCGTCCACTCCGTCCTCCCATTCCTCCGTCATGAATAATTTGGTGTTCTGTCTAATCTCACTGCTGCGTGGCAGCTGCAGAGCTCGGCTGGCCTCTATTGTTCAGCCATCTGAATAATAGATACCCCCCCACCCTGCCCTGCAACTCTAGACTCAGAGCTGAACCAAAGATAAACCAGCAGGGATAAAAAAAAAAGTTATAAACTAAATTTAAAGTCAGAGGTTTTAATCTGGATTATCTCAATTACAAATAATCTGACACTGATGAAGCTGGTGAGTCAAAAACTCAATGAACTTAAACTCCATGTGGAAAATCTGTAATTGATCCAAGAAGCTGCACATCTTAATGAACTTGTTTTACTCAAACCAGATTAGGACAACTCCATCGTTATCTTGTGTTGAATTTCAATCTTCGTCCTCCAGAGGCAGGAGGACAAACGCCAACCCAACCCGTCAGGATCTGGACCTGCAGGTCTAGAAGGACCAACACTGGAGATGTGGACTCAGAGTACAAATCTAGTATGATGTCAGCCAAACGGTTCTAATTCTGGCAAAATGATCCAAAAACAGTGAGGCTGGTGGGTCGTTCTCTAAACTTCTGCTGCAGTAAATCACCAAACCAGGCCAGACTAAAGACTCGGGATGACCTGAACTCTGGTTTCCATCAAACTCGGTCATGCAGGTGACTTTTCTCTCAGGTTTTTAACTTGAAAAGGTTTAAAAGCAGAACCGTTGAGCTTCAGAAGCAAACAGAAGACATTTTTCATCACAAAACAACAAATCTAAAGTTAGACTCAGCAGAAACCGTCCAGCGACCCGGCTGCTGCCACAGAATCTATAACAACTCCAATAATAACCAAGTTTCAGACATAATCCTGAGATTAGGTTTGACTGTTCTTGTTTAAACTTGACTTAATCCCGTGTCCTGATGTATTCCAGGTTGTCTGATGTGTCTCCGGTGGTGCTGAAGGCCTTGGAGACGCCAGCATCTGTGGAGTGTTTGAACACGCTGATGGAGGAGCTCGGCCTCCAGAATCAGGACCTCCTCAGTTTAGTCCAGATGTTTAGACCTCCATCTCACGTGTCCACGTGCACGTCTCTCCCATAAAGATTCGGGAGGAATGTTCTCTTTCTGTTTTAAACAATAAAATGATACCAAATAACATTTTAAATATCCTGCTTCTGTTGTTTTTATCAGGTTAAAGACACCAGAGCCTGCAGAACTTTTCATGTGTAAAATCAGATCCAGATGTTTGGAGCTGCTGATGTTTAACTTCTGCAGAACCAGAAGAATCACACCCATGGGCTTATTGCTGCTGTTAGAGGTCTGCTATAATAAAAGCTGCTGGGCTCCTTCACACTTCCTTACGTGGCGTTTTATGGTGCCATAATGTCATTTGTTATATGGTACATGAGCAGTTCATTAGCCTGAGAGTATTTGGTTTAGTCCAGATGGCGCACGCAGCCAGACGTTCCTCTGCTGAAAGTTGGACTTATCAGACGTGATTGATGGTCTGCATGACTTCACTCAGTCAAATCAGTGGAGCCAAGTGGAGAACAAAGGAGAAAACAACTCTTTAAGTTAATATTTAATCACTATAAAACAAACAAACCTTTAACTGGTTGAAATATCTGAAGATGTAGCTCCTTTCACAACAATAATGTGAAAACAAATAAAATACTGAGTTAAATAAGAAAGAAGCAGATCAAACAGCAAACTGCTGAGTCTGAGCTCAGGGGGCTTCTGCTCATTTGAGTCCGTGCTGCGCCTCCTTGTGCCTCCGCAGGTCCACCTTCCTCTGGAAGCCTTTCCCGCACAGGTCGCAGCCGAACGGCTTGAATCCCGTGTGCTTCCGGCTGTGCGTGATGAGGTTGGAGCTCTGACTGAACGCCTTCCCGCACACCTGACACTTGTGCGGTTTCTCACCTGGAAGACAAAGCGCTGATGTTGGAGCAGCAGGCCTCCCCCATCCCTCCGCACTCTCCCCCTCCCCTCCTCACCTGTGTGGATGAAGGTGTGCTTCTTCATGTCCGACTTCTGGTGGAACCTCTTCCCGCAGTACTGGCACGGATACGGGCGCGTGTCCGAGTGGATGAGCAGGTGCGTGGAGAGCGTGGAGGAGCGTTTGAAGCTCTTCCCGCAGATTTTACAGCTGAAGCTCCTTTCCTGAGAATAAAAGTAGAATCAGTCTCAAATGTGCAGAAATGCGCATCTGGCCTTTAGCGCCATGGCGTGTGGGCCTGAAGGCGTTTGAGCAAACATCAGAACTGAGATTCTGACCTGTGAGTGGACCGCTCGGTGCTGATCCAGGCTCACTGCGTGTCCGAAGGTTTTCCCGCATGTCTCGCACTCAAACGGCCGCGTCCCGCTGTGAGAGCGCCTCACGTGGACCTCCAGCCCGTGAGGTGTGGAGAACACCTTCAGAGGAACAGCTTTGAGCTTCTACCCAGGACCAACATCACTGCAACCATCACGTGTGCATAATTCATAACCTGAAACTGTGTGCGTGTTCGCGCGCGCGCAGCGACGTACCTTGCAGCACTTGATGCATTTATATGATCCGTTTGTCTCCAGGTTAGAGGTCATGATGTCCTCCTCAGACTTGATTTCTGCCACGCGCAGCTGCTGCTTGGCGTCCAGGTAAAGCTCGTCTCCGCCCCGCATCCTACAGATCTGGCGGGCCGAGGAAGAACAGTTCTGGAAGCACCCGACCCGGAGGTTCCGATGTGCGTAAACCTCATCACCGCCGTCCTCTGCGCCGTAGACACCGGTGACTTGTGGGCGAGGCCCCCCGTGGCTCCGGAGGTGTCGCTGGTAAGGCCCCGGAGGCAGAGACCTCAGATCGGAACCGGAGTAGGCCGACCAAGGGTAGGAGAAGAGCGGGATGCTGACGGGACCGTCCTCAGCTAGAGTGGAACATTTGTCCGAATCTGGGGATTTATTTGAAATTTAGAATCAGAGAGATCAATAATAATAATAATAATAATAATAATAATACTTTAATGCCTTGAATGCGCCCTGGTCGTAAAAACCCAAATCTCTGCTTCCTTTCTGATTTATGTGGAAAAAAAATCTTAAGTCTTTCAGTTTAACCGATTTGTTCGATTGCCAAAATAATTTTCAGCTCAGTGAAAAAATAATTACATATTATTATTGTTATTATTATTATTGTTGTTGTTATTATTATTGTTGTTGTTATTATCATCATCATTACTACTACTATCATTATTATTATTATTATCATTATTATCATTATTATTATTGTTGTTGTTATTATTGTTGTTGTTATTATTATTTTCATTATTATTATCATTATTATTATTATCATTATTATTATTGTTGTTGTTATTATTATTGTTGTTGTTATTATCATCATCATTACTACTACTATCATTATTATTATTATTATCATTATTATTATTGTTGTTGTTATTATTGTTGTTGTTGTTATTATCATCATCATTACTACTACTATCATTATTATTATTATTATCATTATTATCATTATTATTATTGTTGTTGTTATTATTGTTGTTGTTATTATCATCATCATTACTACTATTATTATTATTATTATTCGTGTGTTTAAAAGCTCAAAGAATGGCACAAACACGAGCCAACGTCGGGTACCAGTTGAAACGGCTCTGTGCCCACCTGGTGAAGACGAGGGGGACGGCGGGCGCCAGAAATCACAGTCTGAGGCTCTCTCTCTGCAGCTCAGCGGGGAACCGGAGGACAGTGACCCCGGGGACCGCAGGCTCGAGCCGGGGGATCCTCTGTCATCGCGTCCGCGCACATCCTCCAGCGGTTCCGACACAAACTCCCTTTGAGATTCGGTCGCTGTTTACAGTAGAAAATGTTAAAACTTCAATTGTGCATCATTATAGCTCCAACAGTTTCTGTGCGTAATTACGCACACACGAACCCACCTGCGCACACGTGAGCCAGAACAGCGTCCAGCCTGCTGTAGTCATCGTCCAAGCAGCGGGGCTGGTGGTAGCTGTGGGCCCGCTTGCTCTTCACCAGGAAGGACCTCGGCATGGTGTCAAACTGTCCTCCCCCGGACTCCGGTCCTCTCCGCGCGCTCGGACCTTATCTCTGGACAGATTTTAACAACACTGGTTGTCAAGCGAGACGGCGTTGGGATTTTTGGCGAGCCATTACGCATGCGCAAAGAGGTCGGATCGTTTGCCAGGTGTCGTCGGGCAGGTGGCCAAAAGCCAGGTAACCCCCCCCCCTCTCCCGGGTCCCGGATGAAATCTAACATAAAAAGTTTCTGTTGATCTGAGGAAGAAGTTCACGATTTTTACCCAAAACCTAAAATCTGCAGCTTTAAGCCCAACAATCAGAAATGATCTTTACAAGATGACACTTAGAGCGGCAGTAGAGCGTTACATCCTGATAATAAATGACGCGCTTAGGAGTTTTGTTTATAACAACGGTGTGTGTGTGTGTGTGTGTGTGTGTGTGTGTGTGTGTGTGTGTGTGTGTGTGTGTGTGTGTGTGTGTGTGTGTGTGTGTGTGTGTTCTGTCTCTTTTATACATAGAGATGTGTATATATGTGGGTGAGTATATTCTGTCTGAGCTCT
>SSNS01000156.1:10558-27927 GCA_006937985.1 Aphyosemion australe | reverse complement strand
CCCGGGTGGGAGCAGAGTCTGTTTGATGCACCTGGAGCAGGTTAGAACAAGCAGCAGATAGCAGCAGCACATGTGTCGTACTCACACTCAGCATGTCCCAGCTCCCTGACACTCTGTCCTGATGTGTGAGAGCTGCGGAGAGACGCACACTCCTCTTCCTCCACCCCCTCCCCACCAGCTCTCTTCCCTCCCTCACAAATTAATTTTCCTGTTAATCAGCCATGACTGACAGACACAGAAACACTGATTCATGTTGATAAAAGAGCACAGAGCCTATAGAAGTTCTGCATTTGCATTGCACAAAAATAAATCATGTTGCCTTTTCTACCGGACTTCCTTCTCTCACTGGGCTTAGATTTTACATTTTTATCCACAAAACTGTTACCGTCCTTCATCTGATTTCAGTTTTGTCATTCCAACACTTTCACATTTCAAAACTCTGACTTTTAAATGTTTATCGGCTGAAATTCAGTCAAAAACTGGGACCTGTATGTTTTTATGAATTTAGCTTCAAACACGTAGTTTTTGTCATCTATCCAGAAATCCAAACCTGCACACTCAGTTTGTGATTGGGCCCGGTTGCAGACCTTATGAGAGAGATCCTGTTGTATGTTTTTATTTTCCAGCAGCTCTCTGATGATTCTCACTCAGCAGACAGAAACAGGAGCTGCGCTGATGTGACAACATGTCAAACTCAGGGCTGCACACTGACTCAGAACAGGAAACCAAGAGGACGCTATCAGTGCTGCCACAGGCTCCTCTCTGTGTCCCCCACCCCCATCCTCCACCACAGGCCTTGATTCTTGCTCTTTTAAAACTACAGCGATGTGATTGAAGCTCAGGTCTGCAGCAGCCGTCTGCTTTGTTGAAGACGCACATCACAGTCGCATGGGGTTAAATAAAGACTCGCTCTGGCTGCAGCCATGAAGGTTATTTTCTCAAGCTCTGCAGCCTCAGACCCTTTTTGGCCCTTGAGACGCTGTGGGGTGGGGGGGGGCTCCTTGTAGTTTTAAATATACCTGAGGCTGCAGCGTTTGCACCACATGTGTGTGAATGCTGACAACAGAAGCAGAATGCAGAGCAGCTTCTCAGATGCTGTCTTGATTTTGACTGCAGGACGGGACAGGACACCACAGCCGTCAGTAGCTACAACAGAAACTCAGGTGAGATCAACCTAACGGGCATCCCAGAGCTTACCTGGCTGTACCAACACAAACACAAGTATCAGTCATGTTGCACACTTTCAGTTCAAATTTGGTGTTGCAGTAGTTGAGTCATCCAAAATGTCCTCTGGGTGCCACAGATTGTGTGAATTTGCATACACCTTGGCTCTTTGGAGTCATCCCTGAGTTTAGTGACACTAGGGTCATCATCAGATAAACGTCTGTAGCTGGTTTAGTTTGGAATTCGGCCTTTCACAACAGGGCCAAATGGGTTTGAGCAGACACTAAACTCAGTGTTAACGTGCTGAGATGACACCCTGAGGGACCTTTAAAATGTTTCTTGTTCTGAGTTTAAATGTTGGTTTGAATAGCATCTAAAGCGTGTTTGAGTCGTAGAAATGAAAGGAAACTCAGCCTCCTTTTTGTTGATGTTTGTCAGATTGGAGATAACATCGTGAAGCTCTGCCTTTTCCTGCTGTGAATAACCACATTTGGAAGATTTGACTGAATGTACTGCTCCTGTGGATCCATGCCACCACAGCCCACTGTGGCTAAACGGACTCCCTGCTTTTACGTCCCTGTTTATTCCTACTGACTCTGTGTGAGCGCTCACTTCGGCGCCCCCATCTCAGTGTGGCATCTCAATGAAAACCACATCACGCTATCTTATCCTCTCACACGTTCCTTTGGCTCAAAGGCACTAACCACAGTTTAACACCCCTTTCTCTTTTTTCAGTTCTTTTCAGGCGATCAGGTCCTTTTCCTTGAGTTCACTGGTATTCAGGCCCCCCTCTGGGAGTGGCCGTCCGAACCTCATCAGCCCCTCAGCTCGCCCCACCTGCAGCCACCAGATAGGGACAGAGTGTGAACACAATGAATGATTTACTGGACGCTGCTGACCGCAGCTCAGTTCTCCTTTCACACAGGAGTGTGTTGTTTTTCTTGCCGGCGCTCAGTTTAGATCCTGTTGCTTCTGGGGATTTAGTTCAGCATAAACTGATTGAATGTTCTGATTCAACTCTGGGTGTTACTGAAATCCTCCAAAACTCTGATCCAGGATCAGCAGGGCTGCAGTTCCCTGTTTCAACAAAGGAAAAAAAGAAGAAAGACATATGTGATGTTTGGATTTATGTTGTAATCACTCCATAAATCACCTTCGTCATCCATCACTGTGATCAGCTCCCCTTGTCTGCAGGCATTTCAACCGTTTCTGGTTGTAAATTTCACCCTGAAACACCAAGAATCGAGCGGCTGGCCTTGCTGTGTGGATGTTAGACACTGGCTGCGTGTTTCCTGGTCATTGTGTGGCTGAGGTGAAGAAACCATTAGAAAGGTCACGGTTCAACGAGCACAGTCAAGCTTCACTTGAGCTTTCAGCTCATTTCTGTTCTCCTCTTGCTTTGAAAATCAAATATAAATACAAGAACACGTTCATTAGCATTCTGTTCTTTTACTTTTTCTGCTTCTTGTGTGTGCGTACGTGTATGTGTATATGTGTGTGTGTGTTTGTGTGTGCGTACGTGTGTACGTGTGTGTATGTGTTTGTGTGTGCGTACATGTGTACGTGTGTGTGTATATGTGGGCATACGTGTTTGTGTGTGTGTGTGTTATATAAAGAACACTTCTTTGTTATTGCATGACAACAGTGTCTGCTGTTCCTCGTATTCTCTGTCTGTTTTATCTGAGTTCTTTAAATGCAGTCACTCTTTTGGCTGTTTGTCAGTCACTTGAATCAAGCTCTGGTCATCAGAAATAACAAGTTAAATTTACCTGCTGCAGAACTTTGTTTAGTTTTATTGTTGATTTAAACCATGTGAAGAAGTCCACCAGTACATGAGGAAATGGGACACCGTTCCTGCAGAAGCATGCTGCCAACGGAGAATAGACCACAATTATTTAAATCATAAAATTAGCATGTTGCAAAAATGTGCATCCATCTCAAGACATTAAAGGTAGAATAGATGTTCATGGAAAAAGCTGTTTAAGCTTATGAAGAACTAACATCCATCTAACTATCTGCCTGTCGGTCTGCTTGTCTGTCTGTCTCCATCTATTCAACAACTGTCCTCCACTTATCCGGGGTCAGGGCACGAGGGCAGCAGCCTAAGCAAAGAGACCCAGACTTCCCTCTCCTCAGCCACTTGGGCCAGCTCCTCCAGGGGAATCCCAAGGCGTTCCCTGGTCCACAGGACTCCCCAAGGGGCAGGTTTGAACTTCAAAACACACGGAGATTGGCTGGTCAAACTCCCACGCACCCTCCAGGTTCCCCTAAGGCAGGGGTCGGGAACATGCGGCTCTGGAGCCGCATGCGGCTCTTTTAGCGACCCCTAGTGGCTCCTGGAGCTTCTTCACAAATGTATGAAAATGGATGGGGGATATATTTTTTGTTTTATTATCGTTTCTGTAGGAGGACAAACATTCTTAACGTTTTCCAATGCTGTAAAAATGCACATAATAAATATGAAATTTTAACATTTCTGTCAACGAAAATTTGCGTCATAGCCTGCGACACACGTTTCAGCGCAGCGCCCATAGATATATGGTGGCGTGCCAGGCAGATGGATGTAAACAAACCAGCGGGTGTGTCAGGGCCGTGGATCCCAAAGGGAAAAAGAGAAAGATAGCTGATGAGAACAGAGGATTCAAGGAAGAATGGACCCAATTATTTGCTTTCATGGTTGACGCAGAAGGATTACCTGGAAAAACTTCAACTTTTCACCGCTGTCGCTCGGACAAGGACCAATCAGCGGAGGTTTCACTGACTGACCAATGAGGGGACAGGATGCTTCTCAGTACATCTCCGGGTAAACATGGAGGAAAAGTTAATATTTGCCGTGTCTGATGTCCCAGAGCTTTACAAGACTTCACTTAACTCCAGCAAAACCTTGTGAGACTTCATATCTACCGCTGTTTCAACTCTGAACTGCTTTAATAACCCAAAATTCCCTCCAATCTGACGGCCAATCAAAACAACGGAAGACTCGCTATTCGCCCTGCTGGAACAGAGGCGCCGCTGGCTTTTGCCGCTGCCGCATGTCGCCTCCCGTGTGTCAGGTTATAAAAGTAGATTTAAGAAGTGGATTACATCTCCAAACTCCGCAAGTTTTGTTGCAACCTGAGAGATAAAAGCGTGGAAAACTGTTCACGGATGGTGATTACATGAAGGATTCATTCATCAAAATATCAGAGCACCTATTTCACACTTCAAAAACAAAACCGAGATAATCCAGAAAATTAAAGACATTCCTCTCTCCACAAAGACAAGGACCATTAAAACGACAGGAGACGTCACCAATCAGCAAATCAAAGACATTAATTCAGCTCCAGCGTACTCAACTACCTGTGATGAGTCGTGTGAGGTGATCGATATCAGACAGACAGCGCTGTTATGCAGGTATGTGAGCTGTGATGGGCTCAAGAAGAAATGATCAAATTAATACCACTGATTAATATTGTAATGGAAGTTAAAACGTAAAGCACCAAATATCTACAGCAGAGTCACGTGGTGTGTTGTTCTCTCCAGGATGCTGCAGGGAAATAAACATTTAATCATGAATGCTCATTAAGTATTTGTAGCCTACTTAGTCATTTTGATAATAGGCTAATATAGCTAATATACACTTACAACCTGTGTTGCCTTCATATAAGGCTTTTATAAGGCTTTTCATTTTTTGCGGCTCCAGACGGATTTGTTTTTTGTTTTTTTGGTCCAATATGGCTCTTTGAACATTTTGGGTTGCCGACCCCTGCCCTAAGGGTATAGAGCTGGTCCAGTGTTCCACGGCCAGCATGAAAACCACATTGCCCCTGATGTCCACGCAATATTGCAGAGCCACGTCAACCAACACAGCCCACAAAATGTAGAGCCTTAAGGAACTCCGGGCAGTTCTCATCCACCCCTGGGGCCTTGCCACTGAGGAGCTTTTTGAACAATTCAGCGACTTTGACTCCAGAGATTGGAGAACCCAACCCAAAGTCCACAGACTCTGCTTCCTCACTGGAAGACGTGCTGGTGGGATTGAGGAGGTCTTCAAAGCACTCCACCCAACGATCCACAACATTTGCCATGGGTGCACCTTACCAAGGGAGCATATCATGCAAAATCTACTTTTTGGAGCCTTTGACCATGTTATTGTTATTTCCTCAAAATGTTTTGTGGCTTCACGCTTGCATTTACCTCAGCTGCAATTTGTCTGCTGTCTGGTCAGCAGGCTGCAAACAGCTGGATGGAGTTGTTGTGTAATCATCACCCACTTCTCCCCATCCAGGTAGTCTCTAGTTCAGATCCCTCCTCCCATGGACTGTAAACACTAAAACCCAGCCTCCCCGTGTAGCTAGCCAGGAGTTTAATCTCCACAGTTATCAAGAATGGATTTCTTTTTTATCTAGTCTGCACTTTAAATAATGCCTACAAACAAAAAAATGGAATTTTGTCTGGAAGAGGAACTGGATCCCTGCAGTCTTCCTGAAGAATTGGTAGAAATGGCTGGATTTCAGTAACACTTTACAATAAGGGTCCCTTTATTAGCATTATTAAGCATTAATAAACTATAGCATTAATAAACTATAGCATTAATAAACTATAGCATTAATAAACTATAGCATTAACTTAATGTTAGTTACTCATTACTAAGCAGATGTACTCACCACCAGATCCTAACCTTAAGGACACTTAATAGTTAACAATATCGGAAAACGTTGCTAAAGAGATCCTTTGTTTGTTAATGCTTAATAATGCACTAAGTAACATTAATAAAGGGGCCGTTATTGTAATGTGTTATTATCTAGATTTTATCTTCAGGAGCTCTCAAAAACTGAGCCAGAATGTGACGGTGATTTCACAGACTGCTTGTTAAACCACCACCAGTACCAGAGTGGGTTTTCAGATGGATTACTTCTTCAAATCGGCACCATTCCAACATTAGAACCGCCTGATGGAGAGGCTAAGGTGGTGAGTACAACCAAAATGCTAACTGCTAGCCACTAGCTGAGTGGTTATAAAGTTTGGTGGACAGTAATTCAGGCTGCAAGTCTTTTCTAAGTTTGAGTGGTGTGTGTGTAAGTGTGTGTGTGTGTGTGTGCGCGCGACAGTGATGCAGCTGCTCAATAGTCCCTCTGTAGGAGGATTCCCTAAAAATGAGGTCGATGAGCTTAGCTTAGTTTAGTTTAGCTTAGTTTAGTTTATCTTAGCTTAGTTTATCTAATCTTATCTTAGCTTAGTTAGTTTAGCTTAGCTTAGTTTAGCTTAGTATATCTTATCTTATCTTAACTTAGTTTAGTTTAGTTTGTCTTAGCTTAGCTTCTTAGTTTATCTAATCTTAGCTTAGTTTAGCTTAGCTTAGCTTAGTTTAGTTTATCTTAGTTTAGTTTAGCTTAGTTTAGTTTAGCTTAGTTTAGTTTATCTTAGCTTAGTTTAGCTTAGCTTAGCTTAGTTTAGCTTAGCTGGGGCTGGAGAGCGTAACAGCGTTGCTGCCATATAGGAGGATCTTTGTTGACATTTTTTTTCATCGTTGTGCGTGAGTGTCTGTGTGGCAGAAGACGGCCTGCTATCAATACGCGACATACACTTTCACGCGAGTTAACGGGCGAAATCCCCAAAATATAAACACTTTAATGTCTAAAGACAAGAGGAGGGTTAGAGAGAAGCTTAAAATCTGTAATGAAGACAAAAATAAAGATATTTAAAGCCTGTTTGAGCTCTGGGATGACAGAAAACATTGTTCCGATTCGCCGGTGTTTTCTCCACAACGCTGCTGGGGAGACGTTTATTCCTATGTAACAGAAAGTCCTGGACCCTTCACTCATGAACAGTTAAAGGCTTTCAAACGTCGATGGTTCACATCACCTGTGGGTGGATAAATCCTCACGGCGACTGCAAAGCTGGGTAAGTCTTCATTAATCAGTGTTGTTAGTTTTTACTTATTCATTTATTTATTATTATAACGATCGCGGGCTGAGACACCTGAATCAGAACGTGAAAACTAAATGACTCCGTGGATATAAAACTACACAAAGATGAATATTTTAAAAAGCATCTTCTCTTATTAACAAATACTTGGTTACAAGCACTTACCATGAACAAATGAGCCACACAAACTCCGTTGCTGCAGGAATCCAGGTTTTCTTCAGATACCCGCAATCATCTATTTCGTATTTCGCGCTCCTTTATGGAGGAAATTCTAATAAAACTTTTTATCAAGCCTCCCACGAGCCAAACAATCAACCACACAGCAAGAATGATCCATCTGCTTTGCTAAATCCGCCTCCAAACGTGCAAAACAAATAGGCAAAATACGCTGTTTGTTGCCACCCAGGTCCCATGATGCAATGCGAAAAACATAAACATTGACGTCACAAAAGATCCTCCTATTGGATGGGTCTCCTCACTGTCCAAAGTCAATGCAGAGTGAGCAACTATGCCCGTTTTTCTACAGCCTACGGTTGCAGCAACTGGTCTACTATTGAAAACAGATCACGTGGGATTACTATTGGCTTTTCTAGCCTACCTGATGGGATTTTATATTTTTATTTATTTTGTTTAATTATATTTATATTTTAATTATCATGTCATACCATGTGTCTAATTTTGTGAAAAAGTTTGATAAAATGTGTTTTTTTTAGCTGGGTAAGCACCTTCCTCAGTAGACTAATGCAGTGGGGGCGGCCACTACTGCAGCTCACACAGGCAGCGCCAGTCCACGGGGGCATCTACTGTACGTATATATGTCTTTAGTTTAGTTTAGTTTAGTTTAGTTTAGGTTAGTTTAGGTTAGCTTAGCTTAGCTTACTTTAGCGTAGTGTCGCTTAGTTTAGTTTAGTTGAGTTTAGGTTTAATATTCGTTGAAGATGGCAGTTCTGGTTTATATAAAATAAAATAAATGTAATCGTCAGTGAGGACAAGCAGGAAAGACAGGAGCATGTTTGCACGTCAGGGCTGAGCAGTCTTCTTATCTGTGGTGAGTTTGTGAAGACATTTGTTGATGTGTGATTTTCTACAAGTCATTTCCAATCTACTGCAACCACAGCATTATCTTCTTCCAAGTCTATGATCTGACTTGAGGATGAAACGTGACTTTTAAGATGTTGTTTTATGATGTAAAACGTGCAGTTTTCTAACTTCAGCTAGCTCATAGGAGGCCACTACACACCCTTCAAAAAAGCCCAACCCAAATCCAGATCAAGTGTAACCTTTAAGTTGGCCCACCACCACCACACCCTCCACCTCCAGCATGAACTTTTAACAACTGCTGACCACTGACTAGAGATGACTGGACATTTGCTTCTCTCAGTTGCGAAATCTGTTCTGCAGAAGCACAGCTTGAGCGGGTGTGAAAAAGCTCTCCACAACAGTGACTCTGACTTTTCTTATCTAACACAGAGAACATCTGCACCCACAGTGACCGTGTGGGATTTTATCAGTCGAGTTAGAGAGAAAAGCAGAAGGTCCTGGTTCCTTTTTCTCCAGTCGTTGTTAAAAGGCAGAAAGACACTCGTTGGGTCATGGTTGCAGGATTTTTTTTCCTTTTTCTAAAACAATCTTTTTTACAGCATAACAAGATAAATATCTGCCACAGGAGCAGGACCTGCTCTCTATGTATTTATGGTGGTAAATCTTCATTGCTCTGTTGCACTTTTGAAACAGACCTCACAGCAACTAACAGAATGGTAGGATGTAAGTAAATCTGAGCCCAGTGTTGGGTGTATTAAGACCTCAACAGGTTGAAAATATACATAAATAATTTAAAACCACATCATGGCATTCAGTTTTATACATACAAAAGTTTGCTTCAACAAAAAAAAAAAAAATCCTGTCTCACCCTCCATGGGTGGTCTCATCCCTCCAAGCTCAGGTCCTCTACCAGAGGCCTGGGAGCTTGAGGGTTCTTCAGTACCTTAGCTGTTCCTAGAACTGCACTTTTCTGGACTGAGATGTCTGATGATTTTCCCGGGATCTGCTTTAGCCACTCCTCCAGTTTGGGGGTCAATGACCCGAGTGCCCCGATGACCACGGGCACCACTGTCTTCACTCTCCAGGCTTTCTCAAGTTCTTCTTTGAGGCCCTGGACCCTCATTTATCAACCGTATAACAGATCTGTGCGTATTTCGTGTGTAGGAACGATTTTACGCATTGTGTGGTATTCATCATTTTGTACCTGTGTGTAGAAACGTTCCTAAATATAAGAACAGCTGTGACCATGCGTAGGAAACAGGATCTAGTGGTAGAACGGTGGAACCACAATTCTGAAGGTCTGATTCATCCACGCGTGTTCCTCATCCACTAATTATTCTACCCAATAAATAATTATTTCAGTGGAAAAAACAGCTTTGTCGCATGAATGGTACTAAAACCTATAAAAGACACATGTGACCGACAGGTATCTGACATTGTAGCATGGCTGATCTGGTGTTACTGGAGGATTTGGCAGAGAGTCTGGAGGGGACGCGTCCTCCGGACCGTGAGCGCAGCGACGCTCGCTGAGGATCCAGAGTGGTTCCTGAGCAGATACCTGAGCTCAGAGGAGGCTGCAGCGTCAACAAACATTTTCTAACAAGAACAAAACTAAACAGAACTTGCAGACAGCTCTTTACATGTAAACTGTAATCCACAACAGAATGGAACATCCAGTCCGTTTCTCTACGTTTCTTCATATTTAATCTCATATGGAACCATTATTGCTTTATTTCTGACAGGAACCTCTCCTCTGTCCTGACCGCGTTTACAATAATAAAATTACAACCTCTAAAACTAGTTTGTTCTCTTCTAAATCAGCAGCCAGTGCCTCGATCTCGCTGTCAATAGTTTTTCTCTTTTTATTCGGGAAGAACTCAGGGAATCCCCTCTTGAGCTGAGGACGTTGTGTGACCAAATATGGTTAATTGAGGGCGTTTCTGTATGTAAATGACGGTGAACGGACACAATCACCTGGGTACGCACAGGTGGGATTTATCATCAGACGATTGTGGAGGAACGTGTGTACGAGAGGCCACCGCATGTTTCATAAATCAGGATTTTGACCATTTGTACGAACATTCTAAATTTCGTCCGTAGGAGGGAATATAGGAACGTTTCTACGAACGTTTAATAAATGAGGGCCCTGGTGTTTCTGGTCAAATAATTGTACCACAGAGCCTTTTTGACTTTGTAGGACAGACTAAAGGGCTAAACTAACTACAGATTCCCTCAGATGAAGACAATAAATAGAAAATCTATTAAGAAATTGCAATGTATGCAGCCATAGAAACACTACTTGGTAGAAATTTTGAGTGGTGTGTGTGTGTGTGTGTGTGTGTGTGTGTGTGTGTGTGTGTGTGTCTTCTCAAACTCCCAGTGAGTCGTGACAGATGGCTGCTCATACTGATCCAGGTTCTGTTGGAGGTTTCTTCCTGTTAAAAGGGAGTTTTCCTCTCCACTGTCACTACATGTTTGTTTAGTATGAGGATTGCTGTAAATGGGCTCTATGCATGCTCCAACTTCTGCATTCCACATAAGACCGAACTCCTATGTCCGGTTGTTAGAGTGGTCAGCGAAGCTGTGACATGGCTGAGAGTTTGGAGTTCACCCGGTGCTTCCTGGAGGTTAGTTGCTTATGGCTTTTTGGTCAGACGTGTTATTGGTAGAGAGAACCACTTTATTCTTTTTTTTTCATCTAAACAAAGAGAAAATTTGCCTTACATCATTGATTGTAACTTTTGGTAACTCCAGTAAGCACCGGGTGGCCATGTCACAGCTTCACCGACGACTTATGACAACCGGACATAGGAGTGCGGTCTTATGTGGAATGCGGAAGTTGGAGCGTGCATAGAGCCCATTCTCTGACTCAACAAGTCAGTGACTCGCTGCAACTGAACTCAGTGCACTGATAAGTAGGATCAATCAGAATGTTTACTTTGTGAAGTTCCTTGTGACGACTCTTGTGATTTGGCGCTATAGAAATAAACTGAACTGAATTTAATTGAACTGATGTGCTTTTCTACCATACCACACTTTGAAGTGAATCCTAAATTTGACCGGGAGCCAGTGTAAATCTGCGAGGATAGGTGTGATGTGCGTGCGTTTATCGGTGTTAGTTAAAAATCTGGCCGCAGCATTTTGAACCTTCTGTAGTCTGCTAGAAGCAATAATCAATGTAATAATTAATGATACATCTATCATGTATAACATCTGAAATATATAAAAGCAAACTTTGTTCAGTAAAATAGGATTTAAAAAGCAATGACATTAAAAAACTAGCCATGTCCTGTGTCCTCGTCTCCCCAGTTCCTTCCATTTCTTTCCCCTCTCCCTTGTGTTTCCTGTCCCCTTAGATTCCTTCATTCAGCCAACTCATTCATCCCCAGCCGCAGCTACTTCCAGCCACTTCTCCACCCCAGTCCTTCATTGTTTGTCCCAGCCTTTCTAGTTCAGTTATATTCATGTTTCCATTTTATTGTATTCTGTTTTCCTTATTTAGCTTTTCCTGTTTAGTGTAGTTATTTCACTATTTAGTTCTAGTGTCTTCTTATGTTTCTGTATCTTATTGTTTTATCTGGTTCAGTCCTCTTGTGTTTTTGTGTTGCCTCAGTTAACTAGTCACACCTGTAGGCCATTATCATCAGTAATCATCACACCTGCTCCATTGTCTTTGTATTCACTCCCCTGTCTATTTAAACCCAGCTCAGTCCCCCCTCTCCTTGTTGGCTCCTTGTGTTGTATCCTCATGTTTTTGTCCTCCTGTTCCTGCTCCAGACCACGGCTTTAATTAAACCCCTTGCTTACCTGGCTGTTTCCTTGATTACTACCTCACTTCACAGTGGCGTAGCAAGGTTGAGCTGGGCCCCGGTGCAGGTGTTGCTTTAGCCCCCCCCCCCCAACATCTTGAGGAATCAAATAACCAAATACTACTGTGAAAAAAGTTGTGATGATCGTAAATGGATCTGATCTATGATAGAAGGGGGGGAGCAGGGTACTGATATTGATTAAAAACATTTGTGAGGAAGACGTCGTTTCTAGTGCATTTTAGTAGGTTGTTGAGTTGTAATGATATTGTTTCTAATGTAACTAATGAAATCTGAGCTTTAAAAGCAAACTAAATTATCACTAACATCAATAAATAACAGGAAAGGGGAAATCTGGCCTGTAGCTTTTTTAACCCAATGATCTCATTATCTGAATCTCAGAAATGTGTACAAGCATGAACCAGGCTCTGTTTAAAACAGAAAATATTAAAAATGAATAAACTTCCAATAAAAATGTTGGATGTTAATTTTATATTTGCTGATAATAATAATAATACCAGCAGGTGTCTGTGGACTGAATTAGGATTTAATGATAGCCAGCTGATGGATCTCTTTGACTAACCAGCAAACTCAAAACTTCAATGTCTTTTGGGGACATTTTGACTTTTTTGGGGGGACTTTTGACTCCTGATTGTGTCTGAAGAGAAGCAGATGTGGAAAACAAGAATATCATCGACTGTAACTGAAAGTAAACCTAAAGCTTCCTCCAGTTGTCTTAATATCCAGAGACCCTGTGTCCACATACATACCTAATATTTTATTCTCTTTAATTTAGACCTTTTTGTTATTATTTAGAGACACTTGATACTGACTTTAAGTTTAAAATGTTTCCTTCTTTCTTTTTTGGGGGAAATTTGTCAACATTTTAATATAAATGTATTTTTATCTATAATATTTTGTTCACATTTTTGAGTCGACTAATCTAATAGCTAGAATTGTTTTTCTTTTAAATCACGCCAAATACAAATTCGGATATCAGAATTTAACATAATTTAACATCAAGTTGGTCCATGAAAGAGAATAATAAAGTTTAGCCAGAACTTCTGACACAGCAGCACCATGTTGATAGAAGTTTTAATTTCTCTCTGTCCCTAAAAAGGAGACGAGTCTGATGATCTGATCATCCTGACAGCTGGTGTCCATCCCTGCGCTCCTCCGCAGCAGTGCGCACTAAAAACTGAACCCTAAACCGGTTCTCCCAACATGATCACAGCCCGAATGCACTCGAGTTCTGTTTCATTAGCGCGTCGTTAGGTTACAACAACACAGAACACACCATGAAAGATATTATTGCGCTCACGCGTTCAAGTTGAGACGCTTCCTCATCTCCTCTGTTGCGCGGCCGGCCGGCGCACGACCACTCTCTCTCTCTCGGGGCCTGCCGTGGGCCCTGGTGCATTGCACCGGTTGCCCCGGCACACCCTACGCCAGTGTCACTTCACCACAGTTTGGTCCACAGCTACAACTCCAATTCATGACGAAACCTGAGTTTTGTGATCGAAATACTGGACTCCATAGACAAAAGGCTTTTGGGATATGAGGGACATCTCCACCTGCTAGACGTTCAACAGTCTCTGAAATTCAGCCAGGAGCATCTGGAACGGCTTGCTATGGAGAACGCGTCCCTATGGGAGAGTGTGTTTTCTCTGACAGAAGAATTGACCCAGCTCTCCCAGGACAACAAGACACTGAAGGAGGCTGTTTTAGACCTTCAGGCCTGCAGCATGAGGGACAGCCTGGTGTTCGCATGCCTGCCAGAGCAGAAGGGAGGACAGCCAGAGGACTGTGAACAGATGATCAAGGACTTCCTCCAGACCCACATGACCCATCGTGGCAGGAGAGAACTTGAAGGGAAAGACTTCAGCATCAATGACCAGGAAAGACCAGTGGAGGAAATAATTATTGGACCCCTCGCTGATTTTGTAAGTTTGTCCAATGACAAAGAAATGAAAAGTCTCAGAGCAGTATCATTTTAATGGTATTTTAACAGTGACAGATAGCACATCAAAAGGAAAATTCAAAAAATTACTTTAAAAGATAGAAACTGATTTGCATTTCATTTAGTGAAATAAGTATTTGAACCCTCTAGCAAAAAGACTTAATACTTAGTGGCAAAACCCTTGTTTGCAAGCACAGAGGTCAAACGTCTCTTGTAATTGATGACCAAGACATTTTAGTAGGAATTTTGGTCCGCTCCTCTTTGCAGATCACTAAGGTTTGGAGGCTGTCTCTGTGCAACTTTGAGCTTCAGCTCCCTCCATAGGTTTTCTATTGGATTAAGGTCTGGAGGCTGACTAGGCCACTCCATGACCTTAATGTGCTTCTTCTTGAGCCGCTCCTTTGTTGCCTTTGCTGTATGTTCTGGGTCATTGTCGTGCTGGAACACCCATCCACGACCCATTTTCAGTTTCCTGGCAGAGGGAAGGAGGTTGTCTCTCAGGATGTGACGATACATGACTCCGTCCATTTTCCCGTTGATGTGGTGAAGTTGTCCTGTGTCCTTAGCAGAAAAACACCCCCAAAGCAAAATGTTTCCACCTCCATGCTTGACGGTGGGTACGGTGTTTTGGGGGTCATAGGCAGCATTTTTCTTCCTCCAAACACGGCAAGTTGAGTTCAAGGTCAAGGTCAGGTTTATTCCTATAGCACATTTACAGTCACACAGGCAACCCCAAAGTGCTTAACAAGAGTAAAATAATAAATAGATTAAAAATAAACACAATCAAGAACAAATTACAGTAAAATCAAGGTTAAAATTTATAAAACAAATGCATTTAATGGTAAAAAGTAAAGATAAAACGCAAATCAATTAAAACAGAAGTTGCCTACTCAAGTCAACCTGCATTAAATAAGTGTAAGAGTTAATGCCAAAGAGCTCAATGTTGGTCTCATCTGACCATAGCACCTTCTCCCAGTCCCTCTCTGAATCATTCAGGTGTTCACTGGCAAACTTCAGACGGACCTGCACATGTACCTTCTTGAGCAGGGGGACCTTGGAGCACTGCAGGATTTTAATCCATTGTGGTGTAATGTGTTTCCAATGGTTTTCTTGGTGACTGTCGTCCCAGCTACTTTGAGGTCATTAACTAACTCACCCTGTGTAGTTCTAGGATGATTTCTCACCTTTCTCACAATCATTGACGCCCCACAAGGTGAGATCTTGTGAGGAGCCCCAGACCGAGATTGATTGATGGTCATTTTGTGCTCCTTCCATTTTGGAACAATTGCACCAACAGTTGTCACCGTCTCTCCCAGAGTCTTGCTAATAGTTTTGTAGCCCATTCCAGCCTTGAGCAGGTCTACAATCTTGTCTCTGACATCCTTGGACAGCTCTTTGGTCTTTCCCATGTTGGAGAGTTTGGAGTCTGCTTGATAGATTGATTCTGTGGACAGGTGTCTTTTATACAGGTGACTAGTTAAGACAGGTGTCTTTAATGAGGATGACTAATTGAGTAGGCATGTCTAACCACTCTGTGGGAGCCAGAACTCTTAATGGTTGGTAGGGGTTCAAATACTTATTTCACTCAATGAAATGCAAATCAGTTTCTATCTTTTATTTAAAGTTATTTTTTAAATTTTCCTTTTGATGTGCTATCTGTCACTGTTAAAATAAACCTACCATTAAAATGATACTGTTCTGAGACTTTTCATTTCTTTGTCTTTGGACAAACTTACAAAATCAGTGAGGGGTCAGATAATTATTTCCTCCACTGTACATGGAGCTGGCCCCAGAGAGAAGAGGTTAAAGAGTTTTGACCAGCTTAAAAGACTGCAGGCAGACGTTGTCTTACTACAAGAGATCCGTAGACCTGCCACAGCTGCAGATGAACTTAAAACACTTGAGTTTCCCAGGGTGTTCTCTGCCTGCTATAACTCTAGGCAAAGAGGTGTAGCTATTTTAATACACAAAAATATCAGTTTCATAGTATTGGACACAGTTACAGATCCAGATGATAGATTTATAATATTAAAACTATCTATGGAGAACCAAAGCTTATGTATTGTCAGCATATATGGTCCAAATATTGAGGACCCCTCATTCTTTCATAGTTCATTTTTTCTGTACTCTCTGAACACTTGGATTGTCCACTTCTCCTTGCAGGGGATCTCAATTTTGGGATGAATGGGGAAACAGACAGACTCAGTACAGCTGGTACAATTGGCAATCCACAATAATTAAACAGTATATGAGTGATTATGGACATTGTGATGCATGGCAATCTCTTCATCCCAACCGTAGACAGTATCTTTTTTTGTCCATGTCCATCCCTCTCTCTCCTGTTTGGATTATTTTCTAGTCAGCAGCTCGTTTCAGACATCGAGATGCACCCTATAGTTGTCAGTGATCATGCTCCTGTGTCTTTAACTCTGGTAAATAAGAAGGTAATCCCACCAAGTAAAAACTGGAGGTTTAATACGTCACTGCTTAAAGACGAAGATGTTATGAAATACACTGCTCACAAAAATGAAAGGAACACTTTAAAGAAACACATTAGATACATCAGATCTCAATATGAAGTTGGATATCTATACAAATAACGACAGGGCAATGTCTTAGGAACAAAAGGATGCCAAGTCTTTTAATGGAAATAAAAGTTTTCAGCCTACAGAGGGCTCAATTGTGTAGACACCCTAAAATCAGAGTGAAATGAAGATGTGGCAGGCTAGTCCATTATTTCAAAAACTTAATTTCTGCAACTCAAAATGCTTTTCAGTATCTTGTGTGGCCCCCACGAGCTTGTGTGCATGCTTGACAACGTCGGGGCATGCTCCTAATGAGACAACGGATGGTGTCTTGTGGCATTTCCTCCCAGATCTGTGTGAGGGCATCCCTGAGCTCTTGTACAGTCTGAGGAGCAACCTGGCGCCGCCTAATGGACCGAAACATAATGTCCCACAGATGTTCTATTGGGTTTAAGTCAGGGGATCGTGAAGGCCATTCAATTGTTTCAATTCCTTCATCCTCCAGGTGCTGCCTGCATACTCTTGCCACATGAGGCCGGGCATTGTCGTGCATTAGGAGAAAACCAGGACCTACTGCATCAGCGTAGGGTCTGACAAAGGGTTCAAGGATTTCATCTGGATACCTTATGGCAGTCAGAGCACCATTTCCTAGGCAGTAGAGGTCTGTGCGTCCCTCCATGGATATGCCTCCCCAGACCATCACTGACCCACCACCAAACCTGTCATGTTGAACGACGTTGCAGGCAGCATAACGTTCTCCTTGTCTTCTCCAGACTCTTTCACGTCTATCACAGGTGCTCAGGGTGAACCTGCTCTCGTCTGTAAAAAGTACAGGGCGCCAGTGGCGGACTTGCCAATTCTGGTGTTCTTGAGCAAATGCCAGTCGAGCTCTACGGTGCTGGGCAGTGAGCACAGGGCCCACTACAGGACGTCGGGCCCTCAGGCCATCTTCATGAAGTCTGTTCC